>OX941082.1:38478047-39043047 GCA_954870635.1 Arctium minus
TCTTGCTAGACCAACCAAGGAGTTGACAGCTGCCAGTGGTGCTCTTCCTATCAATCTTAGAGCCTGCAAAATCAGAATCTGAATACCCCATTAGATCAAAACCTGAGTCTTTGGGATACCAAAGACCCAGATACATGGTACCTTTAAGATACCGAAAAATGCGTTTAACCGCAGCCAAGTGAGATTCCTTCGGATTGGCTTGGTAACGCGCACATAGGCAAGTAGCAAACATAATATCTGGTCTACTCGCAGTGAGATAAAGAAGAGAGCCGATCATGCCTCGGTAGCTGGTGATATCCACAGATACACCATCCGGATCAGCATGGAGTTTCAAAGGTGGTGCCATGGGAGTTTTCATGGGGGAGGAGTTTTCAAAATTGAACTTCTTCAGAAGGTCACGAATGTATTTACTTTGATTTATAAAGATTCTTTCTGAAGATTGTTTAACTTGAAGTCCTAAGAAAAAGGTAAGCTCCCCCATCATACTCATCTCATATTGGCTTTTCATGAGAGACTTTGTTTAACTTCAAGAAGAACTTTCTTGAAAGGAACAAAGTCTGGAGATTGGTTCCTCGTCCTTCTAGAAAAACCATCATAGGAACCAAGTGGGTCTTTCGGAACAAAATGGATGAAGAAGGCACGGTGATCAGAAACAAGGCTCGACTGGTTGCACAAGGCTATAGGCAAGAGGAAGGAATTGACTATGATGAAACATTTGCTCCAGTTGCCAGACTTGAAACCATCAGAATCTTCTTTGCTCATGCTGCCTACAAGAACTTAAGAGTCTTCTAGATGGATGTCAAGAGTGCCTTTCTGAATGGGGAGCTAGCTGAAGAAGTCTATGTGAAACAGCCCCCTGGCTTTGAAGATCCAGTCCATCCTGACTGTGTGTACAGATTGGACAAAACTCTCTATGGTCTAAAGCAGGCTCCCCGTGCTTGGTATGACACTCTTGCTGACTTTCTCCTGAAGAACAAGTATACAAGAGGTAAAATTGACAACACTTTGTTCATCAAGCAAACCTCAGGTAATCTTATCCTTGTTCAAATTTATGTGGATGATATCATTTTTGGTGCCACTGATGAGTCACTGTGTGATGAGTTTGCCTCTCTCATGAAAAGCCAATATGAGATGAGTATGATGGGGGAGCTTACCTTTTTCTTAGGACTTCAAGTTAAACAATCTTCAGAAGGAATCTTTATAAATCAAAGTAAATACATTCGTGACCTTCTGAAGAAGTTCAATTTTGAAAACTCCTCCCCCATGAAAACTCCCATGGCACCACCTTTGAAACTCCATGCTGATCCGGATGGTGTATCTGTGGATATCACCAGCTACCGAGGCATGATCGGCTCTCTTCTTTATCTCACTGCGAGTAGACCAGATATTATGTTTGCTACTTGCCTATGTGCGCGTTACCAAGCCAATCCGAAGGAATCTCACTTGGCTGCGGTTAAACGCATTTTTCGGTATCTTAAAGGTACCATGTATTTGGGTCTTTGGTATCCCAAAGACTCAGGTTTTGATCTAATGGGGTATTCAGATTCTGATTTTGCAGGCTCTAAGATTGATAGGAAGAGCACCACTGGCAGCTGTCAACTCCTTGGTGGCAAGCTTGTTAGTTGGTCTAGCAAGAAGCAGAACTCAGTCTCCACCTCTACTGCTGAGGCTGAGTATGTAGCTGCTGGAAGTTGTTGTGCTCAAATCCTCTGGATGAAGAACCAACTTAGAGACTACAATCAGCTGTACTCTCACATCCCGATTCTGTGTGACAACTCTAGTGCGATAGCCATCGCAAACAATCCGGTGCTACACTCTCGTTCCAAGCACATCGACATCCGATATCACTTCATTCGGGATCACATCTCTAAGGGTGATATCGAGTTACATTTCATCCCTACCGACCTCCAACTGGCGGATCTCTTCACCAAGCCTCTTGACGAAGCTCGGTTCAAGTTCCTCATCGGAGAACTCGGTATGTTAAATGCCGATCTTTAATTACAAAAAAAAAAAATGAGAGATAGAAAAGAAATCAAAAAAAAAAAATATGAGAGATAGAAAAGAAAACAAATCAAAAAAAAAAATCAGTATTTTTTTTCTTCCTTTCTCTATATCTCCCACACATCTCTCTCTCTTTCTCCTTATTCCTCTCCCTAGCTGAACCCCCCCTCCCCCCCCCCCCCTTCGGCCTCTAGCCGAACTCCCCCCTCTCTTTCGGCTCTCTCTCTCTCGCTCTCCCTAGCCGAACCCCCCCTCCCCCCACTCTCACTCTCTACCTTCGGCTCTCTCTCTACCCACCCCTTAGCCGAACAACCCCTCCCCTCTCCTTCCAACTTCGGCTACCAACCCCCTTCCATCCTCCCCTCTTCGGCCCTCCCTCTCCCTTCGGCTCCCTTTCCCTTCGGCTCCCTCTCCTCTCTTCGGCTCTCCCTTAGCCGAACTCCCTCAAACCTTCAACCGAACTCTCTCTAGCCGAACACCCCCTTAGCCGAAGACACCATCTCTCACCCCCTATCCCCTTTTTTTTCGGTAACCGAACCACACACCCTCAACCCCCCTTATTTTCGGCAATCACTCCCTCCCCCTCCCCCCTCTCGGCCGAACCAAACTCTTTCCCCCCCCCCCCTTTTTTTCGGCCGATCTCCATCCCTAACCCACCTCCCTTTTGCTTTGACTTTTTTTTTCCTAACCCCCTAACCTACTCCCTTATTATTTTTCTTTTATTTCCCTAGACTCACATACCTTTCCCATCCCTTCCTTCTTACACCACCTACTTTCTCCTATTTCCTTCCATATCTTCCTTTTTCTTACAATCCTCTCCTTTCCCCATACATATCCTCCTACTTTATATCACCTTTCCCCTCCTTACCATACTTACACAACCCTCCCTATTATCTCCTCCCTCTTTAGCCTACCCATTTCAAATCCCTTCCTTTTCTTTTTCCCTCCTATTTTCACTATAAATAACACCCCTCTCCTTCCATTTTCCACCATCCCTTCCTTCATTCATTCTTCTCTTCCACCTTCATTAATTTTCTCTCCTTCATGGCTTCCTCCTCTTCCCCCAACCTTGTCAAGAAAAATGTGTTCACCTCCCCCACCTCTCATTTCGATCTCATTTTCAACCCATGCAATCATGTTGCACGGTTGGAACGTGATCCCAAGCATAGTGAGTTTGACCCGATTGCTTCCTTCCTCATGAAGTCTCCCCTTCACAATGCCTTGACATACAATCCACCAAAAATAATCAAATTGCTCATTGGCAATTTTTGGCTTACTTGTGTCTATGACGCTACTTCCGAGAAGGTGTCGACTTCCGTTCTCTCCGACCCCGCTTCGTCGGATCTCACTTTCGGGGTTGAAGATGTTCGTTCGGCACTTCATCTTCCTATCTACTCACCCTATGAGAAATTCCCCCTTGGCAATGAGCATGAGGAAGTTGTTGCGGCTCTGAACTACATCCGTGGAGAACATGACAGGAGTCCGGGCACACTGCTTCGCAAAAACATGGGAGGTATCTGGCATTTCTTCTTCTCTCATGTTATTTTATGTCTTAGCAAGAAAACTACTGGACATGATCAATCTCCCTCTTCCATCACTCAACTGGCACATGCTCTTATCTTTCAAAGAAAGATTGATTTTGCACGGTATTTCTTCCGTGAATTAGTCAGTGTCATCACCCCTCACAAGCGGCCCCATGTCGCTTTTCCTCGGTTTATATGGCTCATCATTTATCATAAATTTGCTACTGCCATTGATGCCTCTCATAGCATCACTTTTGACTACAAGGCGCCGATTATGACCAAACCCCTTCTTCATAAGGGGCCTTTGGCAACTGACAGCCCTCTGCTTCCAGGTATGGTCTCTTTCCTTACTTCTCCCAATCTACAGTGGGGAGATGCCAAGGACACTCCGGTGTCCAAAGGTCCCTCCTCTGTAGTGGACCCTTCCCCCTCACCTCTTGTGACGTCGGCTAGCACTATCTCCTCATCAGCTACCGACACCGCCGCACCTGCCCAATCGGCCATACCACTGAAAGGACCTTCGGTGGTTACCCAGGCCTCACCCACCACCTCAAAGTGGCGGCACTCTACCTCTTCCCCTCCCTCTTCTCCCAAAAGAACGAGGAAGGTTTCTAGGGCCATCCCACCTACTCCATCCTCCGATTCTTCACAATCGACGGATGTTGACATTGTCCCATTCGGGCCCGGGGATTCCGACATAGCCACTGCCACCACTTTTGTATCCTCACAACAGGATGCAACTGTAATATTTGGGGACCCTCAACTTCCCCCCTCCACTCTATCCTTAGTGGAGGAGGATGACTTGGTCTTCTCCCCGGACCAAGGTTCTGCTTTCTCACTGCACGACCTTTCACCCGACCAATTCTTGGTCGATGTTTATGCACCGCCCGGTGAAACACGGGTCTTACCCAAGGCCAGTGTGGAGGGTATTTCACAATATTTGGCTTATTTGCAACAGGGTCACAAGCAGGTGTCTACCTCCTCCATTCCTTCTACCTCTGATGTACGGGACACTCCTCCTCCTGCTCCCATCATCCCCCCTGCAATTCTGGAGGCTATACAAGAAACAAACAGACAACACTGCCTCTTGGGGGCTCAGTTTCGTGATCATCAGACACTTCTGGGTTCTTTTGTCAAGGTCTCTTGTGACAAGCTAATGTCTCTTGAGTCCTCCAATCATCACCTCACTACCTTAGTCACTGCTCTTCAGGCCGCCTCCAGTGCTCGTGATGAGGAGGTTCGTCGTCTGCAAGCGGCTTCCGAGTCTCATCAGGCCCTCACTACTCAGATTCTTGAGCCCTTGAAGTCTCTTCATCAGAAAGTTGATTCTATGAAGGTTGTTCCCCGACCAGCCGCTGAGGGGGAGAAACAGGCGGTTCCAATCTCTTCTGACAGCGGCCGTCAGGGTCCCACCCCCATTTCCACCGATGCTCCAACTGAGGGGGAGCTTTCAAGACAAGGAGGAGACAAAGCTATCTCCTGACGAAGAGGCCTTCTTATCCCATCAACAAAAGTCTGCCGCTCTAAAGGCTTTTGTTTCTGAAGCTGATAGGCTCAAGATTCAACCTCCAAACAAGGTCACTTCTGGCTTTGGCTTTTCTAAAGCCAAGTTTGATTCTCATGACATCCTTTGGTACCGAAAGACTTTAATGGGAAGAAAGTTGAAGTCTAAAATTGATGAGATAAAACTTGGCACCACCAAAGGTTCAGATACAGAGGTTCGGATAGTTATCATCAGGGAAGACAAAACTCGTCAGTATATCAAATTCAGCGACCTTGAAGATTACGGTCTCTCTGAATGGTACGAAATATCTGAACTCTTATCTAAATCATTTAGTCGTCACAGGGCTTTGGCTAAAAAGACCATCAATGGTCTACTTGAAAAAATGAAAGACTTAGCAAGAGATTACAAGCATTCCCCTCAAGAAGAAGCTCAAGTTCAGTATCTCAAAAAGATGTGCATCCCCTCCTCTCCACAACTCTCCTCTTCTGTCAATCAAAATCTATTCAAAGATCTGGCTGCCAAGGGATTAATCCCTAATATGAAGAATCTAAATCTGAAGACTCCAGGCGGTCCGTGTCCGACCCGTTCCTCAAATATTGGTACTGTAGTATCTAGGCCAACCAGAGGAGTCTATTTCTTCGATGAAAAGGAAACTCTCTGGTTCTTCAGACATGAGGAGGTCTCCATTGCTGACACCAAATTTCTGGTTGCTATCCTATCTCTCATCCCCGTAAGTTATGAAGCCTCTCTCATTCGTAGTGATATTATTGTTGAGCTTCACAAAAGACCGAAAGATGAATGAGGTCCCTCTCTAAATCTCTCTATCTTTCTTATGTACTTGTAATAGTATTTTGTTAAGACATCATGTTAAATACAAGTGCATTTTCTCTTACTTAGTTTGTATATATATATACTTCATTCTTTTATTCTTTTGTAAATGTCGGATATACTTTATAAATCCTTTTAAAAAAAAAAACTATGTGAAAAGAACCCAAAAAGAGTAAAGATGGGTCAAAATGAATTTATTCAGTACACTCTTTGTTCTATTCTTTAGTATGGATGTCATCCTCAAATAGGGGGAGATTGTTGGGTCATCTGAAGATTTGAAGATGACCTCCTGATCTTCCATCTTATATCATCCTACTTAGAATATGTTTGAGGTTCTTTTAGCAGCTTGGTTTCTATTCAAATGTTCGGTGAAGTCGAAGATCAGCCGAAGAAGACAAAGAAGGAGTACATCTCTCAAAGCGGATTGAAGATAGTCTCCTCAGCCTAAAGCCAAGCATGCCCAAGTGATCAACATCATCAGCCAGGATGGTGTCAATCACATATCTCTCAGGAGTATGAAGGTGTCCTCACATCTTCAGGAGCCGAAGATCTCTCAGGTCTTCGGCAGCCGATGATCTCATCTCTCCTTAGAGTATGAAGGTGTTCTCACATCTTCAAGGAGCAGCCGAAGATCTCTCAAGTCTTCGGTAGCCAATGATCTCTCCTTAGAGTATGAAGGTGTTCTCATCTTCAGGAGCCGAAGATCTTTCAAGTCTTCGGCAGTCTATGCTTAAGGATTTCTTTCAAACACATTGTACTTTCTGACAAAGTATATTGTGATATCTTGCATTGACGTGGACCTCATCTGGAGATCAGATAAAGTAAGTTTTGTCCACTACACTATTTTAAGGAAAGGTCTCTACCATCCTTCTGCAGGTCAACACTTCAATCCAAAACACCTCAAGACAAAAGGTACATCCTGTACCTTGCTGAAGACCTGTGTCCATCCTTTGCTCAACAGGTGTCCCATGCATTTAATGCATGAGGCACTATAAATATGGAGGATGGTTCAACATGCAAGATCACCAGCTCTCAAGCATTCAAGCTCTCTAAGTGCACTGACATTCTCTCTCTAAGAAGTTCTTTTTGTTTTCTAAGTGTTTTACAATTGTTCTTCATTTCTCTTTGTGTAAGATTGTTTGAATAGATTTCATCTATTCTCTTCCGCAACAATCAAAGTTTTCTATGTGTAATTCTTGATTTCAAATCAATAAGAATTAAATTAAGTGAAAAATTGTGTGTATTGTATTCAACCCCCCTTCTACAATACTTCTTTTATTTACTTACTGCTATTTGGGACCAACAATTATGTTGACAACATTAAAGGGTAAAAAGGTAAAACTGACACCCCTTTCACCTTCATATTTCATTACATATTTTTTGTTGGTCGAAATCCATCTTGTTAAAAATCATTTGCTTTAAAGTGGTGCTTGAATTAGACTTTCCTCATCAGCCCCAACAATCTCTCATCGAGCTGATAATTTGGTGTTCTTGACAATCAAATTTCATTCATAATTAAATAAAAGAAAAAAACAAACAAACCATTCAACCGAAAATAACAAACAGGATCAAACGATTTTCAACACAAATCAGCGAACATAACAAACAGAATCAAAGGATTTTGAATACAAATGAGTAGATTCTTTAATTTTTATTTTGTAACAAACATAGCAAATTGTTGCAGTTAACAAGTAGAAGAAGATGGTCATACTCATGGGTGGACCGCTGTAGGTTTGTAGTCGATGACGATGACTTTATCCAGGTGAGCCAGAAACTCATTGGCGAACTCAACGTGGGCTGGGTGAGATATATAAGTTGCAATGCCTTCTGTTGTTTCAAAGCTTGACTCAAACACATGAGTGAACCCTTGGTGCAGGTTCTCAATGCTCACATCTTTTCCCCTGCAAGATTCAAGACACCCAAATCAATTTTCGAAATTATTCATCAAATTATCACTGTGTTTCTGGAAGAAACTACTTCTGATACCACAAAACTGAAGATCAAACCAAAAGGGTCACTGACTCAGCAGTATCCAGATTACAAGTAAATCCAGCCTCCTAGAAAGTCAGGGGTTCAGACTGTGTGTGCGTGGGTATTTTCCATATATAAATATTATATACTTCAAAAGGAAAAGAACCGAAGATCAAAAAAAAAAAGTCTTCACGAGAGTGAAATCCTTGAAAGAAGTGACATCTATTTGGAAAAACTAATGGACAGTTGGACGCCTATTGTCTTTTGGAACAGAGAGGTAAGGTCTACGTAAATCTTACCCCGGACCTTAACTCTATGTGTGAGATATTTATTTATATATGAATTCATCTAAGTAAAGAAAGGCTATAGATGGCGAAGAAACAATTAAATGCTCAAACTAACTCAAATTATTTTTTATAGCCATGTTTCCTCTAAACATACTTGTCAAATTAAGGGTTGTTTGCACAAATAGCTTTCTGTTTGCAGTATTCTACTCACCATAGTTTATCATCATCTTTTCAGAATTAAAGAAAAGATTTTCTAAACAAATATTTGAATGCAAGAAGAGATGAACACTGGAGCAACTGCAAGGTCATAGCTTTATGACCGGAGTGTAGGATTTGAATCAAGAAAACAGTATTTTTGCACAATGCAAGGGAAAGCTCGTATAGACACTTCCCTCCCCAACCCTCACAATGCCAATTAGCTTTTCTTTTTGGTAACCGTGGGTCTGAGTCAGCTTGTGTGCACCTTGATTAATCCCATTGGGCTTGGAGTTACAGACACACAAACCCTCCAATGGCCTCAAGGGGATTTGAACCAGTGATCGTCTCACCACTTGAGCTACTCCTCTGGCTTAAGCCGTTTAGCCTTGGTGCATCATTATTGCCCTTTACATGAAAAAGTAGTAAAACGAGTAAGACCTGCCTTCCATGGGTACTCATTACCGAAAGTAAAAACATTTTGCCATGTTTTATGTTTATGACGTACGTGATTCAAATACCGTTACACAAATATAACATGTGTGTCACTTAAGGGGAGCTTCGATAAGCATTTTCAAAGTAATTATTCCAATTTGAAGAACCAGAATTAGTTTATTAAACCCAAGGATAATTAGATACTTCTGCATTAATCTCAATAGTAATTTTTCTTAAGACAACTTTTATTTTTTTAAACCATGGGTGTTTAGACCAACTTGCAGGCACCTCTACTAATATCATGGGGCAAAGAAAATCACTAGTGTCCCTGATAAGACTCGAAGTGGCGACATATGGGGAAATCCCCGGTGGTAACCATGGTGTCCAAGCCAGCTTGTGCACACCTCGACTAATCACACGGCACTGAAGATAACAGCCAGGAAAACCTATTGTGGCCCTAGTCGACTCGAATTTGCGACCTATGGGAAGGATGATGAGACTCAAATTGGCCAACTGGCACTACAAATCTTGTTTTGTGAACACTCAAAAATAGATAATCACTTTAAATGAATATCTAAATATCCCATCCCTTTGGTTTCTTATCGAAACTTCTAGAGGATTCCTACCTCCTTCAAACCCAAAAAATTAGCTCCCTATAAACTTCAACAAAGTTAACATATTAAAAGTTTCCTCCAAACAAGATCCAGATTCACACAAAGTCAAAAGGAGCAAACGAGCATATGACAATAGCGAACAATCTAAAATTGTACTAAAATATAAACCTAACCTGTGATACAGAAAATGCATACAAATTTACATTGCAATGTCGATTTCAAACAAATCGATTTGAGCACAAGAGTGGAAGTAGAGCTCCAGTAATGAAGGATGTAATAAACTCATCAACATCGCATTATTTATAATTCCTTATATTTCTGGAAACATCATATGAAGCATATAAAACCTATAACTACCAGATCTCGTTTTAGTACCAAATCTATAAAATCAAGACGAAGAACACGTAATTGCAAACCCATTATACACAAGAAAGACTGAAATAATTAGGTTAAACTAAAACACACTGAATCATAGACAACTCATAAAATTGTTTTGATGAATTTAAAAGTGCGATTGTGAAATGTTACCATCGAAAGGACTTCATGGATTCGATTTTATTGACAAGATTAGCATAACCCTTGATCAGATCGTCGATTTTTTCTTCCGAGATTCCATCCTTGAACTTCGCTAGAAGTATGTGTTTCACCTCTCCCATCTCTCTCTAGTTTCTCCTCACAACACGGTGAATAGATATAACAAGATATATACATATAATCCAAATTAAAATTGTGACTTTAACATTGACCAAAATAACCATAATTCTTTCTTGCCCTTATTTTTTTTTTCTATTTACGTTAAAATAGTTAACATTTTTGCAAGTTGCTAATTGTTGTTGTAAGATCGGAGACGATTATTGTTTGTGGTTTGTTTCAGAATCAATCTACTTCTTGACTTTGTTACAACAGTTACACCTAAATCCCAAAAATCTAAATATTCCGCAAATCGCAGAGACTTAGTTGCGATTAAAGTCCACCTAGCAACGTGGCGTCACAAGTTGCGGTGTGTCTCCACCGATTGCGAAATGACTTTACCAATGTTTAAATTAAAATTTGTACATTTCTTAAGTTGGGAAATGATGACTCTCTTTATATAACTAGTTGTGTATTCGTGCAATGCGGTGAGATGCAATATTCAAATGAATGTGAATAAAAATGCAAACTATGAGCATGTTTTTATAAAATAAAACTAAGTTAGTTCCATCTTATATTGAGTAAGATAATTGGTAAAAAAAAGTGGTGTTATGACAATGAAAAATAGTTTTTATTATGTATCAATACTTGTTAGGTCATGTACACACCAAAACAAAATTTATGTTTAAACGAAGGGAATTTGACTCAAATAGTTATTTTAGACTTTCAAATTGGTCTCTTAACCATTTCTCTCCCATTTTGACCGAAATGTCATTACCTTCGCAAATCTAGGTCCGTAAGCTACAAGACAAAAAAAAGTGCGTACCTACCTAATTTTTTTGCAGAGGTAGAATAAAATGGAGGAGGTAATCAAAAAAAATGGTGAGATTTTTTCGGCCATCCCATTTCTTGAGAAAAAAATCTGACACACAAAAAGGTTAGGTGAGGTGGTACCCTCCATAGATAGATGCATTTAGATAGGTCTGTAAAATTTTTAAATATGTCCGCAAAAAAATTTGATAGGTCCGCAAACTTTTTGTTTTTTAGCTAGGTCTGCAATTGCGGACGTGGTGATATTTTGATAAAAATGGGAGAGAAACGGCTAGGAGACCAATTTGGAGGTGTAAAATGGCTATTTGAGTCAATTTCCCCTAAACAAAATTCAAGTAGAGTTGGGTGGTGTCATAGCGAGTTCCATTAAAATATCTCCACCTTCATGTAAATTTTCAATTGTATTCTTTATCGTAAGGAACTTCATACTTAATATTTTCAAATCCATGTTTGAACCATCAAACCACATATGAGGAGACATTTCTGCTAGACTCGACGACCAAGCTTAGCGGAGAGGTTCAAGCTCATATGATTCGAACTTGAACATGTTGTATAGTTGAGCCAAGTCTTTCTGCTCTTGATTAATAAAGAGATGTTGAAGTCTGAAATATTCTTCACATCTAATTGATAAAGAGGTAATGTTGATGTTTGAAAACGAAACAAATAAGACTCTTTATTTTTGTAAATTGATAAATATCTGAATGTTTTTAATCATCTATTTTACCCTACAATATATTGTAATGAAGAATCTATATAAAAGAATTCCATTTTAACTCGTAAATATGTAAAATAATTATCAATAAATCTTTTGTATCTATAACACTCATTTTCAAATAACAAAAAATTTCAACATCACCCATCTATTTCAACCTCTCCGCAAAATTTATTACATCTAAATTATAAAGTATATCGTCCATTTTTAACATATTCAGATCTTTTTAAAGTACATCAACAAAACTCTAATTCCCATCTTGAGCCTCATCATCGGGAGTCATCCCCTTGGTCTACTATAATCCTTTTGCCAACACAAAATTCCATCGCCCGGTTATTTTGGTCTTGTATATCACACAACTGCATCAAATTCTTTCAAGTTGTTATCGATAGGGGTAAAGTTACCATCATATGTGCAATAACATCATGCAAATTATACATCAATTTATCATATATACAAATGTGTTCTACGTTGACTTGTTCATCTTCAAGTTTGATTTATGTCTCTGTATACACGTTTTGAATTATTTGTTTATTCCCATACAATGAATAAAATAAGGTAATACACATTGAGGTGCCGTTTGTTTTTAAGAGGTTTAAAGTCTGAAGTCTTATTTTAGTTATGATTGATAAGAGGTGGTGTGTAAAAATGTTTGAACGATTCAGACTTAAGAGCCATTAAGAGGTTTTTAAAAAAGAACAAACAACCCCTGAGTGTTACATTTATCCACGTGTAAACCAACATGCTTCTACAATACTTATGTTTAATGAAACTGATTCAACAATACCTTTGGTGATTGCATTAAATCATAAAATGGTGTGAAACACATTTTAGCTATAAGCTTAAGTTCTACAGTGGAATTCCTAAAATCATCCATTAGCCCTTAAAATAGAATTTGAACACTAAATAGCAACATTCTAGAAACTTACTCAAAAATTGAATTGAAATAGCATAGAGATGAAGAAATAGATTCAAAAGAGCAACATTATTGAGGTAAACAAATTAACTAAGCATACTTTATTGCATAAGGAAATTAGGGTTCAATATATAGAAAAAAATTATATATAACTAAAAAACGTATCTTAAATAATTGCTTTTGTTGCGAAATCAAAGTAAAGAACCAGGAGACACAAAGCGATTGAGCGATTACATTGAGACAATGAGAGAAGTCAGAGGCATGAGAGAAAGACAAGGATCAATTAGGTTGAGCAATTGTGGGTCGAGGTAGTGGAGTGAGAGGGGATCAACTGAGAGAGGATTGATTATGTTAAAGGTGGGTTAAGAGGACGGTAAGAAGTGAGTTAACCTCTTGTTCAAATAAGAGGACAATAAGAGGTTTAATCTTACCTCTTATTACAAAATAAGAACATAAGGGTCAAGCTCGACCCTGGCTATAAGCTAAGGGGGCGGCGACTCAGGGCAGCAGTGAGCCCAAGGGCATCATCTACTTAAGCCCGTTAGGGTATTAGTAGGTTCAGTTTGGGCCTAAAATTTTGTTATCGTTGCCACAAACTCTCCTAGTCGCTTTCAGCCCTTCACCGCTTCAGTCTTCACAATAGTGATTGACGTGTAACACCCGTGATTTTGCAAATCCTTAACCCATAATGTCGTAAATGCATGACCATTATTATGGAGGTTTAGTAAGGTTTTACTCAATGTTTTAAAACCCGGTTTTTTAGTTGACCTGGTGTGGTGACCGGGTCACGGTTCAACAGGGTGGTTGACCCGGTTTCAAGAAATTCTATGTAATTTTCATTTTCCTACATATATATATATATATATATATATATATATATATATATATATATATATATATATATATATTAACCAAGAATTTGATGTCCACAAGTTAAAACATTAAAAATACACATAATAAGAAGTTTTACATCAATCCAAAAATATTAAAAAAAACACATAACAAGTTTTACATCAATCCAAATATATCAAAACGAAACATAACGTTCATAGCAAATCATGGATATTGAGACATTGGAGTGTTAAATTCATAAACTAAGAAATTAATCAAATGTCGTTGCCTAATATCCCTCCACCCATCACTCATAATCGTGCAACCACTTTCAATCCATTGACTTCTATATGAATCAATAAACAGAGAAACAGACTTCTTTGCATCTGCCAATAAATTGACCCTCAAGGCATGATAATTAGGTGCTTTGTATCCATGACCAATACTCGCTATTTTATCTACCATATGTTGAAAATAAGGAGAGTTGCAAGCATTCATAGGTACACATGCATCATAGAACCACATAGCAATAGCTAAATCGACATCATGTAGTTTTTCCTTACTTTGCATGGTAGATTTAATAGTGGGTTGAGAAGGATCATTTATACCTTTTGTAAAAAAAGGATGAAGACTTGATGTAGCTTTCCTTTTTCCCGCTTTAACATATCGTGCTTTGACATTTCGCGATTGTGTTTCCCCCGTATCGTCATCCGAGATAGTAATATCACCACTACCCTTATTCGCTTTATCCTTCTACGCTTCCTTTATCTCTTTCAAAATACCTTGCATCATAAAACGAACTTCTGGAGTTACCTTTTTACAAGATACAACCTCACCGGTAACACCGGCAAGATGTTTCTTAAATCTATTTATCCCACCACCTTTGAACATTCTTTGACAAAAATTACATATGTATGTTTTGCTTCCCTTTTCATCAACGACTAGAGTTGCATAATCCCATGCTTTATCCGTCTTCATTCTTACATTTGATTGAACGGAAGAATGAGATTGAGATTATGCTCCCATCGGTTCTTTGTCTCTAGGTTCCATATGGATCTGAAAATGTCCATTGACCATTTAAAACAAAAAATATTAATGAATACATTGAGCTACCATTTGAAGTAGACTGTATGCACTTGTGCATATAGGCAATTATGTTGATTTTTTTTTATGCACAAGTGCATATCAAGTGGTAGACACATAGACACATAAATACATAATCTGTAAGTGCATTTCAAGATACAATCTTTCCTATAAGAACATAATCTGTAAGTGCATTTCAAGATACATAATCTGTAAGTGCATTTTAAGATACAATCTTTCCTATAAGAACATAACCTGTAAGTGCATTTCAAGATACATAATCTGTAAGTGCCTTTCAAGATACAATATTTCCTATAAGAACACACAATCTTTCCTATAAGAACACACGTTTCTATTAAAGTTTAAACACCCATTAAGGCATTAACCCATTGATTAAAGTTTAAACTTTAAACTTCATACAACCATTAACCCTTGTTCTAATTGAATCGACAGAAGAAGTAGATGGAATCGATCGAAGATCAATGTACCTGTAGATGGAATAGATTGTGGAATCGAAGAAGAAGTAGATGGAATCGATTAAAGTTGTCGATTGAAGTGTATGTGGACTGGAGTCGATGAAATTGGAGTAGATGGAATCGATGAAACTGGAGTAGATGGAATCGATTGAAACTTACAGATTGAATCGATTTAGGAAGTAGATGGAATCGATTGAGCGTCGTGGTTTGAAGTCTGGAAGCGAGCGAGGAAGTAGATGGAGTCGATTGAAGTCTGGAAGCCTGGAAGCGAGCGAGGAAAAAGAAAGTTAGAACAAAAGAAGTTATTAACCCTAGCCGCTCCACATGAAAATTGAAATTGTTTTTAACCGGGTTAAACCGGGTCAACCACGGTTCAACTATACCGGGTCAACCGGTTCCCTCAAAAACCCGGCGGTTCGATCTGGTCCATAAATCCCCAAAAACGCGGTGATAGTTGGCCCGGTCTCTCGACCGGTTCCCGGTTCAACCGGTTGAACCGGGTTTTAAAACATTGGTTTTACTTCCCTTTTTGTAGTGGATCCATCGAGGATCGAATCGGACGCGAAAACGGAAGGAGACCGGGGGAAATGGATTCCCGCGGTTTGGTGCGTGGCTTGGAAGTCGCGGCACAAACCGCCCAAGTTGCTGAGTCGACATCAGAAGACACGTGCGGCTTACCACGCGACCTCAAGTCGCGGGCAAGCCCGCGGGAGTGACCTGGAAGCTTAAAATCGACATTTTTAGGGTTTTTCTTCATTTGGTTGCATCTCCTTCATCCTAGGTCCGATTTGGGTGATTCTTGGACCTAGGGTTTCATTTTTGGAAGGTTTCCAAGATGAGATAGAAGAGGATTGATGATCTTGGGTTGATTCAAGGTTTTGTGGTCAAGGTAAGCTCCTCATCACCTCAAACTATAAAGTAGGTTTTGATACTGTTCATTCTCTCCCTTACATCCTTCAACTTTGGTGTAATTTTGGTAGCTTGGTGGTAAAGGAAACCTTGTGGAGGTGTTGGATCTAAGATCTAGGAGGATTGCTTGGAGATTTCAAGAAGATTCAAGTTTTGGGGGTAAAACCTAGATTTAACCTAAATCTAGCAAGGTGAGTTCAAGTTGATTTGTGAAAACGGTGTACATGCCAAAATGTCAATCTTTACATATTTATATGTTTTACATGAAATTATTAACTGTTGAGTTATGTGATGAGTTTGATTTTTTTGAAATGTCTTAACCTTGTAAACTTGTAAAATACCCACATTTGGGATTTTGGGCATTTTGATAGATAAACCATATATTTTGGTATCTTAATGGTTTATTTCATGGAAGTATATTTTTTAGTATAAAAGTGTTTATCGAGTGTTTTGGAGAAATGTTTTATGTTGTGTTATGGGACGTTTTGAAAGGATAAATGTTATAAACTCACATGGAAAATGTTTTGTCCCAATTTAAACTATGTTGGAGTTATCTCTAAATTTTGGAGCATGGGTTTGCATAAATGCGGGTTGTTTATGTTTGGTTTCATTTTATGATTTTCTTACAATTGGTCTTTCGATTGTTGAGCCTATGGCTTGTTTTGGACCTCGTTGGGTATTGGGGACAATTGTCCGGGTTTTGATAACTCAATATAGAGAGTTTGGTCATGATATGCATTTACTGCATCTTATTTGAGAATTACATGTTTGAATGCGTTAGTTCATTCGTTTTTAGTCATGTAATGTTTTAGTTAGTGCAATGGATCCATAAGCACGATGTTCTTATGTCTTGTTTTGGACAAGTTCACCACTTTGGCACAGAATAGGCATCGGGTCACCATGGTAAGTAAGGTTTGGACCTATATGGCCGGGCAACGTCCCATGGGCAGTAAAGTGTAATTCCCTTGTGCTAGAGTTCCCCTTTTGGAACTCTCAAGAATAGACCTAGAGGGGTTGACTTGATGTTTTCGAGCAATAGACTTAGAGGAGTTGAGCTCGGTATGTTTTATGGGTATAACCCATATGTTTTGGTTTCCTACATAGTTATGTGACCTACTTTTGTGTTCCGTCACATACTATGTAATCGGGTCTCCCCCGTCACCGAAAGGTGTTGTTTTGGTTATAGAGTTTTATAATCCATGTTTTCAATGATGTTTTGGGTATGGATTGTTATCCATGTTTTTGGGTTTTGCATACTGAACTTTATCCATGCTTTTGGAATATTTTGGATGAGAGAGTTTATCCACGTTTTCAGTATTTGATTATTAAAGTGTCAGTTATGTATTACGTGAGTTTTGGGTTTGATTTATATTCGAAGAAACATTTTGTTTTGTGATTTTAATCACGAAGAGGGTGAATGTTGAAAAATAGATTGTTTCCAGATTTAACGTATTTCATTTTGGAAATCATGATTTAATTAATGTTCTTAAAGTTATTGTTTTATATATATCTAAGGAAAACTCTTGAGCTCACTAGGCGTTAAGCCTAACCTTTTTATTAGTCAGCATGTGCATCAGGTTTCCAATTGGGGTTTGGTTCTAGCGGTGCTATGAAGAGATGAGCACTAGATTTACACGAGGGTGAGTAGTTTGGTGAAGTCTTCCGCAGTTGGAGATAGTAATTGTTATTGGGTTTTAGTAACATTCATACCTATTATAGATCGTGTATAAGGATTGAAATGTGGTTATTGAAGTTAAACCTTAATTTGTCGTTGTAGATGATTCAGTTATCGATGTATTTAGAAAATTTTAAATTAGTTGTTATTTCTAGATTTGAGGGTGTTACAAGTTGGTATCAGAGCTTAAGTTTGAGAGAATTAGGTATTGATTTTGGATGCCTAGACTCAAACTAGCGTTATTTTAGGTGATTGAGAGAGAAATTGCACCAATAGGCACTTTAAGATTGGATGTTTTGAGGTCGTTGGAGCTTCTAGGAACATAAATCACGTTGAGAGTGGCAAGGATGATCATGTACAGTACGTTCATAATTGCACCTGGCCAGTGTTATGGTGAACCTACATGTTACATGTGTATGCTTGAGCTGCCTTGATATGATGACCGTTGGGGTAGTGAAGAAGTTTCTAAATGGGTAACCATTAGAAGGAGTTGACGATTGTAGCATCCGTCACTTGAAGTGACAGTAATCATGGTGATTGCATTAAGTGGACCATTTTGGGTCAGATTTATTGGTTGGTTTTAGAACCATAGACTTAAGGAATCGACCTTATTCGAGGAGAAAATTGTAAGGTGAACCGATGAAATCGTTGATGATTTCTTTAAGATGTTTAAACATCCGGATGACAATAGCATGTTGGGAAATTTAGGAACGTGATTTCGGGATGTTGAGTGTTTGGGTAAAAAAATACACGATCTCGACAAAGTGACATTTAACGCACATTTCACACGACCAGTCTTGTATCAAGATAAGGTCCTGTCGACTGAGCATAACCCTGATCTCCGTCGAGAGTCACTCGAAGGTCGGTCGAGTGTCGTACGACTAACGTCGGGATCTACACTCGACCTCGACCATACTAACGTATGACTCAATGTTTCTTTCTTGATCATTTCATGCAGGTTCAATGCTCATAAATACCAACGGTCATAATGGCTCAACACCATCAAGAACATTTATGAAGCGCGACAGTTACAAAAGACACATTTATGGAGAATCAAGGCTATAAATACCCAATATCAACACTTCATTGAGGGGACAAAGGCAGAATACACCAAGTATACGTTTACAAGCTCTCCGAAGAATTTCTGCAATCTTTCATTCACACGACAACCTCAATTTACACATGACTATAGTGTTTTCATACATGACACACACTTATTTTACAACCGTACATCTATTTCCTGTATAGATCCTGTAATACATTGTAAACATCAGAGGATATCACCCCTGTTTGGTGATCATAGTGCACGACGACCCTTACCTGTCGTCCGTGGTTTTTTCCTCGTTGAGGTTTTTCCGCGTCACCAAATCCCTTGTCTCCTTGTTTTATTGTTTATCGCGCATAATTGTCTATTGGTTACTTTCTTTAGTTGGATAAAGCTCCACGTCGACCTTAAGTTATTCTTTGAGTATTTTTTGGCATTAACAGTTTGGCGCCCACCGTGGGGCCCCATCTAAAGAAAATCCTAGACAACAGTGCACCATGCTAACAATTTCCTTGAGTGTTTTTTGCGTTTCAGAGGATAATGGCAGCTCAAGGAACCTAGGAACACATCATGGCTCAAATGAGCATGGAGTTGAATGCAACTCATGCTCGGATCGAGACATTGACAAACCAGCACAGGCAATCCTTGGAAGAGAATGAATCCTTGAGAAACCATAATGTCAACAACGCAGCAGGGCCTTTGCAAGGACAAAATGGTTTCAGTGCGCCCCGGACAGGACCACCTCTTCCCAACTATCCAAGGCCACTTTCCTTTAGTTTTCCCAGACAGCCGATGCCGACATTGACACCTTCACCGCCACCTTTCTTTCATTCGACGACATCAATCCCTACAATGCCTCCACCAGTATCAGTCCCCTCGGTACCGATACCATCTTTCCAGTTCAACGGGTACGCTTTTGACTCGTCGCAGCAGAATAGATTCCAGAATTTAGGACATGTTCCGTCGGGTGTTCAAGGATGTATTCTGGTCGATCCTGTCGCCCAAAGGTTGAAGATGTTGGAAGAGCAAAACGAACGTGTTCTGTCACTACTTGCCAAGCTTCCAGGAGCAGCGTTACCAGTTGACGTCGAACCTCATATGGGGTTTCAGGCGTCACCTTTTGTCGATGAGATCGCGATGGTCGACGTCCCAAAGAAGTACAGTATCCCCACGTTCACACCAAAATACTCTGGTGTCACGGATCCGACTGAACACGTCGCTCAGTATAAGCAATTAATGTGGACAGTCTCGATCCCTCACCAGTATCAAGAGGTATGCATGTGCAAAAGTTTCGGAGCAACCCTTACAGGTGCAACTTTGCAATGGATAATCGGTCTCAAGCCAAAGTCAATCGGGTCATTTGCCGAGTTGGTAAACCAATTCTCTCAGCAGTTCGCCAGTAGTCGCAAGATGGAAAAGCAAACTAGCGACGTTTATTACGTCGTTCAGATGACCAGAGAATCCATTCGCAGTTACTTCAACAGATTCAATGCTGAGATGATCAGTGGTCGTAACTGTGATATCAAGACCACGATTGAGGCCTATAAGCGTGGCCTAGACGAGAGTTCGGGTCTCTACACTGATCTGACAAAGTACCCCCCTGAGAACTTTGAAGACGTGCGCACAAGATCTTTGGCCTATATGAGAGTCGAAGATGACGCAACTTTTTGTTGTAAGCATTTTAATGACAAGAAGTCGTTGAACGTAAAGAAGCCAAAGTTCAAAGCTAGATCGACAGTTAAAACGAGTCATCGAGACAAATTTCATACGTCCAATTCGATAAGAAGAAAGTCTCGACTACGACTAAGTTCCCTCAGTATCCTAAAATCTCCTCGTATGGATTCAAGGGTACACCCAAGGATCTGGTCGACGCATTGAAGACTGCGCAAGCAACTGTTCGTTGGCCGAAGAAAAGTGACAAGCCCGACGAAAAGAAGGATAAGACCAAGTGGTACGACTTTCACGACGACCACGGTCATACCACCGACGATTGCATACCACTCAAGAAGGAATTCGCTTGGCACGTACCGAAGGGTAACCTCAAGGGTATCCTCAACGGACAGGCAACTCCTGATAGAAATACTCGACCACCGTCCCCTGATCATGAGAAAGTCTTGAACTGTGTGACTGGTGGATCAGACGTATGTGGTCTAACCTACTCAGTAGCAAAGAGACATACGTCTCAAAATGCAAGCAATCAACCAATCCCTCGATCTTCACAATCAAAGGAAGAACTAGAGCTCGAGTCTATGAAGATAACATTCGACCAAGATGACTTGGGCGACCTGCATCAGAAACATCACGATGGGTTGATCGTCCAACTCAAAATCGGCAATTGTCTGACCCGAAGGGTGTTGGTTGACGGAGGATGTTTGGCGAACATCATCTTCCTCGACACCATCAAAGTTATAGGCCTCGACAAGTCTGAGATCTTCTGACGCTCGACAATGTTAGTAGGCTTCAACGGAGACGCGACGAGCACCTACGGAGAGGTCGTCTTACCAGTCTATGCCAAAGGAATCAACAAGCAGACAAAATTCAGCGTTATAGACTGTTTGTCAGCATACAATGTCATTCTTGGACGACCCTGGATCCATGACATGAGGGTAGTGCCCTCGACCTACCATCAGATGATGAAGTTCCCAACTCCATGGGGAATACAGGAGATCAAAAGTGAACCGAAAGTCGCTCGGGATTACTACAAGACGACGATGAAGCCCAGAAAGCAGTCCATCTAGCAATTATAGAGCCAGGATACTCCCGATACTGACGACGACTATCGATTGGAGGAAGTTATCCTAGACCAAGACAAGTCGGAGCAAGTCGTCTTCATAGGTTCGACACTCGATCCTTCCATTAAAAAAGAACTAATATCTTTTTTACATGAACATGCAGACTGTTTTGCTTGGACGCACGAAGACATGGTCGGCATAGATACCGACGTTATTTCGCATAAACTAAACGTGGATTTATCGTTCAAACCAATAAAACAAAAGCGACGAAAATTCGCTCCAGAGCGAAACAAGGTGATCAACGACGAAATCGACAATCTCCTCAAAACTAGGAAGATACGAGAAGTGAAGTACCCCGACTGGTTAGCCAACGTCGTGGTCATACAGAAGAAAAATGGCAAATGGAGAGTTTGCATAGACTTCACAGATCTAAACAAGGCGTGTCCGAAAGATCCATTTCCTTTGCCACACATTAACTCATTGGTCGACGCAACTGTTGGGCATGAACTCTTGACGTTCATGGATGCCTATTCAGGCTACAATCAAATACTTATGCACGTCGACGATCAAGAAAAAACAGTCTTCATGACGGATCGAGGTATCTATTGCTACAAGGTTATGCCTTTTGGTTTAAAAAATGCAGGTTCCACGTACCAGAGGTTGGTCAACAAAATGTTCAAGAACCAACTGGGTGACACCATGGAAGTATACATTGACGACATGCTTGTCAAGTCTCGACAAGCCATCGATCATGTCGGGCACCTACGACAGTCGTTCGACATCCTCCGACAATATCACATGAAGCTAAATCCTACAAAATGCTCCTTCGGAGTTAGTGCTGGAAAATTTCTAGGATACATGGTGACTCGACGAGGCATCGAAGCTAACCCCGACCAAATCAAGGCAAACGTCGAGATCAAATCGCCAAGAAATTTCAAAGAAGTACAACGTCTAACCGGTCGAGTGGAAGCACTAAACAGATTCATATCTCGATCGTCAGACAAATGTCACCTGTTTTACAACATCCTGCGAAACAACAAGGGCTTCCATTTGACGGACGACCATGAGAAAGCATTGCAAAAATTGAAAGAGTACATGGCGTCACCTCCACTGTTATCAAAACCACAAGACGACGAGGTCTTACAACTCTACCTAGCCGTTAGTCCTGGTAAGAGAAGACGACAAACAACAATTGCCTATCTATTATGTAAGTAAGTATTTACTCGACGCAGAAACCAGGTATTCCTCAATGGAAAAACTTATACTACCACTAGTCACAGCTGTAAAAAAGGCTAGGACATTATTTTGAATCACATCCTATAATTGTCGTTACTAACTTTCCACTCTAGTCTGTCTTGAGAAAGCCAGAATTGACAGGTCGACTAGAAAAATGGAGCATATACCTCAACAGTTATGACATCGACTTCAAACCCAGGACCACGATCAAATCGCAATTCCTAGAAGACTTCATCGCCGACTTTAGTCCTGAACTAGAAAAAGAAGCACAACGCGAAGTTTGTTCTGTGGTGACGACAAACCCTAGACTCTACATGTCGACGGTTCGTATAACGCTAGAGGTACAGAACTGGGCGTCGTCTTAAAGTCTCCACAGGGAGGCAAGATGGTGTAATCCATACGATGTGATTTCAAAGCAACCAACAATGAAGCAGAGTATGAAGCCTTGATCGTCGGGATGAACATGGCACACGACCTGGGGGAAAAGGGGTTACACATCAAAAGTGACTCTCTCCTCATCGTGAATCAAATGAATGGCGAGTTTGCAGCTAAGGATTCAAAGATGACATCATATCTTAAAGTGGCAAAGGCAAAATCCACAAAATTTGAGCCTTTTTTGATCGAGCAAATCCCGAGAGATTTGAATACTCAAGCAGATGCCTTAGCCAATTTTGGATCAACACTAAGCAAACCACTGTTCGACACGATTCCTATGGTACATCTAGCGACGTCGTCTATTGATCACGATGACGTCGGGCAAATTGACAACAACGAAGAGTATTGGTCAAAGCGATGTCATGAACTATATAACACACGACTAACTCCCAGAAGATAGAACAGAGGCTCGAAAGATAAGATTTAAAGCATCGCGGTATGTCGTGATACAAGGAAGACTCTATCGACGATCATCTACCGGACTTAATCTACGATGTGTCACAAGTAGAATACAAGTCCAGAATATCTTACAAGGGATGCACGACGGCGAGTGTAGTAATCACTCAGGTGGTCGTAGCTTAGCCAATCGAGTGTCTAGACAAGGCTAGTACTGGCCGACACTACGATAAGACGCAATCAAGTACGTATAGAATCGCATGTCAACGACATTCAGGTTCGACGCATAAACCTTATGAACCTTTACACTCGATATTAGTTCCATGGCCCTTCATGAGATGGGGAATGGACATCGTCGGTAAGTTACCACCTGCCCCTGGGCAACAAGTATTTCTAGTCGTCCTTAAAAATTATTTCTCCAAATGGGTAGAGGCAACCGCTTTTTCCTAAGTTCAGGATAAAGAGGTTATATCCTTTATCCAAGACTACCATCATATGCAGGTTTGGCATACCCTTCGAGATTGTCTGTGACAATGGGTCTCAATTTATAAATGAGAGAACTCAACAGTTCTGTAAGGACTACGATATAAAGCTCACGACATCGACACCACGATACCCGCAGTCGAATGGACTTGATGAGTCGAGTAATAAAACGATTGTTAATTCAATCAAGAAACGTTTGAAAGCAGCAAAAGGAAGATGGGTCGAAGAACTTCCTTCGGTCTTGTGGGTAAATCGTACGACTCTACGTACGTCCACTGGACAAAATCCCTTTTCTTTAGTCTATGGTTGTGAAGTAGTTTTACCCGTCGAGGTACAACTACCTACGTCGAGACATACATCGGTCGATCATAACTTGGTCGACATGAGCTATGATCTTGATGCTCTAGAAGAATTAAGAGAATCAACATTGATTCGAATGGCATCCCAGAAACAAACGGTCGAACGACACTTCAATAAGAATGTAAAGACTAAAGTCTTCCAAGTTGGCGACCACGTCTTACGACGAGTGTTTCAGAACACTCAGGAACCAAACACAGGTAAACTTTCCATCAAATGGGAGGGTCCTTATCGTATATCTCAGGTCGTCGGGAAAGGTGCCTATAGGCTCCAAACTCTTGACGACCAAGAGATCCCATGTAGTTGGAATGCAATGCATCTAAAAAGGTATTTCTTCTAAACCATAAATTATTTCATTACGATTATCTATCTATACCAAGTACTAACTTTAAGTATCGGAGGGTCGTTGGTCACCCAACGACCAACCTCTAACGTTGTCTTTCCGCAGGATCGCACGACATATGACTACAAAACCTTCGTACGATTGTAAGTCATTCGCACGATAAGTCTTTCGCATGACTTAAACTCACTGAACACCGAAGGGTGAGAAATCTAAGTTCTTAACTTAGAAATATTTTTCATTATGGACGAAATGCCTCAGTTGCACATATCTTTTGAATTATAATGCCTTAGTCGCGCGTACCTTTGATTGAATTACGATGATATGTCTTAGTCACAAGTATCCTTTGACGTGTATTCATTTTTTAAATGATTGTCATTATTTGTTTGGTCGAGTGGTCTATAAAACAAGAAAGGCCCTGTTTATGCCAAAAATCTCCCAAGAAAAATTTAAGGTAAATGTGGAGCTTGATCCAACCAAAATAAAGTAACAACAATAATCGTACGACTATAATGAAAATAAAGTAAATGGGACGAGAGAATTGGTGACGCGGAAAACCCCTAAAATGGGTAAAAACCGCGGACGAGGGTAAGTCGTCGTGCACTATGGACGTCAATCAGAGACGTCGTCCTTGTTAATAAGGGTCACAAGTGTAATACAATGTAAAACAATACAATAAAATAAAGTCGGTCATGCGTCGTGTGTATTTAAACTCCGATCGTGCGTCACGTAACAAATGGTAGTAGGCTTTATGAATTTCTAGAGAGACTGAGCGAGCTTGAGAGCGTAATTTGTAAGCTTCTAAGGTCTGAGAATCAGATGTCCCGAATGTGAGGTTCCATCTTCATATTTATACTCCATTTCTCCGTTGGCACGTCTTGAATGCTCATTAATAGAATGACCGTTTAATATTGATGATTTCTTCAGTTATGTCCGTTGCTATTGATGAGGGCTTCCGTTATAATCTCTGTTCATAAGTGTCTTTGAACCCTGCATTAAACATAATACAACGTATATCGTAGGTTAGTAACTGAAATCAAGTCGTACGACAACGTTTGTCGGACGGATACTTAGTCGCTTTAATCACGGTCGATCAAAGGAAGGGCGTCGATTATCTCTCTGGTCGTACGACTATGGACTGTTGGAATTTCTACCCAAACAGTTTGCCCCCAAATTTAAAATTCAAGCGGCAACTTTTTGAAATTTAAATTTAAAAATCAAGACACATGTCATAAAGAACGTGGGTAGTTCGCATGGAACTGAATCGATTTTGTTTCCAACTAAGTAATGACGTCATTTTCCTGCAAAATAAACGGCTTAGACAGCTAATATTGGACAGGTGTCACGTATTCATTGGATGTACTCGAAAGGTTGCCTGCCACGGGCGACACGTGTCGATTCGTCGACTGACGATTTGATTTTGATTTGATTTTTTGGCGATTCACTTCCCATTTTTCAGTATAAATAAGGATTGCCCTCAATCCTTTTTCTTTTTTTACGCTTACCTTTCTAGAGACTTGTTTATCTCCGGCAAGATATTTTCCGAGCGATCAGAATCCTTTCCATTCTAAGTTCGAGGTTTAGTTCTATTTAAGGTATGATTTCCTGTTTTCCTTCTGTATCGATTATATGCGTAGGAAGTCCATAGCCAGGAAGCCTAGGAAAGCTTGGGATATACTTAGTTACTGGTGTGCGACCCTGAATATCCCAGACTTCCAAATGTCGTCCGAACCTGTGAGTGTATATAGGGAAGATGAACATTTAGATTACTTTAAGAATTTGGCCGGGATTCCAGATGAAATCAATCTGGTGTCGCCGGAAGATTTAAGGCCGGATGAAGTTCCGAAGGGATACTGTGTTCTATATGAGTATCCCTTCAAGATAGGATTTACTTGGCCATTTAGTCCTTTGGTCAAGGCGTTTTTAGATGCGTTCGATCTGACACCTGGACAGTTAATGCCTCAATTCTGGCGGATTGTCCATGTTATCGGGCGTCTTACGGCCGATTGGGAGGTTCCGTTCAATGTGAACGACCTCATGACTGCTTATAGCGTTCGACCGGATAATTATCACCGGTACAGCCTATTCCCTCGATCGAAGGGAGATAACGTACTCGTACATAATACCGCGGTGAACGATCGTGGTTGGAAACGTCAGTACATTTTCCTCCAAGTGGCGTCTGTGAGCGACGAAGACAGCCAATGGTTGTCGTCCGGATGGAACGAATCGGGTAGGCTTACTGCTTTGTCGTGCGTTTTTGTCGTGCGTTTATAATATATACTAATGATGTCTTTCTTTGTTTGGCAGCAATCGACTTCACTAAAGTGAAGTCAAATAGAGATTCTCTCAACAAGATTCAGAGGATTTTGGAAAGGAGTATTATCGATCGTTCGTTTTCTGTTCGGTCGAACGACGAGGAGGACAAGGTCGTTTTCGTAGCCGAAGCGACGTCCGTTGAGGGTTCTCGTCAAGAAGAAGAGAGGGTAGAAGAGGAAGAATAGAGAGAAGAAGGAAGGGAAGAAGAGATGACTGGTATGTCTTTCGACAGTGTTTTACTTTCGTATCGTATGTTTTTTCTAACTTATTTTATTTTATCCAGGAGATCTACCTGCGAAGTCGTCCGCCCTTAGACGACCCGAACAACTGGAGCTTGCCCGTCAAGGGAGGGAAAAAACGAAGAATAGATCTGCCCCTTCTGTGGGGGCAGACGCAAGACGGGTCCGAGGCAAACCTCGACTCTCACCCAAGAAGACGGGCGACGCTGCTCTGTCGTCCCTTGCAGGGACGACACCATCAAAAGGAACCGTTACTGGGGTTGAGCTTGGAGGCTCGACCAAGGTGACGAAGGACACCCCAATGTCGGGGGTGTCGGGCGTTGATAAGCCCTTTCCTGTACCTTCGTCTTCCTCTAAGAGGGAGGAGAAGAACAAGGAAAAAGTGGGAGAGACGACCTTTAAAGTCACTCTCCCTTCTGACTTTATGGCCAATGACGTCCTCGAGAGGTACGTCATTTTTCCACACCTTGGAAAATTTCTCCTTCCGACCTTTTATGACCGATATAAGGAGTCTCGGGTCGAGGATACTGGGGCGCACGCCGCTGGTCTCTCCTTTATGGTATGTCTTACTTATTCCTTATTCCTTTCATTATTTTTCTTATTATTAACTCTTTCTTTGTTGTCATGTAGGCTTTCCAAGCCTGTCTGAGCTTTTTTGCTCAGACGGAAGGTCTTAGGGCGTCCTTCCCTGATGTCAAGAAAAGGGCCGACGAGGCTCTTGAAAGGGAGAAGATCGCCCTAGAGGCGGCCGAAGCTGAGAAGGCGAAGGTCGAGGGCCTTAAGGCCGAGCTCTCCGATGCCCGGAGTCTACTAGAGATTTCGGATCGTGAGAAGGTTAAGCTCAGAGATCGTCTCTTTGAGCTTGAGGCGTCGTCGACCGCATTGGAGGTCGAGAAGATCAAGGTCGTCACTGCTGCTGCTACTTCTGCTAACGAAGTCGCGTCCCTCAAGAAGAGGGTCAAGGAGCAAGAAGGCGACGTCAAGGACCTAGAGAATGAGAATAGGCAAATCGAAGTCTTCTCTCGCTTCACGGCACGGGCTGCCTTGATGAGGCGTCATCTGACTGGGAAAAATCCTATGGCGTCGGCCGCTAAGGAGCTCAAGACCTACCTTGACACCGTGGGGACTGAAAGGGACCTTGACGAAGACGATGAATTAGAGGGAAGTGACGGTGGAGAAGAGGCGGCAGCAGCAGAGACTGATGTCGTGCAGGAACAGTTTGACGTTCCTCCTTCTTAGCTTTTTGGATCTATTATCTAGGGGTCGGACGTCTGTGGTCATCCCTTAACTTTGTAATTTTCTCTTCTAATGACAAAGTCTCTTTTGTACATCGATGTTTATTATTTGCTTTTCTTTGTCAAACCTATCTCTTATCACACGTCGAGTAATTTTAAACACAGTATATCATACGTTCGTCCAAACCATCATTCATTAACATGCTATAATGAAATCAACTGAGTTTTACGATCGAACAAGTGCAATTGTAATAATGATTCTTGGATCTAAATATTGAACACCAAGCATAGGAATTAACCTTTATCAACAACTATGACCAACCGTATGCGAACAATCATATGAGTATTAATCAACATAAGATTTTAACTAAGTCGTGCGTCCCTACGAGAAATAACATTAGTGGGGTGGTCGTTGGTTTGACCAACGAACCTCCGATGCTTAAGTCAGTAATTTTTCTTAAGAAATAATCAAAGGAAATGAATTCGAATTTTAAAAGAAATACCTCTTTAAATGAGTTGCATTCCAACTTCGTGGGATATCTCGACCGTCGAGGGTTTGGATTTTATAAGCTCCCTTCTCTACGACGCCAGAAATTTGATAAGGGCCTTCCCACTTAGTGGAAAGTTTACCTGCATTGGGCTCTTGAGTGTTTTGAAACACTCGACGTAGGACGTAGTCGCCTTCTTGAAAAACTTTGATTTTGACATTTTTGTTGAAATGTCGCTCGACCACTTGTTTCTGCGATGCCATGCGGATGTGTGTTGTTTCTCTAAGTTCTTCTAAAGCGTCGAGGTCATAGCTCAGGTCGACCAAGTTATGCTCGACGGACGTATGGCTCGAAGTCGGTAGTCGTACCTCAATAGGTAACACAGCTTCGCATCCATAGACTAAGGAAAAGGGAGTTTGTCCTGTGGACGTACGTGGTGTTGTACGATTAGCCCATAGAATGGAAGGTAATTCTTCCACCCACTTTCCTTTGGCATATTTGAGTCTTATCTTGATCGAATTGATGATAGTTTTGCTACTTGACTCAGCTAGGCCATTCGACTGTGGATATCGAGGTGTCGATGTCACCAACTTGATGTTCCTTTCTTCACAAAATTTTCGTGTCCGATCACTGATTAATTGTGTCCCATTGTCACACGTTATTTCGGATGGAATTCCAAACCTGCAAATGATGTTAGTTTGGATAAAAGAAACGACTTCTTTGTCCCGATCTTGGGAGAAAGCCGCTGCTTCTATCCATTTAGAGAAATAATCTGTTAAAACTAGAAGAAATACCTTTTTCCCGGGGGCAGGTGGTAGTTTCCCGACGATATCCATTCCCCATTTCATAAAGGGCCATGGGACTAAAGTCGAGTGCAAAGGTTCAGATAGTTTATGAGACATACCTGCGTGTCGCTGACATGCGTCGCACGACTGTACATACCTGATCGCATCTTGCCTTAGTGTCAGCCAATAATAACCTTGTCCTAATATCCTGTTAGCTAGACTGCGACTTCCTGAGTGATTTCCGCATTCACCGTCGTGCATGTCTTGTTGGTAATACATCGTAGATTCAAACCAGTTGAAGATCTTCGATATAATTGTCCTCTGATCACGACGTACCTTGATGCTTTAAACCTGACCTTTCTTGCTTCCATTCTGTCATCAGACAATTGATCGTTCTCTAGATAATTTTGAATGTCGTCCGACCAAGAGTTTTCTTCCTCAATCGGTGCGATCAAAGTATTACCATTGTCTTCGATGGATGGTGTTGCAAGGTGGACTATTGGGATACTGTCGAACGTCGTTTGCTTAAATGCTGACCCCAAATTGGCTAGTGCGTCAGCTTGAGTGTTCTGATCTCTTGGTATCTGCTCGATTATGAAGCGACTGAACTTCTTTGCTTCTTCTTTTACTATTTTATAATAGGCAATCATCCTCGAATCTTTTGCTGCGAACTCTCCATTAATATGGTTAACGACTAAAGACGAGTCGCTTCGGACATGCAGATGTGTTGCCCCCAAGTCATGAGCAATTTTGATTCCTACAATCAGTGCTTCGTATTCTGCCTCATTATTTGTTGCCTTGAAGTCGCACCGTATGGAGTATACTATTTTGCCCCCTTGTGGGGACTGTAGGACGACGCCCAGACCTGTTCCTCGTATGTTTGACGAACCATCAACGTCGAGCGTCCAAGTGGTGTCGTGCAAAGTCGCCACAATTAACTTATTGGACGTCGTCGCTTCTTCTAGTTCTGGACTGAAATATGTAACAAAATCTGCCAAGATTTGTGATTTGAACGCCGTTTTGGGCTTGAAATCCAGATCATAATTACTGAGGTAGATGCTCCATTTAGCTAATCGTCCTGTTAGCTCGGGTTTTCTTAACACAGACTTCAATGGAAAGTTAGTTACAACAGTTATAGGATGCGATTCAAAATAATGTCGTAACTTCTTAGCGGCCATAACTAACGAAAGCAAAAGTTTTTCTATAGACGATTACCTGGTTTCAGCGTCTAATAGAGTTTTACTTACATAGTAGATTGGCAATTGTCGTCCGTCGGTTTCTCGTACAAGGATTGCACTCACCGAATTAGCATTGACGGCTAGATACAGTTAAAGAATTTCACCCTTCTCGGGTTTGGACAGGAAGGGAGGTGATGTCATGTATTCCTTGAGTTGTTGCAACGCCTCCTCATGCTTATCAGTCCATTCGAATCCTTTGTTTTTTCGTAGGACATTGTAAAATAGGTGGCATTTGTCAGACGACCGAGAGATGAATCTGTTTAATGCTGCTACACGACCTGTTAGATGTTGGACTTCTTTAAAATTTCTGGGCGATTTTATCTCGATAATCGTCTTGATTTGATCTGGATTAGCTTCGATTCCTCGTCGTGTGACCATGTAACCGAGGAATTTGCCAGCTCGAACTCCAAAAGAACACTTTGTCGGATTTAACTTCATTTTGTATTCACGCAAAATTTCGAACGACTGCTTCAAATGTCCTATATGATCGTCCGTATGTTTCGATTTGACGAGCATGTCGTTGATGTATACCTCCATAGTGTCGCCCAAATGTTCTTTGAACATCATATTCACTAGTCGTTGATACGTCGAACTTGCATTCTTAAGACCAAAAGGCATTACTTTATAACAATAAATACCTTTATCCGTCATGAAGGCCGTTTTTTCCTGATCATCGGAATGCATCAATATCTGGTTATATCCAGAATATGCATCCATGAAGGTGAGCAATTCGTGTCCAACTGTAGCGTCGACCATAGAATCGATGTGTGGCAACGTAAATGGATCTTTTGGACAGACCTTGTTAAGGTCTGTGAAATCAATGCATACTCTCCATTTGCCATTTTTCTTTTGGACGACAACAACGTTGGCGATCCAATCTGGATATTTGACCTCTCGTATCTTTCCTGTTTTAAGCAAATTATCAACTTCGTCGTTGATAACTTTATTTCTTTCAGGAGCAAATTTTCGTATTTTCTGTTGAACGGGTTTGAATGATGGATCGATGTTGAGTTTATGATAAATAATACTCGAATCGATGCCCACCATATCTTCGTGCGTCCATGCGAAGCAATCATAGTGGTCCTGCAAAAAAGAAATTAGTCTCTTTTTGAAGGATGGATCGAGTGTTGAACCTATGTAGACCATCTGATCAGGCTTATCCTGGTTTAGGACGACAGCTTCCAAGCGATAATCATCGTCAGTCCCAAGAACGTCCTGGTTCTGTAATTGCTATATTGTCTGCTTCGGGGGCTTCAAAGAGACTTTGTAACATTCTCTAGCAACTTTTCTTTCGCCTTTGATCTCCTGTATTCCCCATTGTGTGGGGAATTTCAAGGTTTGGTGGTACGTCGAGGGTACGGCTTTCATATCGTGGATCCATGGTCGTCCAAGGATAACGTTATAAGCCGATGAGCAGTCGACGATGTTGAACTTTGTCTGCCTGTTGATTCCTTTAGCATATACTGGTAGTGTGATTTCCCCCATGGTATTTGTCCCTCCTCCGTTAAATCCAACGAGTGTAGTCGAGCGTCGGGTAATCTCGGATTTGTCGATCCCCATAGCTTTCACTGCATCAAAAAAGATAATGTTAGCGGAACTACCTCCGTCGACGAGTATCCTCTTTGTTAGGCAGTTTCCAATGCTCAATTGGATAATTAGTCCGTCATGATGTTTTTGATGTACGTCGTCGAGATTTGCTTGGTCGAACGTCAAAGGCATAGCTTCTAATTCTGCGTCCTCCTTGGGTCTTGCCTCCTTTGGAATTGGTCGGTCGTCGGGACCGCGACTAGCATGTCTCTTAGCAGCTGAATATGTGGTTCGACAGATATCAGAACCTCCGGTGATACAATTAATCACTTTGGCATGCTCTGGGGATGTAGGACGCACATCCTTCTTTCCTATTAATTCTTGTAAATAACCTTTCGAATTAAGCCAGGACAATTCTTTTTTCAAGGCGATGCAATCATCCGTTATATGACCGAAGTCATTATGGAAATCACACCATTTTGTTCTGTCTTTCTTATCACTGTCCTTATCGTATTTCTTTGGCCATCGAATGTTTTGTTGGAGCTGTTTAAGGGACGTGACGACGTCATTGGCTGATCTAGGGAAGCCATAAGATGACACCTTAGGATACTGTACAGATTTGGAAGTCGTCGGTCCTTTCTTTTCAAATCTGACATTTGAAATCTGTCGGGCATGCTCTGATCGACCAGTCGGTTTCAGTTTGAAGTCTGGATTTTTAACACCTAGACCTTTCTTGTCGTTCGAATGTTTATTTCTGAAAACGAGGTCATCCTCGACCCTCATATGGGTGAGCGTCCTTGCTCGTACGTGTTCAAAGGTTTCTGGAGGATATTTCGTAAGGTCGAGATATAACCCAGAATTATCGTCCAGACCCCGTTTGTATGCTTCAATGGCTGTTTTTACGTCGCAATTTCGGATACCGATCATCTCTGCATTGAAACGGTTAAAATAATCCCGGATGGACTCTCCATTTTTCTGTACGACATAGTAAAGGTCGCTCGTCTGTTTTTCCATTTTTCGGCTGTTGGTGAATTGTTGAGAAAATTGGTTCACCAATTCTACAAAAGACCCGATGGTTTTGGGTTTAAGATTGATCAACCATTGTAACGCTGCTCCAGTCAAGGTCGCTCCAAAACTCTTGCTTATGCAAACTTCTTGAAACTGATACGGTATCGAGACAGTCCACATAAGTTGTTTGTATTGGGCGACGTATTCTCTTGGATCAGTGACGCCTGAATATTTTGGTGTGAAGGTCGGGATGTGATATGCGTTAATTATTTAATGCATATCAAGTCTTTTTATTGATAATTTAGGTATGTTTACATTCTATATCCCGAAGTTTGAGTCATTTTATTCACTTATTTTCTCTTTTATTGTTTTATGGAGCAAAGGTATTGAATGACTTGTTTTACGACTTAGAATGGCTAATTAATATCTATTTTTGGCAGATTTATAAGTCCAGACCTATGCTGCAGCATCCATGCTGCAGCATCTCTGCAGCATCGGACGATGAACAACAGTTTGAAGGGAAGAAAAGGAGCTTATGGTGGACAGCTTGCAACAATATTTTGGGCAGATTTGGGAGTTTCCTGGATCTGATTTGTGGCTGGAAAATATATTTTGAATCTCCTTTTCTTTATTTTATTGTTCATGATATCATCTTTTGTAGTACAATTATTATTATATTTTGTAAAAAGTCCTTTTTACCCTCCCTTTCCTAGTATATAAAGGAAGCTTGGGAGGTGTATTTGACACACATGATGTTCTTACTTACTTGCAATTTTAGATAGTTGTAGAACATTTTATAATCTCTTTTGTGATCTTTAAAAATCAAAGTAAGAGAATTGACACTCTCTTGGTTTGATTATTAAAGTCAAGTAACTTACTAATATATTGAAGTTCTTATCTCTTGCAATTTTAATTTACCGCAATTTATTTATCGCACTTTACTTTATTGTCATTTACTTTCTCGTCTTTTACTTTTACGTTATTTAAATTATTGTCATTTACATTATTGTCATTTACTTTATGTCTTTTATTTTATGTCATTTATTTTACGCATTTACTTTCCGTATGAGTAGCTAATTTTATTAGTATGGGTGTTTGACGGAAAGGTGGGATTTTAAACCAAAGAAAGGTGGGCATTGTTTCGCAATAACAATGATCCACCATTTCATTCAAGTTTTATAAATATCAATGATACTTCTTGACAAACCGATCACTTGCTAAAGTGTTAAAGTGCCGTGGACTTAGAGATAAGCCACGAAAAGCACGTCTGTTTGAATGATATAAAAAGTATACTTGAGAGAGTTACTGATAAGGACAGTTATCGTTTATATCCTTCTAAACTGATTTATTCTCGACAAGTTGATCGCTAATAAATAGTGTTAAAGTGTAGAGGACTTAGAGATAAGCCCCTTCGAACACGTCAACTTGGATGATATGGGAATCGGCTCGAGAGAACGGTTTTTACAAAGAGATTTGTATCTCCATATATTTTGTGGACTTTATTCTACATTATAAATAGTTGGAGACTACACAGAGATGTGTTTAGTCGAATCTAAACAGTAGTGTGAATATTGAAGTCCGAGAGGAATACCCTCAAAATAGATGGTGTATCTAGTTGTGGCAGAACTTCATGCTGCAGCATGCCTGCAGCATGGCCCACTGGAAATTGTGTTTAAATCCCACCTAAAAGTCTAACACCCGTACTTGCTTTATTTCTCTGTTAACTGAATCAAAGTGATAACTCAACCAAACCAAAGTCTTCAAATTCGCCATCTGAAATCATTTCTTTCTTCACCTTTTTATTAAACTTTTACTCCAGTCTCTGTGGGACGATATCCGGTACTTTACCGTTTTATTACTTGAAAGACGATATTAGATCTCATTGTATACTTGCTTTGAGGTTTAATTAGCACACGTCTATAGGTGTATTCCAAGCACTGTCAGGATGCTATACTTCTTTGGGACGTCCACCAACGTGATCTCATTAACGAACGGCGACGCCTGAAATCCTGTACGTGGTTCGACATCAACTAGAACTGCTGCCCCCGGCAATTTGGCCAGCATCGACAAGACACGTTCATTCTGCTCTTCCAGAGGCTTCAATCGTTGCGCAACGGGATCTATCGGGATACCCTTTGGGACACCCAATGGAACATAACCTATTCCGTTGAGGCTAGTCTGTTGTGAGGAATCAGAGGCATATCCATTGAATGGCATAGAGGCCATTGGCATAGTTGGGATTACGAAGGTCGCAGGATTAACTGGTGGTGGACGAGGATAATTAGGCAATGGAGGGGGCACATTCTAAGCACCGGCATAAGCATTCGTAGTCCCCGCCACATTGTTTCCATTCTGGTTTCTTAGATGCTTGATGGCTTCAGCCGCTTGTCGAGCCTGGGCTGTTAGGGCGTCAATACGAGCACGAGCAGCAGTCAGCTCCATGTTCATCTGGGCCACAACATGATCTTGGGTTCCTTGGAATGCCATTATCCTGAGTAATTACAAAAAAGAGGACACTCGAAGGAAAACGTTAGTACGTCGTAAGATTATCGAAGATTTTCTTTGGATGGGGCCCCACGGTGGGCGCCAAACTGTTTATGCCAAAAATATCCCAAGGAAAATTTAAGGTAAATGTGGAGCTTGATCCAACCAAAATAAAGTAACAACAATAATCGTACGACTATAATAAAAATAAAGTAAATGGGACGAGAGAATTGGTGACGCGGAAAACCCCTAAAATGGGTAAAAACCGCGGACAAGGGTAAGTCGTCGTGCACTATGGACGTCAATCAGGGACGTCATCCTTGTTAATAAGGGTCACAAGTGTAATACAATGTAACACAATACAATAAAATAAAGTCGGTCGTGTGTCGTGTGTATTTAAACTCTGATCGTGCGTTACGTAACAAATGGTAGTAGGCTTTATGAATTTCGAGAGAGACTGAGCGAGCTTGAGAGCGTAATTTGTGAGCTTCTAAGGTCTGAGAATCAGATGTTCCGAATGTGAGGTTCCATCTTCATATTTATACTCCATTTCTCCGTTGGCACGTCTTGAATGCTCATTAATAGAATGACCGTTTAATATTGATGATTTCGTTAGTTATGTCCGTTGCTATTGATGAGGGCTTCCGTTATAATCTTTGTTCATAAGTGTCTTTGAACCCTGCATTAAACATAATACAACGTATATTGTAGGTTAGTAACTGAAATCAAGTCGTACGACAGCGTTTGTCGGACGGATACTTAGTCGCTTTAATCACGGTCGATCAAAGGAAGGGCGTCGATTATCTCTCTAGTCGTACGACTATGGACTGTTGGAATTTCTACCCAAACAGGCCCTAAGTCGCCTGAATCGCCCTAGTCGCAAGTTCAATGATATAATGATTATTGCAATGTAAAGTACTCAACTATGTAGCAAAAAGATCCATTGGTATTTAAAGTTAATAATTACAACTAAAGTCTCAACCACCAACGGTTGGCCTAAGAAAATTACAAGTCAAAAGTTTAAGAAGGAAGAACATCTTCTGTCGGCATCGATGAAGAAGCATCACCGGATTGGGCCTCGTCCACCTTGGCCTTTTTTTGACGACCTCGACTTCTTCAACGTCTTTCTCATCTTCGGAGTCTAGGTCTTGTTCATTCCCGACCTCCGCAAGATAGGTCTCAAGGTCTTCCTTCACGTTGGCCAGTGGGTTCTTCCCCGACAGATGACGCCTCATCATCGCCTCCTTAGTCGTCATCCAGGTAAAGGCCTCTATCGCCTTCACCTCCTCCTCCAGTTCCTTGACCTTGTCCCTCAGCTTGGCCTCCCTCTCCCTCGCATCCCTTGTCTCTTTTTCATTCACGACCAGGGATACACGATCCCGATCCAGCTCTTCCCGGATCCCCTCCAGAATCGCGCACGACGTATGGAGGCGCGACTGCAGGTCTGCCATCTGGACATTGGCAGCCAACGCCACCTTGTCAGCCTCCGCGAGCTTTGCAGCAAGTGACTCCACCTGAGCCTACGCTTCCTTCTCTTGGGCAAGTGCAGCCTTCTCCCTATCGAGAGCCGCCTTCTCCCCGTCGAGAGCCCGTGGTACGGCCTGGCGAAGATTCTCCATGTCCTCGAAGAGCCCGAGCGAAGCCTGGAACGCCTGTAATATGGCAATGAACACAAGTTAATACAACGAGTAAAGATAAGCAAAAACATAAAGCACTAATACTCACCACGAAGGCCAGTCCAGAGACATGAGAACCGACGTCATCGATCTTCATCGTCTTGAACTTGTTCTTGAAGTTCGGGAGCAGAAACTTCGACAAGTGAGGAAAAATCCTTGCACGGTCGAGGACATCATCCGACATGAAGTCAGACGGTAACGTAAAGTTAACTGTCTGAACATCTGCGGGTCCCTTTCCCTTGTCACTCGACGGGGGATCGGATCCAGAGGCCCCAGTAGCTTGAAATCCCGCAAAGGCCTCCGATACCTGAACTTTCTCCGACTCCGTATGTCCGACATCAGGTTCCTTCAGAGACTTGGTATCCAGGGGTGCAAAGTTAATGGGGACCGCTAAATTCGGATCGTCCATTTTCGCTTTCTCGGGGCTAGCAGCGCTTGACGCGCCATCACCCTTCGACGACGGTTCTTTCAAGAGCGTCGTCCTCGGCTTCTTCGGCAGTTTTGCTCCCGCAGTAGTTGCAGTCGCCGCTTTCCTCTTTTCCTTGCCCAACCGGGCAAGCTCGAGCTCAATCTTCCTACGATCGCTCGAGCCACATGTCGTAGAAATCACTCGAGCTCAATCTTTCTACGTTAAACATTGTAGAAAGAGCGCAAGTTACCTGCCATCTCTACTACTCTTTCTTCTTTTCTTTCCTCCTCTCTCACCTCTTCAACCTCCGCAACCTCGGGAGACTCGACGATGGTCACGTCGTTGCATGTCAACGATAGCGAATAATACGACCGATCCGCTGAGCTGAACTTCAAAAACTGGGTTATCTTCTAGACTGAGTTGTCGTGCGATTTGACTTCGTCGAACTTGATGGCTGCAAAAAATGAGCAAAAACATCAGAAAATATGCGACAAGAGACAAAGAATAAATGACAAAAACGAAACTCACTCGACATGTTCCAATTGGGCTCAAGCCAGTCGTTATCCGAGCCCATCGAAGCCATACGCACGAAGACGTACCTGGACTTCCACCCACGGTTATTGACCGCGGTGTTAAGCACCAGAGTGCGATCTTTCCGGTATTTAGAATGGAGGATGTAATGATGGAAACCGTCAACCTTTACAGAGTAAGCGGTGAGGAGGTCTTTCACGTCGAACGGGGACTCCCAGTCTTTTGTCAATCGCTCAATCACTTGAACGACTCTCTAGAATTGGGGCATCAGTTACCCCAGAGCGAGATCGAAGGTAAGCAGGAACAACCTCGACAATGTGGAATAGGGCTAGGTGAACCCTATCTTAAATGGGTACTCGTATATCACGAAATACCCGTCAGGGCACATATCAGGTCTATTATTACCAGGAGCTTCAATGGCATTTCCGTCGGGATTTGCGCTAAGCGCCTAAGAGCGACTACGTCCATCGGACTCTGGATTGTACTAAACGACTCACTAGACATCTCTAAAAGAAAAATAACCCTAACTTCGTTGGGAGATGATGTGCTAAAACAAGTATATTGATAGAGTCAAAGAAAATCGTACCTTGTTAGGCGCTCTAAACCTCGAAAAACACTCTAAATGGGCAAAGATCGTTCGAAAGTAAGGATCGCACGAAAAACTCAACGAAGTCTATCTTTAAATAAACACTCTAGAAGCGTAAAAGGAAATGATCCTAAATATCTTTCATTTATATACGAACGTCGAATCAAGCATACTCGCTCGATATTCGACACGTGTTGATCGACTCTTCAGGAGCACGCCTAGATGATCAACACCTGTCACTCTTAGTTGTCATGCATATTCCCCAGGCCATCATGACGTCACGCGTGTCAGGGAATCTAGTTAGAAACAAACCGTTTCAGTTCTGAAGCGACGAAGACCTCTCCCCAAGTGACACGTGGCACTCGACAAAAAATTTAAAATTCCCGCCAAGAAAAATTTTAAATTTTGGGGGCAAATTGTTTGGGTAAAAAAATACACGATCTCGACAAAGTGACATTTAACTCACATTTCACATGACCAGTCTTGTATCAAGATAAGGTCATGCCGACCGAGCATAACCCTGATCTCTATCGAGAGTCACTCGAAGGTCGGTCGAGCGTCGTACGACTAACGTCGGGATCTACACTCGACCTCGACCATACTAACGTATGACTCAACGTTTCTTTCTTGATCATTTAATGCAGGTTCAATGCTCATAAATACCAACGGTCATAACGGCTCAACACCATCAAGAACATTTATGAAGCGCGACAGTTACAAAAGACACATTTATGGAGAATCAAGGCTATAAATACCCAATATCAACACTTCATTGAGGGGACAGAGGCAGAATACACCAAGTATACGTTTACAAGCTCTCCGAAGAATTTTTGCAATCTTTCATTCACACGACAACCTCAATTTACACACGACTATAGTGTTTTCATACACGACGCACACTTATTTTACAATCGTACATCTATTTCTTGTATAGATCGTGTAATACATTGTAAACATCAGAGGATATCACACCTGTTTGGTGATCATAGTGCACGACGACCCTTACCTGTCGTCCGCAGTTTTTTCCTCGTTGAGGTTTTTCCGCGTCACCAAATCCCTTGTCTCCTTATTTTATTGTTTATCGTGCATAATTGTCTATCGATTACTTTCTTTAGTTGGATAAAGCTCTACGTCGACCTTAAGTTAGTCTTTGAGTAATTTTTGGCATTAACATTGAGTGCCGACCAAATTCATGCACGAAGTTTATTTCTAAAATAAGTTTGCATCAATTGTTTCTCATGTTCTCAAATCATAAAGTGAGTAGAATTACGAAACTTTGGAAAAAGGTTTTAGCACACACAAGATTTTAAACCATGAGTTTAAACATGCATAAAATTATTTTATTGCACTTGGTTATAAACTTTGATGAGATTTACTTTATCCCTGTTTTATCGAACGCTATTTTCAGATATTGTGATATTTACGATTTAGCCTTGATTAGAGTCTCGGGTAAGTAGTTGCGATTTATGACATTGACATTGGATATCCTCCATATATGTTAAGGTTTTAGAAGAAAAACTATTCCCATGTTTTGGTATTCGAGTTTTATTGGAAATTTTATTCCGTGTGAGTTTTGTTGAGTTTTATGAAGTATTATTTTATGACATTTTGCTATGCATGAGTGAAACTTGAAATGCGTAGGCTTTAATTTTGATGCATGTAAATTCAAGAGTTTTATTGAGCGTTATGTCTCATGCGAGTTTTGTTGAAATGTGTCAGTTTATATCAAATGCGATAAAAGGGAAAATTTTGGGATTATGACATTTTAGTCATGACTTTGTTTTATGCTATTTGTTTATTGGGAACGAGGATTTTGGCACCATATAATTTTGAGTGTCGTTGAGTTTCATTGAGTTTTATGGAAAATTTCGCTAGGTCTTATGGAATTCTATTTTACGACATTTTGCATCTTGTAGATGAAATTTGAAACTTGTATACTTGAATTATTGTGTGCGTTAACTTATGAGTTTTGTTTAATATTTTGTCTCGTGTGAGTTTTGCACATGTCTTTCCGCAACCGTAAGAGACGTCTTGAGAGTTTTGTTGGTAGATGTTATCCCATACGTTATTTTGGAAACATCATTATCGCGTAACTGCACTTTTGGGTTTTAAGCAAGAGTATTTCGTTGTATGCTAGTTAGTATTTGAATTGATTTATACTTTAGTGTGAGTAAACGTATAAAGGACCTCCCATGGTTCGTGTTGAACTGTTGTTGTATGCATCATTCGATTCTTGATTTTATCGTTATTGTTTCATATAGTGCATTATATTGATTTGTTAGTACGCATGACTTTATAATCACCATATTTAGACAAGTGCATTTCATTCGTGCGGCCCAAGATTTGAACTCGATTTAAAATTTATTTATGTTTGACCAAATTCACACACACCTATCGTTTTACTAAGTTTGGGGAATAAAACTGACGTATACGGGCGTTGTAGGGATTTTATTCCACGACGTTTTGTGGTTTAAAGAAAAAAAATTGAAGTTGAAATTCTGAAGCACCCTTTTGGAGTTGTACAAAATTTTGTTGCACATGTATAGTGCAGAATATCATTTTCATGTACATAGTATAAATTGATGCATGCTAGGACCATGGTAGTTCATTTGAAAATTTTGTTGCGCATCTTTTGTTATTGCCATTATTAACGTGAGTAAGGACCAAATGAATTTTGAAATTGCTTTATATGCGTGACTTTGATAACCATTTTGCACACCTATCGAGAAATCGGTAGTGGATTTTACTCATTCGATTAATTGTTAGACTATCCACACTCGCAATCCAATCCGATCTTGTAAAAGGAAAAAGGACAAAATAGATTATTGAAAAGAAAAAAAATTAATAATTCAACCCATTTTTTGACCAAACTCGTTCACAATCCAATATGAGATTAAGGTTTTTATTTTATTTTTTTATTAACATATATGCCACATGTCAAATAGTGATTGGTTATTATTATATTTTATTAAGATAACCTTATCATATTAAAAAGATAAGTTTAACAAAAAAATTAAAAAATAAAAAATATACCAAAATTCATATTTTTCAATTCCCTACAAATAGAGACCAATATTGACATATTTTCATCACACCAATTTTTCTCTCTATTTCAATACTATCTTCATATTGAATACCCTCTTCATTTTCTATTATGGATCCAAACTACCCAAATTTTGTTTCGGTTCTCAATATCCTGATAACCTTCAAAACCCAAACACACAATATGAAAACTCTGAGTTCCTTTCTTATGATAATCACGTTAGTATCCCTGAAAATGTCCAAACTTCGCAAAAGGGCCCAAGAGTCGATTCATGGGATACGAGAGAAGATATGCTGATGTCAGCATGGATCTTCGTTAGTGAAGATGCTACTCGTAGCAAAAACCAAAAGAAAGGGAAGTTATGGTCACGAGTGAAAGAACACTATGATGCAACTCGAGCATAAAATCCAGAAGGGCTTGGTGTCAGAAACGAAAATCAAATGAAAGGTCGTTGGTCTCGACTTAACGAAAATGCAAACAAGTGGGTTGGTGCTTACAGAGAAGCACACCGTCAAAAAAAGAGTGGAATGAGTAACACGGATGTAGAAAACGCATCTCATAAAATCTATGAGGCGTCTGGGAAAAAGTTTAATGATCTGAAGGTATTTAACGAAGTTATGTGTAAACATCCTAAGTGGGACTTACAGTTACATCGTGAAATATCACGTTCTCGCTCGATATATGAAGTGGGTGATGAAGAAAGTGGTGGAAGCACAAAAAGATCAAGAACTACGGAGGAAGGAGATTATGTCGAAGTCAACCAAGAATCGCCAACTGGTGGTTCAACAATTCAACGTCCCGCAGGTAGAGATGCAACAAAAAAAAGGAAAAGGTAAGGCATCACAATCATCTTCGATTTCAAATAAGTTTTGTGAAAATCTTCGTGCCTTGACGATTACAAGAAACAATGAAGTTGAATTGATGAAAAAGAAAATCAATTTTGATCAAGAGAATTTTAAAATCGTTCAAGACCACAAAATGTTGCCCGTACTGATGTCCAAAGATAACCTGTCACCAGCACAAGAAGAGTTGAAAGAACGTCTTGTGGCAAAGTTGTATGGATAGTGATGTGTTTGTAATTTTATTTTTATGTATTGGTAATTTAGTTTTCGTGTATTTGTTTGTACTTCTCGTATTCTGTATTTTGTATTAGTAATTTGTATTGTATTTTATGTATTGTATTTTATATATTGTATTTTATGTTAAAATGAATGGTTGTCTTTTTCCCTAAAGATCACATGTCATTGTCTCCCACTGATTATGTGTTGTCGTTTTCATTAAAGATCACATGTCATTGTCCCCCACTGATTATGTGTTGTCGTTTTCACTAAAGATCACATGACCTTGTCCCCCACTGATTATGTGTTGTCTTTTTCCCTAAAGATCACATGCCATTGTCCCCTACTAATAATTCTAACGTTTGCTATATATTTGGTTGTCTTTCATCAAGATTTATTCATACAATCTCTCCTCAAATACCTTACAAAAAAATTCATATTTCACTAAAATGTCTTTCAGTGAAAACTCATCACCAGAATCAGTTGATGAATTTGACGCATGTCAATCACGAGTTCTTGAACAAAACCAACAAATTGATTGCATGCTTGAGGATATCCTCATCAACTCCTCCGATCTGTTCATAGGAGATCAACATCCAAGAGCAAGAAGAAGGTATCGTGACAGGCAACGCGAGATGGGTGAAACACGTTTGATGCAAGACTACTTTGTGGACAATCCGACGTATGATGACGCTATCTTCCGGAGAAGATTTCGAATGAGAAGTCCTTTATTCTGTCGTATAGTTGATGATGTGACTGCTAATGATGAATATTTTCAACGAAGACGTGATGCCACAGGTAGACAAAGTCTTTCACCATTGCAAAAATGTACTGGATCCATGAGGGTGTTGGCGTATGGCACATCAATCGACACAGTTGACGAATATTTGAGAATTAGTGCAACCACAACAAGGGATGTTCTCATGAACTTCGTAGATGGTGTCATCTCATGTTTCGGTGATAAGTACCTCCGAAAGCCTAACAACGATGATTTGGCAAGACTACTCCATGTTGGAGATCAACGTGGATTCCCAGGTATGATAGGTAGTATTGACTGCATGTATTGGGAATGGAAAAATTGTCCGAGTGCATGGGCTGGACAATATGCCGGAAGAAGTGGAAAGCCAACAATCATTTTAGAAGCCGTTGCATCATATGATTTATGGATATGGCACGCTTTCTTTGAAACACCAGGTTCGTTAAATGATATTAATGTACTTTATCGATCTCCTGTTTTTGATGATGTATTGAAAGGTCGAGCACCAAAAGTTAGTTACATCGTGAATGGTCGCAAAAACGACAGGGCATATTATCTCACAGATGGCATATATCCTTCATGGTCTACATTTGTCAAGACAATTACGTTTCCCACTATCGAGAAACACAAGTTGTTCGCTCAATGTCAAGAGTTTGCCAGAAAAGAAGTTGAACGAGCATTTGGAGTTCTACAAGCTCGTTTTGCATTTATTCGACACCTATGTCTTGTTTGGGACAAAGATAATATGGGACGAATTATGATTGCTTGTATCATTCTGCATAATATGATAGTTGAAGACGAGCGAGAGGCATACCTCCATTATTATGATTCAGCTGAATTTCTTAATGATATGCCCACAAATCGACAACCCGAAAGCTATACATAAGATGATGGTCAATCGTTCGAATTCTCTACTACCGAATTGGAAACCTAGCCAGTTATATGGCTAATAGAGAACAACTTCGTGATAGAGAAGCATATAATGCTCTAAAAAAATGATTTGATTGAGCATATATGGCAAAAATTTGGCACTAATATTTAATTATGTCATTTATGTCTTTTAGATATGTAATTTTGTATTTTTTTGTAACTTGTTTTAATTATTTTCAATTATAAGTTTTTTTTAATTAAGATTATGATTTAAAGTATAAAATAGTTTAAAAAATCTATTTTTTATATGCAAAAAGAAAAAGAAAAAAATGATAGATATGATAAAATATTAAAAATTAATATTTTTTAAAGAATATTTGAGATTGGATTGGATCACTGATAAAGGTTAAAAATTATGAGATTGGATTGAATTAGAGATTGGGTAGGTGGAAGAGAGAGAAATTAATTTTTTAATAAAGATTGGATTGGACTGGATTGTGGATGTGGGTAGTCTTATAAAGCTTGGGGATCTGAAAGTTTTATAAAATTTCTATTGGCATATTAGTTGAAAAACCTTGAAATCCTTAGGGCTATAGATTTAAAACCCTATCTTGAAAAGAGTTGTAATTAGGGACTAGAGGAGTTCTTGGGAATTGAAGCGTCGGATGATCCGACTTATGGTTAGTTTGAATTTTGGATTTCGGTTTCATGAACTTGTTCACACAGAGGTAATTGAGGCGTTAGATTTATGTTTTCTCCCATCTAATTAAGTGATGATCCTTCTGCTTCGATAAATCTTCGAGTTAAAACCTGGTGCGGTTGTTACGTATGGTTGGATTTGAATTCATGGGATAATGGTACGACATCATGTTATGTGTCTGTGGAGTGCCATCGTAATGGGTATTCGATGATAATGTTTTGGTTGGCTAGTAAAGTTGTATGCTTCGGGGTTTTATTTCCAGGAGTAGGTGTCAACTTTATTTCGACATCGCATATTTAGAATGAAATCTTTGGTGGTTCATCCATGTTGCAGATAGTTGTTTTGAGGATAGGTGTCGACCCTCAAGTTGGAGGACAGTGACCGTTGGGGTGCTTCAGTGCATTTTCGATGCATTTGGTATGCCTGCAAGTTGAGTGGTGACCTTAAGGATATTAGATGCTGGCAATTAGGGATCGATCACTGGTGATTATGTAATCAACGAGGTTTCCGCTGATTTGACAATCGATGCATGAATGCATTTTGGGAGTGGTGTAACCGTGGGGTTAAGGTAATTCGCTACCTGTAGATGTTGCGCTTGTGTCAGCTTGAGGAACAAATTTATTGTGGATTGGATTAGACCAAACTAGTGTTAGGGATTTCGTCAAGGAAAGGACGATTAATCTTTCATGGAATAGATGACTGGTGAACTTGGTAAGAATGTCGGGATCGACTTTAAGTAGAAATCGATTATTGAGGAGACTTTGATTTGTCAAAATTAGGAGTATTTGAAGGTAAAGTTCGCTTTGGGGTATCATTGGCGGAAATAGTTAGTTAAGTTCGTACACTACTCTTGGAGTGATAGGTGCAACCTAAGGTTGGGAGGCAACCGAGATCATAATGATAGGAAAGTGATTTGATAAGGACTCGATGTTCACCCCGTCATCGGTAAGATACGCCGAACCTTGGGATTAAGCTATGGCGACTCGTTATAAGAAACGCAGTGACAATCTTGGATGAGATGTAATCGGTTTCGTATGTGAGGCAAGGTATCGTCGAAGCATTCTTTTCGCTAGGGGACCTGTCATCTTGTGAAAAGGATGTCCTCTAAAGTCCCCACCGCATGGTTGTTAGCATTTTCGGAGCAAATGGATGAAAAGCCATCTGACATACTTGTTTCCGGGATGAGCGACTTTTCGAATGGTCCGGTACTTCTCTTTCAACGCTTGTGCTTTCTGGAAAGGGAAAATGGTGAGTTATCAAGGTCAGTAAGACCCTTGATTAGAGGTTTGGTAATCAGAGAGGACCGAAGTATGAAGAACAAATCAATCCTGTTAAATACGACATTTGGGGGTCTGGGCGGTGACAGATTTCGAGGACGAAATCTCTTTCAAGGTTGGGAGGATTGTAACACCCGTGATTTTGGAAATCCTTAACCCATAATGTCGTAACTGCATGACCATTATAATGGAGGTTTAGTTAGGTTTTACTTCCCTTTTTGTAGTGGAGCCATCGAGGATCGAATTGGACGCGAAAACGGAAGGATACCGGGGGAAATGGATTCCCGCGGTTTGGTGCGTGGCTTGGAAGTCGCGGCACAAACCGTCGAAGTTGCTGGGTCGACATCAGACGACACGCACGGCTTACCACGCGGCCTCAAGTCGCGGGCAAGCCCGCGGGAGCGACTTGGAAGCTTAAAATCGACATTTTTAGGGTTTTTCTTCATTTGGTTGCATCTCCTTCATCCTAGGTCCGATTTGCGTGATTCTTGGACCTAGGGTTTCGTTTTTGGAAGCTTTCCAAGATGAGATAGAATAGGGTTGATGATCTTGGGTTGATTCAAGGTTTTGTGGTCAAGGTAAGCTCCTCATCACCTCAAACTACAAACTAGGTTTTGATACTGTTCATTCTCTCCCTTACATCCTTCAACTTTGGTGTAATTTTGGTAGCTTGGTGGTAAAGGAAACCTTGTGGAGGTGTTGGATCTAAGATCTAGGATGATTGCTTGGAGGTTTCAAGAAGATTCAAGTTTTGGGGGTAAAACCTAGATTTAACCTAAATCTAGCCAGGTGAGTTCAAGTTGATTTGTGAAAACGGTGTACATGCCAAAATGTCAATCTTTACATGTTTATATGTTTTACATGAAATTATTAACTGTTGAGTTATGTGATGAGTTTGATTTTTTTTGAAATATCTTAACCTTGTAAACTTGTAAAATACCCACATTTGGGATTTTGGGCATTTTGATAGATAAATCATATATTTTGGTATTTTAATGGTTTATTTCATGGAAGTATATTTTTGAGTATAAAAGTGTTTTATCGAGTGTTTTGGAGAAATGTTTGATGTTGTGTTATGGGACGTTTTGAAAGGATAAATGTTATAAACTCACTTGGAAAATATTTTGTCCCAATTTAAACTATGTTGGAGTTATCTCTAAATTTTGGAGCATGGGTTTGCATAAATGCGGGTTGTTTACGTTTAGTTTCATTTTATGATTTTCTTACAATTGGTCTTTCGATTGTTGAGCCTAAGGCTCGGTTTGGACCTCGTTGGGTGTTGGGGACAATTGTTCGGGTTTTGATAACTCAATATAGAGCTTTTGATCATGATATGCATTTAATGCATCTTATTTGAGAATTACATGTTTTGAATGCGTTAGTTCATTCGTTTTGGGTCATGTAGGTGGCGTTTGTTTTTTAAGTGGCGTTGAAGTCTGAAGTCTGATTTCACTTCTGATTTTTAAGTGGTGGTGCTGAATTCTGAAATCTGAATACAAAAGACTATTTGTTTTTTAAGTGGTGATGCTGAGTCTGAAATCTGAATAAAAAGATTTGCAATTTCCTGTATAATTCATGTCTTGGATTTGTCCAAGTAATGTATCATTATTCGTGAAGTAATATTAATCTAATATCAATTGTGTGCCATCAACCAACCAGTAGCTTTATTTATGTGAGAGAGATTTCAAAACAAGAAAAAAAAGAAGAAAAAAATAGGCCATTGTGTTTCTAAAGCTTCTATTTCCATCAATGGCTTCTAAAGCTTATATTTCCATCTCCTGCTCCTGCACCGACCCTCTCTTCCACCAAGAACAAAAACTACAACAAACCCACTTCCAAACCTTCGAATTCCACAAAACCCATTTCAAAAATCTACAAATCCATCAAAAAGGAACAAACCGACAACAGTGAAAAAGTCAACGAAACCAGATGAAATCGACAGGGATGAAATCGAAACCAAAAGGACAGTAAAATCTAACCACATAAATCGAACCACATAAACCACATAAATCAAACAAAGAAGAAAGATATGGTTTAGGTTTAACAGAAACACATAAACTTCAAAGTTGTTGTCGTCTTCTCTGTGTTTAACAGTAGCAGCAAGCATCGATGGAAAGGACGAGAAACAGGGACGATGCCGGAGAGGAGTCGATTTTGAGAGGAGATCGATGGAGTCTAGAGTGATTTTTGAGAGGAGATCGATGGAGTCTGGAGTGATTTTTGAGAGGAGATTGATGGAGTCTAGAGTGATTTTTTAGAGGATATTGATGGAGTCTCGGTGGATTTTGGGTAACAGTGGGGGAGGAGGCGTTAGATGAAAATAAGTGGAAATAAGTGGTAACCCTAGCACTTTTTTTCTAAGACCCAAATAAGTGATAAGTGGATCTGAAACAAAGGAAAAAACAAACGGTCTTAATTCCCATATGTCTGACCGAAAAAGTGAAAAGTGGTAGATAAGTACTTAATTTTAAAAAAAACAAACAGCCCCGTAATGTTTTAGTTAGTGCAATGGATCCATAGGCACGGTGTTCTTATGTCTCGTTTTGGACAAGTTCACCACTTTGACACAGAATAGGCATCGAGTCACCATGGTAAGTAAGGTGTAACACCCCCGTCCCACGTGACCGGAGGACGGTGTGCTACGAATGAAAACATAAAAACATAACTAGCTAACATATAAGGAAAACAGACTGCTACAAAGTTCCATCAAAATAAAGGTTCGGGAGAGAAAATTTAAGACGACATAATTATACTACAATATTTACATAATCAAAATTCAAAAGTTATTCCATCCAAGGTCGTCTCAAAATGGTTACACTCCATAACTCTCATTCCCGAGATGATCCCATCTGCGATCCAACGCTTGCCGAGGACAAAGCAAACCTCGGCTGAGCCAAATGCTTAGTGAACAGATAATTTATATAATAAAAATCACAGTCATAATCAAGTTAATAAAAAGAATATGAGTAAAAGAGCAATAATGACTCAAAACCGAAACATAAAGTGATATGTCACCAATTTACACAAAATATCTCAACTTGTAACTAAAACGTATCATCACACCAAGAGTCAAGAATTAAGAAAATCATTTGGGTTCGAGGGTTGTACGGACCACTCGAACAATAAGAAATGAGTATAGGACGATACACTCAATTCCCTTCCGATAATCGGCTCCCGATAACGGCTCCTAGGATCGATCCATTCGCCCTCAAGTTGGCCAGTACCAGGCCAGACCCACTTATTAACATTGGGGTACTAATAACAAGGATGCCATGGCAATTTATAGCCGCCATGGAGGCGTCACGACATCGTTGCCCTCGATGTCGTGTTCTAAAGCACGAAATATTCAAATCGTTGAAAACATGCCAAGTCAATGTATAAGGAGTAATTTCATAAAATATGTGACGTTCAATCACTAAATATCAAAATAGAACTTCGAGAACGGTTCAAATCCAAAAACGATTCAAATCCTATAACGGGTCATTTATAAAGAAATAATTAAATCCAAAGATATTTCAATTCAAACTCGGATAGCCAATAATGAATATATCAAAGATAAGCCATGGTGATAGCTCCAAATAATAACCATGATCATAAACATTATGAATGCAGACAATCAGAGGAGTTATCAAACTCACAATATCCCAATTTGATTTTGTGAATCGGAATATGAAGGATTGTAATCATAATAAAGAAATAGATGTCTAAATGGTAAACGGGATACAATATTACCTCGATAATAGACTAGTGTCTAAAGAGACTCGCAAGAATCGGATATATGTACCTTATATGGTAATCGGTATAATGCTACACGTTCCTGATGTTCCGACTTTAAGTCACGTCGTTCCAAGTTACCTTAAGGTTTTACATATGTACGAAGCTCCTATCCCATTGGTAAGACTCATTTCTTATCATAAGTTTGACCCTGAATAAGATTAGACATGATTGGGATTGGATTACATACGTTACAAGTCCTTAAAGCACAAAGTACAAACAAATAATGCAACATAATCCCCTGCACCTGACAGCTTTGTACCAACTCAGTTTTAAGTCTGTTTATCATGCCTAGGGGTAATTCAGGTGTTAATGTCTAAACAAAAGTTGTAACTATACTTCTTAGGGTTCTAATCGCTTTGGATTCATCCCATTTGAAGCAAATACCGATTTTATATGAATTTTCTAAAAACAGTGCACAAATCCCGTTTTTCACAGGACCAGCTCAAGAAACTACTGTTTTGAGCCTTATAGAGTTAAAATCAGCTCTTGACATAAACTACAAAGTTGTAATAGACACAAATACCTTTCCAACGGTATATTACACACCTCAATCGGATCAACGAAAGATTTTATATGATTTTTTAAACAACCTGCAAATTCTGTGACTCTACTTGACAGCTCAAAACACATTTTCTTTTCATAAGATTGCTACCAAAATGACGCAACGTAGGTTTGCGGAATGATTGACAAGCGTCTAAACCCTTTAACGGTTGAGAATTACGATGCGTAAAACTCAAAATTAAGAGAAAACTCTCTAAAAAGCTAAACTTTATTGATTAAAACTTGATTGAAAAATTGATTAACAATGAAACCTAACTATCTTATTTATAATCTAAACTAATTCAAAGATAACTATGGAAATAAATCTATCCTAATTCTAAACCAACTATAAAAGTAATTAAATAATTAATAAAAGGAAACTAAATAATAATCCTAATAATAATTATAAAGATGATAAATAATTACTAAAACTAAATAATTATCCTAAACTAATTAAGAAATAAAATAATCAAATAAACAAATAAATGCAATTCGTTCGGGACTTGTTAGGACACGCCCCCGACCCGGCACGCGACCCATGCCGCGGGAGAAGTCGCGTAAGAGAATGGTTTTCCGTTTCCAATTCATGATTACGAGCTTCTTTTGAGCTCGTTTTCTACTCTTCCAAATATAGAAAAAATACCTTGATAGCTCTCGAATTCTCCCTATATCACAAAATCATCATGAATCAACTAGGTACCATTCCCATATCACAAACAAATGTTTACAACTTAGTTTCCAACTTATTTAATCAACAATTTGATGTACATACCTTGGTTTGTCTTCTACAACTAGCACTCTTTCAAGATTTAATCATCAATACCTCAAGTTCTTAATCCTTCAATCATAAACCAAATTTTTTTTATCAAACTTTTGTATAACTTTCTAAAACTTCAACATACCTTGGAATTTATATAATCATGCCTTGATTCTTTACTTTCTCTTCACTTGATTAACCTCAAATCTTCAAAATATGAACATCTTTGTGGTTGCATGAGTTCCTATTACAAACTTAGGGTTTCATAAAGAGAGGGTTTTAGTTCTAGAGAGAGAGAGGTTAAGATTAAAATGAGAAATTTTGGCTGAAAATATGGGTTTAAAAACTTGGAAAAGTGGGTTAAGAGTTTTCATTTTGTCCAACAATGACCCTTCAGCTATAGCCTAATTTACTATTGGTCCTTATATGGATATTTCATAATATTTCAAGTCATAAGCCAGAATTCATTTGTACATAATTGACTCCAGATAAGATTTTGACTTACATTAATAGTCTAAAATACAACTATTCAAACCATGGTTACAAGTATGTAATGCATCCATATAAATCAATCTACTGGTAACGAAATTTTGGGTGTTATATAAGGTGTAGACCTATATGGTCGAGAAGCTTCCCATGGGCAGTAAGGTGTAATTCTCTTGTGCTAGAGTTCCCATTTTTGAACTCTCAAGAATAGATCTAAGGGGTTGACTTGATGTTTTCGAGCAATAGACTTAGAGGAGTTGAGCTCAGTATGTTTTATGGGTATAACCCATATGTTTTGGTTTCCTACATAGTTATGTGACCTACTTTTGTGTTCCGTCACATACTATGTAATCGGGTCTCCCCCGTCACCGAAAGATGTTGTTTTGGTTATAGAGTTTTATAATCCATGTTTTCGATGATGTTTTGGGTATGGATTGTTATCCATGTTTTTGGGTTTTGCATACTGAACTTTATCCATGATTTTGGAATATTTTGGATGAGAGAGTTTATCCACGTTTTCAGTATTTGATTATTAAAGTGTCAGTTATGTAGTACGCGAGTTTTGGGTTGGATTTATATTCGAAGAAACGTTTTGTTTTGTGATTTTAATCACGAAGAGGGTGAATGTTGAAAAATAGATTGTTTCCAGATTTAACGTATTTCATGTTGGAAATCACGATTTAATTAACATTCTTAAACTTATTGTTTTATATATATTTAATGAAAACTCTTGAGCTCACTAGGCGTTAAGCCTAACCTTTTTATTAGTCGACATGTCATCAGGTTTCCAATTGGGGTTTGGTTCTAGCGGTGCTATGAATAGATGAGCACTAGATTTACCCGAGGGTGAGTAGTTTGGTGAAGTCTTCCGCAGTTGGATATAGTAACTGTTATTTGGTTTTAGTAACATCCGTACCTATTATAAATCGTGTATAAGGATTGAAATGTGTTTATTGAAGTTAAACCTTAATTTGTCGTTGTAGATGATTCAATTATCGATGTATTTAATTTTTTTTAAATTAGTTGCTATTTCTAGATTTAAGGGTGTTACATGACGAACACGGGGGAACATCAGAATTCAGAAGTAGAACATCGTTACATCGACTCTCCTCTATGTCTCTCTCGAACTCGAACCCTAGTCTTGCCCTTTGCGGCTCTGCCCACTGCCCCTCCCCTCTCGAGTTTGGACTCTCCTCTTTGTCTCTCTCGATCAATTCTGCTTTCTACCTACTGTCGTTTTACATATTGAAGGTAAATTTTATAGTGTTTTAGATTTTGTACTCTTCAATTCTAATTTAGTATTTATATTAGGTTTATTGTTTCTTGTGTGTTTCTTAGACTTTAAATTTAGGTTTTTTAATATATTTGTTTACTGTTCTATGTTTAAAATTTTATTGTTGTTTTAGTTGTTAACTAATTTGTTAATGTCCATGTCAAAAAGAATTTTGGAACAAATATGTAGGGACAAACAAATGAAAAAGAATTGAAAATTATAAACACATATACCTCTGTCCCAGAGAGTTGCAATATCTTTTAGTTGTTTATCTCCAGATTATCATTATCTATGTTTATCGTTTTTTTCATATTTTCATACTCCCTTTGAGAATTTTTTTTATTAGTTTGTAAACAAACAAAATGAGACATAATAGATGAATTGCTTGCTGGTATGGTCTCGATGAGTTTTTTGCTAGTTCTAAAACTTGTTGATATGGCTTAGTATGAAGAACAAGGAAAACAGTCTACAAATTGAGTATTTTGAATTGGATTTTACAGACAAGAATGAGCCAACATGTTTCCAGTTGTTGGTATCAAGAACACGGGCCATACGGTTGTGGGATTATTTTATAAGTGATGATAAAAGAAGTCGATTATGGAGTTGCGAACTTAGAGGGCAGTTGAAAACATTTGGACGAAGATTGTAAGGTTCTATTGTTACATTTTATGCTTTTTTTTATTTCATTTCTATCTCACTGCATTGTGTGGGTATATATTAGTTCTTCAACTGAAATAATCGCAAAGATATATATTAGGGGCATTTTTTTTGGCTTTTGCCATGGGCATCCGAAATCTCAGTACCGGCCTTGATAAGGGTGTTAAGCAAATAAATACAAAGAAGATAACAATGTTAATATGGCTATATGGTAGAGGGATGAGGGATATAACTCTTATATAATAAGAGTTATAGCATTAGCATGAGATGGTTCATGCACAAACCAACCAGGCACCAAAAAAGGGTGACACCATCTGCAGTAAATGTAGTTTTGTTAGATGGAAGACTTGACCGAGTATCTCTTAATTACTTATTTGTGAAGTGATAACTTGTAGTCTAACAAAAGAGCTCAGAGGTGTTGTCTGAGGTCTACTTAGAAGTAGAGAATCCCACAAAATTAAGTTAACACTCCAGCTAAAATATGTGTCTAACATCTCTAATACATTTGCTACTATTGTTATATAAACAACGTTACATGGGAAATATTACCAAACTACCATTTAGCATAGGGGATTCAATCATTGGGAAAGTCTTGTACCTTGACAAATCCAGTGTTGAAAACACAAGAGTCCCCCAAAATGAAAGCTTTATTAGCCTGATGAAACAATAACAAATAATCAAGAAAGCTTGTCGATATTTATAACACCCCAAAAATTGGGACAAACAAAATTTTCCGAAAAAGGAATTGCGGTATATAAAATAATGCCAAAGCACGAGCTTCTCCCTAAAAGGAACAATACACGCCTGTTATAATTACAAGTTTGTAATGATGAAGAAATGAGGGATAACAACCCTTTAATCTAATTCCTATCTAGAAAAGAGATTATGATAAGTTGTTATCTAAGTCCCAAAAATTATGCACGTCTTCTAATGGCGTCCCAAAATGCTCCCCAAGCTCTCGTCTAAGGCTTGCTAAACCTTCTTAATGCTCGCACTGCTAGAACCTGAGAAACACATCAACAAATCAAGTGTTAGAACAAACGAGTCTAGTGAGTTGAACAAAAGCATGCATAATCATTTAAGAGTTTGTAGACATAATAATCCATAGAGGAATCAATGGGGGAGACCCAAAACACCAACGAGTTTCACCTCAAGAGTCGATGTACCTTGATATTCACTCTCATGAGCAACATCCCAAAGGCCCGACACATTTGAAGACTACCTCCAAGGCATTACTCCAAATGGCGGAGATCTAGGCACATACCGTTAAGGTGGCGCCCCAAGACTACATCCTCCTAGTGCCTACTCGTGGTTCATCCAATATCTAATCCAACATCATACATATCTCATTTTAAGTAGAATACATGTATATGGTCTCAAAGAATTCCAACTCCATTTAGGTCAAAACCTAAACCACATAAATACCACATATAGTATTTAACACCCATGTGTATCACATGCTCATAACACAATATTTATCAACAACATAATCCCACCAAGATTCTCGTGAGGGTTTAGCATCCAAAACTACACATTTCTCAATATAATAAATTTAGGTTTACTTTATCAAATAGTTCACAATATGGAAGAAAGCATGAAATAATGATAGTAAACATATAAGATATGTATCTCATTTTAAAATGGGTAGAAATACTCACAATCTAGGTTTTTATAGAAAACCCTAGAAAACTTGGTAAACCCTAGAAGATGAGGTAGATAGTTGCTTGAAGTCTTAAAGCTTGAATCTTGCTAGAACCCTCAATGAATGCTTCTAATCTACCCACCTAACTTCACTTAATGAGGTCTACCGACCAAACCCTAGAATTTAAAGAGGAGAGGGAGTAGATAGGAGAAAATCGCCCAACCCTAGCTCCAAACACGTAACTGATCTGATTTTAGGAGAGAAATCAGGAATAAATCGGCCAAATGGGTTTGTATACCCTCAGACCCACCGGGAGACTATGGTCGGTGACATTGCCCATGTGGCATAGTCGCCGGCACTGTCGTAGTCCTCCACCCCCATACGGTACACATCCGGCAATTGTGATAGGGCGACAGTGCCCTTGTCACTCTCGCTGGTCATTCTCACCAAGGATGTACCGAGACCACCCCCGGCCTGCGACTATGACCATGGTCATAGTCACTGGCACTATCGCACCAGAGCCCGAGCCCGAGCTCGACAGTTTTCCGACGATTTCGACACGGAGCACATATATATATTCTTAAGGTTCAAGACTTGATTATCATAACAATAAAGCTTTATCTACAATCGAAATTTAAAGATTTTAGAGTTAAATTCCCTACGTTACCTAATTTCGATTTTCCGGGTGTTACAATCCTCCCCTCCTAAAAGAGGATTTCGTCCCCGAAATCATGACGAATCAAAACAAATGAGGGTATCTCTTCCTCATGTCTTCTTCCGACTCCCACGTCACGTTTGCACCCCGGTGGTTCTTCCATTGAACTTTAACCATTATCACCTATTTATGTCGTAATTGTTTCGTCTTTAGTTCCAGGATGGCCTCCGGCTCCTCTACACATCGGTTTCCATTGTCCACCCGAATTTTCGTCAAAGGAATAATGTTTTCCTTTTCGGCAAAGAACTTGAAAAGGTAACATACGTGAAATGTAGGGTGAATCCCGTCCAATTTCGGCGATAAGTCCAATCTATAAACTTGAAGTCCGATCTTCTCCAATATTGTAAAGGGTCCAAGGAAACGGGAACTAAGCTTCCCACGCTTCCCGAAACGGATGATTCCCTTCCATGGTGACACCTTCAATATAACCCGCTCTCCCACTTGGAACTCGACCGGTCTTCGCTTTTTGTCCGCATAGCTCTTTTTTCGATCTTGAGCCGCCTTCAAACGCTCCCGGATACCTTTCACCTTGTCCGCCATTTCTTACACGATTTCCGGTCCCGCAAATTGTTTTTCCCCCGCTTCAAGCCAACACATCGGTATTCTACATTTCCGTCCGTACAACGCTTCGAACGGTGTCATCCCAATGCTCGAACGGTGCCATCCTATTGCTCGAATGGTAACTATTATTATAGGCGAACTCCACTAAGGGTAGATGCGAATCCCAATTACCCCCAAAGTCTATAACACACGACCGGAGCATGTCCTCGAGAGTTTGGATCGTCCTCTCACTATGACCGTCTGTTTGAGGATGATAGGCCATGCTCAATTTGACTCTCGTGCCCAACTCTTTTTGTAGGTCATCCCAAAACTTGGAAGTGAACCGACTATCCCGATCCAAAATGATAGATAGTAGGACACCGTGACGGGATACCACTTCATCAATATATAGTTTGACTAACTTGTCCATCGGTAATGTTTCTCGCATCGCCAAAAAGTGGGCGCTCTTTGTGAGTCGATCCACCACCACCCAAATAGTGTCATGACCCCTCAAGGTTTTCGGTAGTTTGGTGACAAAATCCATCGTGATGTGCTCCACTTCCATTCCGGGATGGATAATGGTTGCAAACTTCCATAAGGCCTTTGATGTTCTGCTTTCACTTGGAGACAAGTGACGCATCTTTCCACATAGTTGGTCATATCGAGCTTCATTACCGGCCACCAATAATGCAACTTCAAATCTCTATACATCTTGGTGCTATCGGGATATAGATAGTACTTAGACTTGTGAGCCTCCGCCAAGAGCAACCCATGGCTTGAGGCCGCGACTATCTTCCATTAGTAGTTCCCGTTGCTTCACCATGATCTCGGCTTTGAGGTTCTCCTCACAAAGTGATTCGACTTGACTTACTTTGATGTCTTCCACTAGGCTTGATATTACTTCGATTCTAGAAAGGGTTACCTTGGCTTCACTCCCATAACTCTTTCGGCTCAATGCGTCCGCCACCACGTTGGCTTTACCGGGGTGGTAAAGCAACTCGTAATCATAGTCCTTCAAAAGCTCCAACCACCTTCTTTGCCGCATGATGAGGTCATTTTGGTCAAATATGTACTTCAAGCTTTTGTGGTCGGTGAAGAGTGTACACTTCATCCCGTAGAGGTAATGTCTCCCATAGTTTCAAAGCAAATACCACCGCCGCTAGCTCCAAGTCATGTGTAGGGAAATTTTTTCTCGTGGTCTTTGAGTTGTCACGACGCATACACTATCACTTTCCCCCTTTGCATTAGGACACACCCGAGACCCAATTTGGAGGCATCACTATAAAACACGAAGTCGTCCGATCCTTTGGGTAAGGATAGGATTAGTGCCTCACACAGTTTCTGTTGAAGAGTCCGGAAGGCTTTTTCTTGAGTCTCGATCCATAAGAACTTAACGTTCTTCCTTGTCAACGATGTGAGCGAAGAGGCGATCTTCGAGAAGTCTTGAATGAACCGTCAGTAGTAGCCGGCCAAACCCAAGAAACTTCTTATCTCCATTAGACTCGTCGGTGGTTCCCAATTCATCATTGCTTCAATCATTGCCGGATCTACCTTCACCCCGTCCTTAGATACCACATGGCCCAAGAATTGAACTTCTAGTAATCAAAATTCGCACTTTGAGAACTTTTCGAATAAGCTCTCCTTTCGTAGAATCTTTAACACCTCCCTCAAATGTTGGTTGTCGTCAATGAAGACTATAACAGATTTGTCCAAGAAAGGTCGACACACTCGGTTAATCAAATCCATAAATACGGCCGGAGCGTTTGTTAGCCCAAATGGCATCACTAGGAACTCGTAGTGGTCGTACCTTGTCCGAAACGTCGTCTTCGGAATGTCGCCCTCCTTCACTCGCATTTGATGGTACCCGGAACGCAGGTCTATATTAGAAAAACATCTCGCTCCTTGTAATTGATCGAAGAGGTCATCGATCCGAGGAAGCAGATACTTGTTCTTCTCAGTGACCTTGTTGAGTTCACGGTAGTCGATACACATCCGCATGGACCCGTCCTTCTTCTTCACGAACAAAACTGGAGCCCCCCATGGCGACGAGCTCGGTCGTATGAATCCTTTCTCGAGGAGTTCTTGTAGTTGCGTCATCATTTCTTGCATCTCTTTCGGGGCTAGACAATAAGGAGCACGGCCGATCAGGGCGACATCCGGAGTAAGGTCGATATGGAACTTCACTTGGCGTTCCGGTGGTAGTCCGGGTAGATATTCCGGAAAGACATCCTGGTAGTCGCGTACTACGTCCACATCCTCCACCCTCTTCTTTTCGAGTTTCGCATCGATAACGTAAGCCAAGTATGAAGGACACCCCTTGGCTAGACTCTTGCGCGCTTTGAGTGACGAGATGATCATGATCGTGTTGGCCTTATGAATCTTTTCCCCGTAGACTATCACTTCTCCACCCTTCGACAAGGGTACTCTAATCATCTTCTTGGAGCAAAATATATCGGCGTCATGCTTAGCTAGCCAGTCCATTCCGATGATTACATCAAATCCCCTATTATCCGTCGGTAGAAGATCTACCGCAAAGGACTTCCCATCTAAGTCTAAGGTACACCCATCAAAACGTTCCCGGACTAACATGTGATTCCCATTGGCTACTTCTACTACTAGTGCATCGCTCAACAAACTAATAGGAGTAGTGAAATTCTTGCAGAAAGTGGTAGAGACGAACGAACGGTTCACACCGGAATCAAACAAAACATGGGCAGGTAGAAAGTTTACTAGAAATATACCCGAAACAACATCCTCCGTCACTCTCGCTTTTACCGCCATCATTTGGAAGGCCCGACTTGGCGCATTTGGTGGAATTTCTTTCTTTGGCACAACCACGCTTGAAGCCCCTTGGTGTCCCCTCACTAGCTTAGGACAATCTCTCTTGATGCACCCCGGCTCCCGGAACTCAAAGCAAACCGGTCCCCGGGAGGGGAAATCTCTACTCACGTGATCCTTTCATCCACACTTGAAGCACTCGGTAGTGTTGGAGAAAGGTCTCGGATTACAAGGCCTGAAATGCTTACTCCTACACTTGAGGCACCACCTAGCCTCACGTCACGGTTCCACGTTCCTCTCTCCGGTGAAGGGTTTGGATGGTCTTGCAGGCCCGGTTGCCCCTTTCCTACTTCCGTTTCTCTCCTTGCTGACCCCTCTCTTCTCTACCTTGAATGATGTCGTCTTACACTAGTTGGTACTCCTCAATGACCTCCTGCAATGTAGTCACCCAGGCTTTCCTCACATCCGTCTTCATTTTTGCAGGCAAACCCCTCAAATACGCCTTTATCTTCGACTTTTCATCAACGGCCAAATGCTCAACCAGACTAAGCTTCTCCACAAATTGCTTGCCATACTCGGCAATAGACAGATTACCCTTCTTCAAACTTAGGAACTCCTCTTTAATCTTGTCAAGCGATCTTTCATTGCAGTACTTGTCCATTACCTTCTTCTTGAAGGTTGGCCAAGTGAGCTTGGCCAAAACCTCCAGAGTAAGGGTCGTCCGAGTAAGGTTCCACCAACTCAGAACCTCCCCCCTAAACAACTGAGATGCAAACTTGACTCTTTGGGTGTTGTCACACTCGCTGGATTCAAAAGCCATCTCCATTTCCCTTATCCAGTTCATGCAAGCTACTGGATTCGTCATTCCGGAAAATTCTGGGGGCTTGCTACATAAAAAGGTCTTGTAGGAGCAACCCTTTTCCTGCCTCTTCTCAACCCTTATCACTTGTTCCTCAGTCCCAATGGCGTTACCGGTACCACCTGATCCATTTACCGCATTTTCCGCCACCGTCTCGTGCCTTCGATTGCTTGCGTCCCAATCCTATAAGACTTTCATGGACCTCTCATCCCGCTTGTCCATCACAGAGTTCATCATCTGCATAATGCTGGCTAATAAGACAGATTGGGGGTCCACCTCTTGGATTACCGAGTTCTCGGTCTCCAAGTTCACTCGAATAGCATAGTGGGGATCGGCGGGACAGTTTGATTGACCATTGGATTTACTCGCCTCGAAGTCTCTGGGGCGGTTACACTCGCCTCACTAACATCTTCTGGAACCACAACCTGAATCCTCGTGATTACCATTTTGAACTGCCACACATGATAGAGATCATACCGGTTAATTCTTTAAAAGATCAGCGGTTTGATACGTAATACTACAAAGATTAATTGTCATAATAACAAATTCAAGTATGCTCACGTAATGATAAATTCAGAACAACACTGGCCAAGTGAGATTGTGAACGTACTTTACATAAGAATCCTTTTCATCATCATCATAATTTTCAATCAATGCATTTCCATGATCGTAATACTCTCCCCACCTAAGAATGTTCTACCCCGAACGGACAGTGATGCTATAGACATAAACAGCTTAAGTCTAGGTATACTAGAGTCAACACCTAGTTCACTTAAACTAAAGCTCTGATACCAACTTGTAACACCCCAAAAATTGGGACAAACAAAAATTTCTGAAAAAGGAAATGCGGTATACAAAATAATGCCAAAACACGAGCTTCTCCCAAAAGGAGAATAATACACGCCTATTATAATTACAAGTTTGTAATGATGAAGAAATGAGGGATAACAACCCTTTAATCTAATTCCTATCTAGAAAAGAAATTATGACAAGTTGTTATCTAAGTCCCAAAAATTATGCACGTCTTCTAATGGCGTCCCAAAATGCTCCTCAAGCTCTCGTCTAAGGCTTGCTAAACCTTCTTAACGCTCGCGCTGCTAGAACCTGAGATACACAACAACAAATCAAGTGTTAGGCCAAACGGGCCTAGTGAGTTGAACAAAAGCATGCATAATCATTTAAGAGTTTGTAGACATAATAATCCATAGAGGAATCAATGGGGAAGCCCTAAAACACCAGCGAGTTTCACCTCAAGAGTCGATGTACCGTGATGTTCACTCTCATGAGCAATATCCCGAAGGCCCGACACATTTGAAGACTACCTCCATGGCATTACTCCAAATGGTGGAGATCTAGGCACATACCGTTAAGGTGGCGCCCCAAGACTACATCCTCCTAGTGCCTACTCGTGGTTCATCCAATATCTAATCTAACATCATACATATCTTATTTTAAGTTGAATACATGTATATGGTCTCAAAGAATTCCAACTTCATTTAGGTCAAAACCTAAACCACATAAATACCACATATAGTATTTACCATGTGTATCACATGCTCATAACACAATATTTATCAACAACATAATCCTACCAAGATTCTCGTGAGGGTTTAACATCCAAAACTACACATTTCTCAATATAATAAATTTAGGTTTACTTTATCAAATAGTTCACAATATGGAAGAAAACATGAAATAATCATAGTAAGCATATAAGATATGTATCTCATTTTAAAATGGTTAGAAATACTCACAATCTAGGTTTTTATAAAAAAACCCTAGAAAACTTGGTAAACCATAGAAGATGAGGTAGATAGTTGCTTGAAGTCTTGAAGCATGAATCTTGCTAGAACCCTCAATGAATGCTTCTAATCCACCCAGCTAACTTCACTTAATGAGGTCTACCAACCAAACCCTAGAATTTAACGAGGAGAGTGAGTAGAGAGGAGAAAATCGCCCAACCCCAGCTCTAAACACGTAACTGATCTGATTTTAGGAGAGAAATCAGGAATAAACCGGCCAAATGGGTTTTTATACCCTCAGACCCACCGGGAGACTATTCCCGGCGACATTGCCCATGTGTCATAGTCGTCGGCACTGTCGCGGTCCTCCACCCCTATATGGTACACATTCGGCGATTGTGACAGGGCGACAGTGCCCTTGTCACTCTCGCAGTCTCGCTGGTCATTCTCGTCGGGGATGTACCAGACCATCCCCCGACCTGCGACATTGACTTGTCATAGTCGCTGGCACTATCGCACCAGAGCCTAAGCCCGACAGTTTTCCGACAATTTCGACACAGAGCACACATATATATTCTTAAGGTTCAAGACTTGATTATCATAACAATAAAGCTTTATCTACAATCGAAATTTAAGGATTTTAGAGTTAAATTCCCTACGTTACCTAACTTCGATTTTCCAGGTGTTACAATATTGAATACATCAGGCTTGTTAACCATGATAGAAATTTTTGAGAAAAAATTACTTTGTCGTCTGTACAGATGGGCACAGAGACAACATCTTATGTGTATCTTGGGGAATAAAGGATGCTGGTAAACCCCAAAAGTGAATCAATCCTAACGACGGGAATAATTCGATAACAAAAAGGGTTATGGTAAATCAATCCCAATACTATGCTCTTTAGTGGCAGGATTAATTCATCATATATAAAGAAAAAAGTTCAATTATTCAGGCATAATATGTTATACATACTACAACAGAAACTCTAAAAGACTTGGTGAAGTGCATTTAAAATAACAAAACCCTTATGCACCTCTAATATAATAGGATCTTATCATTCAAAAGTTGTACTTAATAAATGGCATTTCAGTTGCATAGAATTCTACAACATATACAATCTAATAAATATATCAGCCACTGTTCAGACCATTATTTAGATGTTAATCAAATGAGGAACATCTCAACAAGTAATCCAATAATATAGCAACAAGTAAAAACATCAAAGTTACAACAATAATAAAGGCAAATTTTAGTTGGTATCTTTTTAGTACATCGACAGAGTCTCAGGTTAATGTTAGAGTATCAGATTAAAAGGAGAAAAACGTTATAGCAGATCTTTTACCAGCTACCACGTTCTATGGCATCCTCAACAACAGCATCCAACATCTCAACAGTCGATGGCTGAACAAATAAAGTAATCAAGGGTATACTTTCAGGAATCATGATCAGGGGCGGACTTAGAGTGAAAAAGGAGGGGGGAAGGGACCCCACTCAAAAAGTCAAAAATACAATTTTTTAAGGTTAAAAACAATTTTTTTTAAAATTTCTACCATAGTTTCCCCCACTGATTTTTCGTATGGGACCCCATCAACTAAAAAAAGTACCTCAAAATCAATTAACAAACCAAAAAAACTCTCGAAATCAATCAAAAAACCGAAAAAGTCCCTCGAAATCGCCAAAAAGACTTTAAAATCCCTTGAAATCAACCAATAAAACTTTAAAAATCCCTCGAAACAGTGGAATTAAGCTAAAAATATATCGGGCGACTTTACGGTCCTTTAATCTATCTTAAAGGTGCCCCCACCAGGAAAAAATCCTGGATCCGCCACTGATCATGATCCTTAGACTAAATTCACATGCATGACCACAACTCTTGATTAGCTCTCATTTGATCTTAAAACTAAATCTAGCACAAATAGATTTGACGTTTTGGGTGTTTAAAAATCCAAAATTATTTGAAAGTTCAATAATTGGGTCGGGGTAGCATAATCTATAAGGTATGGAATGCAACATATATGTCATTGAACTCCGTCAAAGGAAATGGAATGCAACAAATATGGCAATGAACTTACCTCCATTGACCATCTTTATCGCAACTTTTACTGAGCCGAGCCCTAACCTTTTTCTTCAAATCTGAGACGGAGAAACACTTGAAGGAGGGTTCATCATTGTAACACCTTAAAAATTAGAGGCAATTTAAACATGGATAAAAGCTAAGAATGACATACTAAAATAAATAAATCACCCAAAACGGGGAATAGTAAGGCACTTACAAAACAAGAATATGAGAAATAAATTTAGACAACCTACTTAATCTAACCTAGATTAGCTTAGATTAAAGACGAGTGTCCCTATCTCTCAACAAAAGAATCCGGATCAATTAAAAAGACGCCAATGCTACACTTCACCAAAATGTCGGACTCTAGTCGACTCTCCACTCAATCCCGAGGAGCCCCACCTCTAGGATGACCTGTTACACATGTCATTTTAAGAAAAAAAATGTTAGGCTAAAGCCTAGTGAGAACATCCAAATTTACATTACAAAATAAATATCCAATGATAATATAATTCAAGTTATAAATGAAGTAAATGAAACATAATTGTTCTAGCTTCAACTACCTTTACCAAGTAGAACAATTAAACCCAAAATAGCATTTGCAATAACGGGGGAGACTCGATTTCCATTGAACGTGGCAGAACACAAAAGTAGGCCACGTAGAGCTTCGTTCATAGGACATTGGTCATTGAGTTCAACCACCCACGGTCTATAGATCAAATCTTCCAACTCACTAGAGTATGCTCAATGCTAAAATTAATTCACAATGGGTCACACTGTCATCAAGTTCAACCACCCCCAGTCTGTAGTTTGAATCCTTTGGTGAATTAATACCCATATCTAGCTAAAAGTGGGAGTAGGTCACCCTAAAACACAATAAATCAAATTTCGTTTGCTTATGGATCTACTAGCAAATAAATCAAGGTTGGTCACAATTTCATTTTGTGACCCACCAATGGTGATACATTAAGGGGTCGTTTATTAAACGCTTACCCGGTAAGTGCTTACCAAGGCATTTACCTTACCGGATGGACATGGCAAGAGCATAGAATCTTACCCGGTAAGAGCGGTGATAAGGATGGAGAGTCTTACCCGATAAGTGAGAGTGACAACTCTTACCTGGGTAAGAGTTTACCGGGTAAATTATTATATACGATACCATTGTGATGAGCACAATTTTACCCGGTAAAGAAAGATAATTTGTCGAGTTTTATCGGTAAGCGCTTACCGGGTAAACATTTGGGTAAACGACCCCTAAATCTTCACATAAATGATTCCACAAGGAAGTCCCAAGATGGACATCCTCTTGATTATAAGTTAATAATAAGCATTGAAAGTTATTGTCAAGCTCCACACATGATTTCTCCATCATGATATTTTAACCATAACATGACCATTTAAATCATCTTTAAAATGTGCCTCGTACTATCAAATATCTAAGTATAAACTTCCATTTTTAGAAAGAAAACCCTAATCTTTCCAAAATGGCTTCCAATCAATAATAGGTCATAAATTGTAGATAAAACACATTTTATGTCTCAAGACATTATTTCTATCATCATATTTCAAAATAAGGTTAAAACTCCAAAGATCTCCAAAACCCTAGTTTAGGTCAAACTTGAAATTTATGGAAAGATATAGTAGGAGATGATTGTAAGTTCAAAAATTATGGTTTGACATGTATAAAGTTTTAAAAGGGAAGAGGAAGAACTCACAATACTAGGTTTTGTATAAAACCTAGAAATTTCCAAGACATTATAACTTGAGGTGAAAATGGTGAGATGAAGAGCTCTTGAGGTATATGCTCCAAAGCTTAGCTTGAGGATGATGATGATTCACTTTAGGTCTCCAAATCTAGGCATTAATGGATTCTAAATGAAATAAACGTAGTGGTTCATCGACTTTGAGAGAGAAGAGGAGGATGTTTGAAGTCTTAAATGCCAAATGAAGAAATCACACCTAATAAAAGGTTGGGGCCCGACGGCGACAGTTCCATGCGATTGTGCCATGGCACTCTCGCCAGGCACAATCGCCCGGGTTGTACCGCGGCTAAGGGGCTTCACGCGAGAATGCCTTACGATTATGCCCTTGGGCTCTCTCGCAGGGCATAATCTCCCTAATTGTATCGCAAGGGGTGTGATCCCCGCGACATTTCCACGCGATTGTGCCCTTGGGCACTCTCTTCGGGCATTATCGCCCAAGGTGTATCGAACCCAAAAACTTCCGATTATTTCACCCGAATACTCGCGACCCGATTAGAAAGCAAAGGTAACCCATTTCTAAATAATTCTTATCAAATTAAGGGCTCGTAACTAAATAAGGTGACGAATTAACTTACGGGAAAATTTGGGGTGTTACAATCCTCTCCAACTTCAAAACGAGAAAATCTTGAAGTTGTGCCATCATTTTCTGCATTTCGGATGGAGCTAACCGGTAAGGGGCTCTAGCAATTTGAGTCAATCCTGTCACAAGGTTTATCTTGAATGGCACTTGATGACCAGGCGGTAAGTCATGCAAGTCGTCGGGGAACACATCAGGAAATGCATGCACCACTCTCACGTCCTCGAGCTTCTTCTTCTCGAGTTTGGCATCTATTACATATGCCATAAAGGATGAGCATACCTTCAACAAGCACCTACGTGCCTTAGCCATGGTGATGATCGCTACATCACCCTTCCTTCTTTCGCTATATACAACCACCACATCACCATTCAAATTGGGAGTTGAATTAACTTCTTGGAACACACGATTTCGGCTTAGTTCTCAGTTAGCTAGTTCATCCCAACTACTATGTCAAACCCGCCAATCGTCATAGGCATCAAATCTATCGTGAACTTCCTCCCTTCAATCTCGAAGGTGCAACCCTTCTGTACCTCATTAATTAGCACATGACCGACATTTGCAATTTCTACCACTAAAGCATCTACTAAACTACTAGGGGGCATAGAAAGCTTTTGGAAAAATGAATTCGATACGGAAAAGAAACTAGCTCCCGAATCGAACAATATATGCGTAGGTACTGAGTTTAGGAGAAACGTACCCGATACCACGTCGGTTGCCGCCTTAGTTTCCTCGGTCGTCGTCTAAAAAGCTTGACCGGGAACCCTAGGAGGATTCTCCTCTCTTCCTTGACTTGCCCCTGACTTCAAATTTAGGCAATCACTGCTAAAATGGCCCAGTTCCTTGCATTCGAAGTAGATCAGACCTTTGACCGAGCATTCCTGCATCGCATGACTGGGTTTCCCACATTTGTAACAGGGAGTGAGACTAGAGTTGCATGTGTCATGATGTTTGCTTCGACACTTCTGACACCACTTTGCCTCTCGGCGATTAACAAAGTCCCCCCCCGATAAACGACCGAGATCTCTTTGAATTGCTTTCCCACCGTCTATTCTCTCCTATCACAACTTCTATTCCTTGCTCCAGTTGTAGACGTCCTCCATCAATTGGGCTTCTTCTATCGCCTTTTGAAGGGTGGAGGCCTTTGACATGTGCACCATGGACATCATGTCCACCGGAAGGCCTTTTAAGATACGCCTTGATCTTTTCTTTCTCCGTCGGGGCCACATGCCCCACCAATCCCAGTTTTTGTATAAATAGTCGGTTGTACTCCCTCACTGACATACTTCCTTTCTCGAGGTTTCGAAACTCTTCCTCTATGATATCCATCGCCCACTCGTTACAGAATTCTTCCAACACTTTCTTCTTGAATGTGGCCCAACTCATTTTGGCCAATACAGTGGCCTCTAAAGTTGAAGTGAGGACATCCCACCATATAAGGGTCACTCCCTTGAGTATTTGCAACACAAATCTAACCTTTTGGACTTCATCACAATCACAGCCCCGGAAAGCTTGCTTCATCTCTCGGATCGAGTTCATGCAGGCAATTGGATCATCCGACTCGACAAACTCTGGTGGTTTGCAACACAAAAATGACTTGTAAGAGCAAGTCCTCTTACCCCGTCTTGCTTCGACTGTCACTAGCTCATCTGTCGGAATCACGTTTCCCGTGCCTCCGGATCCCGCAATGATCACATTTTCAGCCACTGTCTCGTTCCTGCGGTTGCTAGCATCCTGGTCCTCCAACATCTTCATAAAGAATTCCTGTTGTTTAGCCATGGTCGCGTTCTTTGTTTGCATTATGTTGGCCATCATCTCAGACTGTGGGGTCTCTTTGTCTATCACCGGGGTTGAAGTAGCCAAATTAACCCTTGATACTTGTTATGGCCCTCCGTCCCAAGTGAACAGTTTATATGGAATTATAGTTGTTGCAACCATCTCTGGTTGGTCGGCAGTGGATGCCGACGCTTCGTTACCTTCCGGGGGAGTCTGAGGTCTACTCAGAGTGTTTACCATGATTCACTGTCACCCACATGAGAAAAGAGGTAAGAAACAGGCTAAATGAATGAAACACATAAGTCATACTACTACATTCATTAATCATTGAAACAAATAGCAAGTCAAACATGCTCACGTAACAACATGTTCATAATAGCATTAGCTAGGTGAAACTATGTACACATCACACATAAGAATTCTCGCTACCATCATTACAATTCTCAATTAGTGCAATTCCGTTGACTCTAAGACCATCCTTTCTTAGGACTTCAACCACAATCTCACCCATCATAGCTTAACATATCAGCTTAAGTCTAGGCATCTTACATTCATACCTAGTTCACTTAAACTACTGCTCTGATACCAACTTGTAACACCCTAAAAAAATTAGAGGTAATTTAAACCTGGATAAAAGTTGAGAATGACATACTAAAATAAATAAATCACCCAAAACGGGGAATAGTAAGGCGTTTACGAAACAAGAATATGAGAAATAAATTTAGACAACCTACTTAATCTAAACTAGACTAGCCTAGATTAAAGACGTGTGTCCCTATCTCTCAACAAAAGAATCCGGATCAATCCAAAAGACGCCAATGTTACAGTTCACCAAAAGGTCAGACTCTAGTCACTTGGATCTCCACTCAAGCCCGAGGAGCCCCACCGCTAGGATGACCTGTTATACATGTCATTTTAAGAAAAAAAATGTTAGGTTAAATCCTAGTGAGAACTTCCAAATTTACATTACAAAATAGATATCCAATGATAATATAATTCAAGTTATAAATGGAGTGAATGAAACATAATTGTTCTAGCTTCAACTACCTTTACCAAGTAGAACAATTAAACCCAAAATACCATTTGCAATAACGGGCGAGACTCGATTTCCATTGAGCGTGGCGGAACATAAAAGCACATATCTATGTTTAGAGTTTCGTTCATAAGACATTGGTCATTGAGTTCAACCACCCACGGTCTATAGATCAAATCCTCTAACTCACTAGAGTATGCTTAATGCTAGAATTAATTCACAATGGGTCACACGGTCATCAAGTTCAACCACCCCCGGTCTATAGTTTGAATCCTCCGGTGAATTAATACCCAATCTAGCTAAAAGTGGGAGTAGGTTACTACCAAAATACAATAAATCAAATTCCGTTTGTTTATGGAGCCACTAGCAAATAAATCAAGGTTGGTTACAATTTCATTTTGTGACCCACCAATAGTGGTACATTAAATCTTCACATAAATGATTCCACTAGGAAGTCCCAAGATGGGCATCCTCTTGATTATAAGTTAATAATAATCATTGAAAATTATTGTCAAGCTCCACACAATATTTCTCCATCATGATATTTTAACCATCACATGACCATTTAAATCATCTTTAAAATGTACCTCATACTATCAAATATCTAAGTGTAAACTTCCACTTTTAGAAAGAAAACCTTATTCCAATCGATAATAGGTCATAAATTGTAGATAAAACACATTTTATGTCTCCAGGCATTATTTCTATCATCATATTTCAAAATAAGGTTAAAACTCTAAAGGTCTCCAAAACCCTAGTTTTGGTCAAACTTGAAATTTATGGAAAGATATAGTAGGAGATGATTGTAAGTTCAAAAGATATGATTTGGCATGTATAAAGTTCTAAAAGGGAAGAGGAATAACTCACAATATTAGGTTTTGTCTAAAACCTAAAAATTTCCAAGACACTAGAACTTGAGGTGAAAATGGTGAGATAAATAGCTCTTGAGGTATAGGCTCCAAAGCTTAGCTTGAGGATGATGATGATTCACTTTAGGTCTCCAACTCTAGGCATTAATGGCTTCCAAAATGAAATAAATGTAGTGCTTCATCGGCTTTGAGAGAGAAGAGGAGGAGGGTTGAAGTCTTAAATGCCAAATGAAGAAATCACACCTAATAAAAGGTTGGGGCCCGATGGCTATAGTGCCATGCGATTGTGCCATGACACTCTCTCCAGGCATAATCGCCCGGGTTGTACCGCGGCTAAGGGGCTTCACGCGAGAATGCCTTGCGATTGTGCCCTTGGGCACTCTCGCCGAACATAATCGCCCCAACTGTACCGCAGGGGTGTGAACCCCACGACATTGCCACGAGATTGTGCCCTTGGGCACTCTCGTCGGGGATAGTCGCCCAAGGTGTATCGAACCTAAAAACTTCCGATTTTTGCACCCGAATACTCGCGACCCGATTAGAAAGCAAAGGTAACCAGTTCTATATAATTCTTATCAGATTTAGGGCTCATAAATAAATAAGGTGACGAATTAACTTACGGGCAATTTTGGGGTGTTACAATCATGGTTGGGACATAACAAAAGATTGACACCTAATGATAATGGTTGGGATAAAACAAGCAATTCGAGAGCCAATTCAAACCTGGGTGATAAAGCAAGCGCTGCATAAACAGATTGAGAGCGACTGCGTTGCGTCTAGCATATTTCACATACTTGTCAACGACCTGCACAAATAAGAAAGATTTAAGTAAAACAAAAAAGGAAGAACAACTTGGATGGATGACCATTGAAGGAAAGAATGAATGAATACCTTCTTATTCGTGAGACACCGATGCTTCTTTATCATGGAAACTTAACGTTTGGTTGTGTTGTTGAACATGAGATGAAGAATCAAGACAGAGAGTGAGATAGACAGGGAGAGATGTATAGCAAGAAATTTGAAAAAAAAACTAAATCTTTCACCTAGGGGAACATGAATGGGGCTCCTCAAGACATTGAATCGTCATTTGTTAAGTTTTGAAAACCTACGGGTGCAGGGACGGATCCATAAATTTTTTCATACGGTGGCACCACATAATTAATATAATAAAATATATATCCAAAATACTTTTACAAAAATATTATTTTTATATGATCGGTAAATAACTCCTAAATTTGCACCCGACGCGTCTTCATCTTTTGAAAACGGTCAATATATAGTTATATACCCAAAAATAATTACAAAAAGTATATAAATAGCTCCTAAATTTGTCCTCGACGTGTCTTCATCTTTTGGAAACGATCGATGACATCTTCGGTCTTAACCTTAGCATGTGCTTCCTTTTCTATGTCACAAATGAGAGTCGCATTCAAAAAGTCGTCACCAATTCGATTACATAGATCTGTCTTGACAAGCTTCATCGCCGAAAAACATCTTTCAACCGTAGCAGTTGCAACGGGCAAAACCAGTGTTAGCTTCAATAATCGGTAGACTAAAAGATGAGAAAGATGTTTTCTTGTTGCCACCATCGATCTAGCAAGGTCGGCAATGCCGTTTAAGTTGGCAAATCTAACATCATTATAAACAAAATGATAGTAGATGTCAAGTTCGTGCTCGAGAATCATCCTTTCCTTGTCATCAAAATCACGTGGATACATCTTACTCAACTTCAATAGGCTTGATTTGTTAAACTGAGAAAATGAATTGCGTGGATTCAAAGATGCCATGTTTTGAAGCAAGTCGGTGCTTATCTCACAAAAACGATCACCAAACTCTCTAATCTGCATATCCAAAACAGTGTTGAATATATCATAATTATAATGATGTCGATTGCTAATATTCATCCTCTTCCTTGGATTTCTTGTATTAACATAACCTTCCGTCATATCCAACTTCACAATCTCATGTTTATCACAAAAAGAGTAACATTTCTCCAAAACTTGATCAAACCCATTTTCTCTTAACATTTGCAATTGGGCTTTGGTTGTTCTTATCAAATCAACCGCTTCCAAGATGTCTTGATCTTTCCTTTGAAGAGCTTGAGACAATGAATTTGTTAACCCTAAAATGGTTAATACTAAGTGCATATAAAACACAAATTCAAATGTCTTGAAGTATGATAAAAGACCACTTGCTTGAAGTCGGGAAGCTCCATTATCACCATCATCTTAGACATATTCAAGCACCATCTTAACCTCCGAAAACAAAGAAATCAAACTCGTAATTGTTTTAAGATGAGAATTCCATCGTGTATCTTCGGCTCGTATAAGCGAAATCTTTTGGTTTAACCCCTTACCGGTCACAATTTCGTCATTTACAATTTCTTCTTGAATTCTATCTTTGCGACTTTCTCGTAGCATATCTTTCCGTTTGCAAGAAGAGTTCACCACGGTAACAACCAAAGCTAGCAAATCAAAGAAGTCCTTAACACCGTCATGTTTTTTTGCAACCGCGACAACTACTAATTGAAGTTGATGGGCGAAACAATGTATATAGAATGCCGACTCATTATCATTCAAAATCAAAGCTTTCAACCCATTAAACTTGCCACTTATATTGCTAGCACCATCATAACCTTGTCCTCTTACCTATTTCAAAGATAGATTTAGGCATTTAGGACTTAGGAGATTCAATGATATACTTAAGACATAAAGTAAATAAATTACCTTTGTGAAACTCAATCCGTGTTTTGCAATTAAAGCATCAAGTGCAGATTTAAGACTAAGGCAGATGTATCCATCACATGAACAACACTAATAAATCTCTCTTGAACAATTCCGTATTTGTCAACAAACCTCAAAACCACGGCCATTTGTTCTTTTCTAGAGACATCGCTAGACTCATCCACCAACAAGGCAAACACATCATCTCCAATTTCCCCCATGATGGATTTCAACACTTCTTCCGCAAAGCAAGTAACAATATCTTTTTGAATCATTGGAGATGTCAATTGATTGTTCTTTGGCGCATTTTGTAATATAACCTTCTCAATATCACTATTTGTCCTTCCAATTAACTTTAAAGTCCCCAAGAAAAGCCCTTTATACATTGAATTTTCGGACTCATCCTTTCCACGAAATGGTAAAGCGTTTTCCAACAAGTATCTACAAACTTCAACCGAAGCATTCAATCGCATGTGATACTCGCTCTTCATGAGTTCTGTTTGCTTATGAAGGGCAGCGCTAATTGATTGGTTTTGGTTAATCAAATCTTCAGATTTTTTAAGTGCTTTATGGTGAAAACTATTAACCTCGCCCTCATGAAGTTTAAGTCTATCCTTTTTACTCCAACTATTAAATCCATCCGTCACAAATGCATCTGTCGCATGATTCCCACTTTGATCTTTAAACAAGTAACAAGGCAAACAATATGCTCTATCTACCTTTACACTATATTCCAACCATTGAAATTGATCAAACCAATTAACAACAAAACGTCTTGCTTTAGCCCCTATAACTTTGCTTGGGAACTCGTGACCTCGTGGTTGACAAGCCCCCCTAACCAAGTATTTCCGTCTAACTTCATCTCTTTGATTTGGGTCATAAGTTCTAATTTTGGGCCTCTCTGATGGATCCCAAGGAAGATTGTTAATATCAATTGTATTGTTGTTGGATGTATTACCGGTTGATGGAACTTTTCGTTTCAAAAACTTTTCCATAGCATAGCCACACTAAATGAAAAAGAGAGACCAATACTACCACATTACCACAAGTTATACCAAATTAGAAATATCACATAATCACATTTACAACTTACAAGTAATTTCTACCATTATTTTAATTTTTAAACCATTAACAACTAGCAACTTCCAATTCCAACTAGGCACTAGGCCACTAGCAAATTGTAAATTAAATTATTAAAAACTAAAACTCATTAGCACAATAGCACTTAGCAATCTAGCAGTACAGTAGCAACTACCAAGTGGAGTGTGTAGGACAGTCGACAGTAGGCAAACGCAGGGCAAACAATATTACAAAACTGAAAAATTAAGAAAACAGAGACAAAAAGAAAGTTTCAAAACCCAAAATTTCAACACACACACTTGCGATTTCTGTTGTTTTTTAGTTCAACTTCAAACAAATGAATACAAAAAGTAAGAATTATACCTAAATGAGATGTGGACTGTGGAGAAATCAGACGATCTGAGTTGATTTCATGAAACAGAGACCAAGTTAGTCACTGAGTTTTGTCCCTGTTTCAGAACTTCTTCTTAGTTCTGAGTTCGATTGATCGAGTGGAGGAGAAGCCGAGAAGGGTTTTCGATCGATTCCCGCGATTTTGATTTTTGTGAATGAGGCATAAAATGTAAAGCGGTAAAGTGAAGTTTGGGCTAATTGCATAATTCTAATTTGCTAAATCAAATAATCAGATTGGGCTTTTTTAGTTTCAGAATTCAGATTGGGATTTTTTTAGTTTTAGAATTCAGATTAGTTTCAAATAATCATATTGGGTTGTTGTATTGAATGGGCTTTTCAGTTTTCAGTTTCAAAATTCATAGCACGTTATGAAGTTTCAAAAACATTACGGTTGCACACTCGAAAACGATACGGTTGCACCTTATACGAACCTAAAAATTTTACCCTTCGTCGGCGAAATAATACGGTGGCACGTGCCACCGTAGCCACCACATTGCATCCGTCCTTGCTTGCGATTTCTGTTGTTTTTTAGTTCAATTTCAAACAAATGAATACAAAAAGTAAGAATTATACCTAAATGAGATGTGGACTGTGGAGAAATCAGACGATCTGAGTTGATTTCATGAAACAGAGACCGAGTCAGTCACTGAGTTTTGTCCCTGTTTCAGAACTTCTTCTGAGTTCTGAGTTCGATCGATCGAGTGGAGGAGAAGCCGAGAAGGGTTTTCGATCGATTCCCGCTATTTTGATTTTTGTGAATGAGGCGTAAAATGTAAAGCGGTAAAGTGAAGTTTGGGCTAATTGCATAATTCTAATTTGCTAAATCAAATAATCAGATTGGGCTTTTTTAGTTTCAGAATTCAGATTGGGCTTTTTTTAGTTTTAGAATTCAGATTAGTTTCAAATAATCAGATTGGGCTGTTGTATTGAATGGGCTTTTAGTTTTCAGTTTCAAAATTCAGAGCACGTTATGAAGTTTCGAAAACATTACGGTTGCACACTCGAAAACAATACGGTTGCACCTTATACAAACCTAAAAATTTTACCCTTCGTCGGCGAAATAATATAGTGGCACGTGCCACCGTAGCCACCACATTGCATTCGTCCTTGTACGGGTGATGAGAGGATGCATGTGGTCTGACGTCTGACTTAGGTGCTGTTCGGTTCGTTTTCTGTTAAGACCTGTATGGATATAGCTGTCTGTATGTGTTGGGTCATCTAAAGATTTGAAGATGACCTCCTGATCTTCCATCTTATATCATCCTACTTAGAATATGTTTGAGGTTCTTTTAGCAGCTTGGTTTCTATACAAATGTTCGGTGAAGTCGAAGATCAGCCGAAGAAGACAAAGTAGGAGTACATCTCTCAAAGCGGATTGAAGATAGTCTCCTAAGCCTAAAGCCAAGCATGCCCAAGTGTTCAACACCATCAGCCAGGATGGTGTCAATCACACATCTTCGGGAAAATCCGAAGATCTCACATCTTCGGGAAAATCCGAAGATCTCACATCTTCGGGAAAATCCAAAGATCTCTCAAGCCTTCGGCAGCCGATGACCTCTCCCTAGAAGCTGAAGATGTTCTCACATCTTCAGGAGCCCGAAGATGCCTGAAGATTTCCTTCTAACACATTATACTTATCTGACAAAGTATATTGTGATATCTTGCATTGACGTGGACCTCATCTGGAGATCAGATAAAGTAAGTTTTGTCTACTACACCACTTTAAGGAAAGGTCTCTACCATCCTTCTACAGGTCAACACTTCAAGCCAAAACACCTCAAGACAAAAGGTACATCCTGTACCTTGCTGAAGACCTGTGTCCATCCTTTGCTCAACAGGTGTCCCATGCATTTAATGCATGAGGCACTATATATATGAAGGATGGTTCAACATGCAAGATCACCAGCTCTCAAGCATTCAAGCTCTCTAAGTGCACTGGCATTCTCCCTCTAAGAAGTTCTTATTGTTTTCTAAGTGTTTTACAATTGTTCTTCATTTCTCTTAGTGTAAGATTGTTTGAATAGATTTCATCTATTCTCTTCCGCAACAATCAAAAGTTTTCTATGTGTAATTCTTGATTTCAAATCAATAAGAATTAAAGTAAGTGAAAAACTGTGTGTATTGTATTCAACCCCTCTTCTACAATACTTTTCTTCTTTACTAACTGCTATTTGGGACCAACAAGTGGTATCAGAGCGGTTTAGTTTAACTCAATAAACTAGATCCGTGATGGCAACCTCTTCCTCGTCTTTGAAAAATGATTCTTCTCAAAACTTCACTGCTGTTTCATACGACAATGGCTCTATAGCCAAACCACCAAGGTTTAACCCCAATAACTTCTTCTTGTGGAAAAGTCGTATGATACTCTTTCTAGAAGGAGTTGACAGTAGATATCCAACTATTTTACATGAAGGTCCTTTTATTCCTAGAGTTTGGAACCGATATAATGCAGACAAGGGAAAAGTTGATGAGGACTCTTCTGAAGAAGAAAGAACTCCAGCTACTGGGAGATACATTCTAAAGGACCCCATTAAATACAATGATGAAGACAGACGTCTTATAGCTCTTGATACTAAAGTCAGAGCCATCATTGCCCTCTCTCTGCCTGATGAGGTCTATCATTCTCTTGTTAACCTTTCTACTGCAAAAGAAATGTGGTCCACTCTGTGTGTTCTTTATGAAGGTACGTCTGAGGTGAAAAAGAGCAAAAAGATTGCTCTTGTAAGAAAGTATGAACTCTTCTCTCATGAGAAGGGTGAGTCTCTCTCAGACTACTACAATCGCTTTAACAGTCTTCTCAATGATCTTAAACTTGTGGGTCGCATATATGACAATGAGGAAGTCTTGTGCAAGTTCATGGACTGTCTTCCTGAGTTTTGGGAAAACATCTGTACTTGTATCAAGTCTACCAAGGATCTTGACTCTATGCCTCTCACTGCCTTGTATGGCACCCTCTTCAACTATGAGCAGTCTAAACTGCTTAGGAAGTCATTCACAAAAGACATAAAAGGCTCTTCTCTAGCCCTTGTCGGTGAATCTTCCAAAAGTACTGTGTGTGTCCCTAGGATCACCTATCCTTCTGACTCTGACAACGATAGTCAAGAGGACCCCAATGACCCTTCAGAAGTCTATCTCAGTGAGGCTGATGATGAAGGAGAGGAGACCTATGTGGCTCAGCTGTCAGATGGTGTTGCCATGCTGGCTGGCTTTTCTAAAGGCAAACCTCACTTCACTTCTAGAAAACCCAGGTTTTCTAGAAAACCCTTCTCTACTCTTTCAAAAAATGCTTCCTCTGACAAATCAAATGAGGAATGTTACAGGTGTGGGAGGAAGGGACACTTTGCTTCTGAGTGCAGAAGCAGGTCCTCTGATAAGTCTAGACTGCCCTCCTCCAACCGTACATCCTCTAGGTTTGTCAGAACCAAGTCTGATTCCTTTCAACCCTCTTTTCAAAAATCAAAAACTTCTGCTCCTTCAAACTCTGACCGTGCTGAAAAATACAAGGCTAAATACAAGAGAGAGAAGGAAATGAATGCTCTTCTAGCCAACAAAGGAAAAGGTCTTCTTGCCGAATCTCATGATTGGGCAGATGAACCAACTTCCGAAAGTGACAAGGAAATGGCCAACCCTTGCTTTATGGCTAAAATAGATGATACTGATGATGGTGAAACCTCTTCCACCTCCATGGCTCTTGTGTCTGCTGACTGCTCCACATCATCTTCTCAGGTACATCCATTTTTCTCTCTCTCTGATGCTGAGAAAATTGAAGCCTTTGACTCTTTGACCATTGACTTCTATGAAGCCAAGGATGCAAAGAAGAAGGCAAATGCTCAGATAAAATCTCTTTCTTCTCAACTGCAAATCTGTCTTTCTCAACTAAAACACTTTGACAAAATCAAGGCTGAGCTTGAAGATTTGAAAACTATAAATTTTACTCTTGCTAAAGAGAAAAATAAACTTCTTAAAAAGTTTAAAAAGGAGCAAGAAACTGTGAAAAAGTGGACAAGCTCCTCCAAGAACTTAGAAAAGATTTTTCAGGATCAAATATCTTGTGATGACAAATCTGGACTAGGCTTCGGAAAATATGACCTTGAACCTCCTTCTGACACCCATGCTCCTTTCTCTCTTCCCTCATTCTATGAATCCTCTGAAGAGAACTATGACAACTCTGAACCTTTGGACTCTTCTGATCCCTCTAAAGATCTCAAGTTTGGAATGTTCATCAAAGCTAAGAGCATTGATTCACCCAATGAGAGTGAAGAAACCCAAGACTCAAATGACCCTTCTAAACCTATTACTGAGTCTATGTGTTCCTTAAAAATAAATGAGCCTTCCTCTTCTGAACCCAAACCTTCCAAAGTTCCTAAGCCTTCTTCAAACAAAATCTCTTTCTCCAAAAAGGGAAAATCTGTTGCCAATCTTCCTCCCCAAAAGAAACTTCCCAAGAAAAACTCAAAGAAACCATCTTCTCTTCCAATCCCCAGAGCTGTGATGTTAAATAAGCTAAAATCCAAGACACCCTCTTCTATTCCTTCAACTAAATCTGGCAAAGGTATCTTGGGTCCTAAGCCTCTTGACTTTCCTCTAACCTCCAAGGCCATGAAAGTCAATGTGACCAGTCATCACAAGGAATCTGGTCAAAGCTCCAAAAAGGTTTTTACATATAGAAAATGCTATAACTGTGGTAATACCTCTCACCTTGCTAAGACTTGTCCCCAAGGATACTTCTTCTCCTTCTAACTCAAAAGGACCCATCTCCAAATGGGTACCAAAGAACTGATTTTCTTGTGATTGCAGGGTTTAGGGCACCAACAAATCTGGTATCTCGACAGCGGGTGCTCAAGACATATGACCGGCAACAAATCTCTCCTTGTTGACTTCGTGCCTACCAAAGGTCCTTCTGTCACCTTTGGTGATAACTCTAAAGGAAGGACTAAAGGTTATGGAACACTCTCAAATGGTTCCATCACCTTTAATAAAGTAGCTTATGTTGAAGGCTTGATGCACAATCTCCTAAGCATAAGCCAACTGTGTGATCTGGGGTACAAGGTGATGTTTGAATTATCTTCATGCATCATTTTCAACGAAAAGATGGAAACCGTACTCTCTGGCTACCGCAAAGAGAATGTCTATGTCATAGACATGGGACATAGCTCATCCTTCGGAACAAACATCTGTTTTGTCTCTGAAAACTCTGCAAAAAGATGTTGGCTTTGGCACAAGCGTCTCTCTCACCTCAACTTCAAGACCTTGAATGTCCTTTCAAACCAGGAGCTTGTTACGGGCATGCCAAAGTTATCCTTTGTGAAAGAAAAGCTGTGTGCTGCATGTGAGAAAGGGAAACTCACAAAATCTTCCTTCAAGTCCAAGCAATGCTTCTCCATCACTCAGCCTCTTCAGATGCTTCACATGGATCTGTGTGGACCAGTCAGTACTCCAAGCCTTGGTGGTAGAAGGTACATTCTGGTTATTATTGATGAATTCACTCGTTACACTTGGGTATTTTTTCTCAGGTATAAAAGTGACACTACTGAAGAAATCATAAAGTTCATCAAAAAGTCTGAAGTGTTGAATGGGCAGCTGGTAAGATCTGTAAGAAGTGACAACGGAACAGAATTCAAGAACAGTATGTTGGATGACTTTTTCAATGAAAAAGGCATCTCTCAGAACTTCTCCGCTGTCAGAACTCCACAACAGAACGGTGTAGTGGAGAGAAAGAACAGAACGCTATGTGAAGCTGCCCGATCCATGTTGAGTGAATCTCACCTCCCTACCTACTTTTGGGCCGAAGCAATCAACACTGCATGCTTCACCCAAAATAGGTCTATCATTGTAAAAAGACATAATAAGACCCCTTATGAAGTCTTTTATGGTAGAAAACCCAACATTGGTTTTCTTCATGTCTTTGGGTGTGTTTGCTACATTCTAAATGATAGAGAAAATTTGGGAAAATTTGATCCCAAAGGTGACGAAGGAATCTTCGTGGGATATTCTCTCACCTCCAAAGCTTTCAGAGTCTACAACCTCCGAAGGAAGTGTATTGATGAATCCATCCATGTCAAGTTTGATGACCTCAAGATATCATCACTCTCTTGTGATGATGAAGAATTGAACAGATGGATATCCTCCTGTGTTGATGATAGTCCTCTTCCAACATCATCAGACATTCCCTACACAGTTCCCACTTCTCTCTACCAAAACAATGAACCCTCTACATCTCACAACCCCTCCTCTCATCAAGAAGATGATCCTCAGCCTACCCAACCTCAACATACACTCCAAATCATTCCAGTCTCTCCATCTGACATTCCCTCCTCACCTATACAAACCGATCTTCCATCCATCTCTCCTCAAAATTTCCCTTCCAACTCTCCTCTACAAATCTCTTACCCTCCTCCTTTACCTCCTGCCCTCAAGTGGACAAAAGATCATCCCATTGATCAAATCATTGGTGATCAACAGGCTGGTGTACAGACTCGAAGAGGTGTTGGTAACATTTGTCTCTTTGTTAACTTCCTTTCTCTCATTGAACCAAAGAAAGTTGACGAAGCTCTAGCTGATCCATGTTGGATCACTGCCATGCAAGAAGAACTTTCTCAGTTCGAAAGGAACAAAGTCTGGAGATTGGTTCCTCGTCCTTCCAGAAAAACCATCATAGGAACCAAGTGGGTCTTTCGAAATAAAATGGATGAAGAAGGCACGGTGATCAGAAACAAGGCCCGACTGGTTGCACAAGGATATAGGCAAGAGGAAGGAATTGACTATGATGAAACATTTGCTCCAGTTGCCAAACTTGAAGCCATCAGAATTTTCCTTGCTCATGCTGCCTACAAGAACTTCAGAGTCTTCCAGATGGACGTCAAGAGCGCCTTTCTGAATGGGGAGCTAGCTGAAGAAGTCTATGTGAAACAGCCCCCTGGCTTTGAAGATCCAATCCATCCTGACTATGTGTACAGATTGGACAAATCTCTCTATGGTCTAAAGCAGGCTCCCCGTGCCTGGTATGACACTCTTGCTGACTTTCTCCTAAAGAACAAGTATACAAGAGGTAAAATTGACAACACTTTGTTCATCAAGCAAACCTCAGGTAATCTTATTCTTGTTCAAATTTATGTGGATGATATCATTTTTGGTGCCACTGATGAGTCACTGTGTGATGAGTTTGCCTCTCTCATGAAAAGCCAATATGAGATGAGTATGATGGGGGAGCTTACCTTTTTCTTAGGACTTCAAGTTAAACAATCTTCAGAAGGAATCTTTATAAATCAAAGCAAATATATACGTGATCTTCTGAAAAAGTTCAATTTTGAAAACTCCTCTCCCATGAAAACTCCTATGGCACCACCTTTGAAACTCCATGCTGATCCGGATGGTGTATCTGTGGATATCACCAGCTACCGAGGCATGATCGGCTCTCTTCTTTATCTTACTGCGAGTAGACCGGATATTATGTTTGCTACTTGCCTGTGTGCGCGTTACCAAGCCAATCCGAAGGAATCTCACTTAGCTGCGGTTAAACGCATTTTTCGGTATCTAAAAGGTACCATGAATCTGGGTCTTTGGTATCCCAAAGACTCAGGTTTTGATCTAATGGGGTATTCAGATTCTGATTTTGCAGGCTCTAAGATTGACAGAAAGAGCACCACTGGCAGCTGTCAACTCCTTGGTGGCAAGCTTGTTAGTTGGTCTAGCAAGAAGCAGAACTCAGTCTCAACCTCTACCGCTGAGGCTGAGTACGTAGCTGCTGGAAGTTGCTGTGCTCAAATCCTTTGGATGAAGAACCAACTGAGAGACTACAATCAACTGTACTCTCATATCCCGATTCTGTGTGACAACTCAAGTGCGATCGCAATCGCAAACAATCCAGTGCTGCACTCTCGTTCCAAGCACATCGACATCCGGTATCATTTCATCCGGGATCACATCTCCAAAGGTGATGTCGAACTCCATTTCATCCCTACCGACCTCCAACTGGCGGATCTCTTCACCAAGCCTCTTGACGAAGCTAGGTTCAAGTTCCTCATCGGAGAACTCGGTATGTTAAATGCCGATTTTTAATTCAAAAAAAAAAATGAGAGAAAGAAGAGAATTCAAAAAAAAAAAAAAGAAAAAAAAAAGAAATCAAAAAAAAAAAAAAAAAAAAACAGTGTGAGAAAGAAACTCCATTTTATTCCTTTTTTTTTCTTCTTTCCTCTCACTCTTAGCCGATCTCTCTCATTCTCTTCTCCCGTCGGTAGCCGACCACCCACACACTCCATCGGCTACCGACCGCACTCACTCTCCCACGGTAGCCGACTCCCTCATCCCCCCTCCTTATTTTTTTTTCTCGGCCCTCTCCCATTCGGCCCTTCTCCTCACTCGCTCGGCTCCTTGGTATCTCTCCCTTTCCCTTACCCATTCGGCCACCGATCCCTCTTTCTCTCTCACATTCGGCCGCCGAACACCCCCTTATAACTCCATCGGTAGCCGACAACCCCCCCTCCCCACCTTCCATCGGCTACCGACCAACCCCCTTATTCCTCCCTCTTCGGCCGAAACCCACCAACCCCCTTATACTCTCATCCCTCTTTCGCCCCCCCCCCCCCCTTAGCCACCGAACCCCCCTTAGCCGACGCCCCCTACACCCCTCCCTCCCTATCATTCGTCTCTCCCCCTCCCCTCCTTCACGACGGCTACCGACCCACCCCCTCTCTCCTTGCCGTCGGCAGCCGACCCCCCACCCCCTCTCTCCTTCCCGTCGGCAGCCGACCCCCCACCCCCTCTCTCCTTCCCATCGGCAGCCGGCCCCCCCCCTCTCTCGCTGGATCCTTCCCTTCCAAAGCCCTCCCAAACCCCTCTCTCTCTCCCTCTCGATACCTCGCCTCCTCTCTTTCAATTACCCATCGGCGGCCGACGCCAACCGATCCCCAACCCACACCAAATTTTCAGCAAAGACCTCCCCTCCCTCCCTCCCTCACTCGACCGAACCCCCCCCCCCTATTTTTTTTTTCACTCTTTCTCCCATACTTTACATTTCCCACTTCCCTAGACTTCCCCTATTCCCCCATCCCATCCCTCCTATTTCCCTTCCCATCCTACCTTCCTTTTTTTTTTCCTTCCATACCTTTTCCTTCCCTATTTATTTTTTTTTCCTCCATCTATCCCATCCTACCAACTTTCACCTTTTCCTTCCATAATCTTTTCCTCTTTTCTTTTCTTTCCCCAACTCCTAGAAATCATCCATCAAATCTTCTTACACCCTATTATCTCCTTCCATTATTTCCTACATTTTCAAATCCCTTCCTTTTCTTTTTCCCTCCTATTTCCACTATAAATATAACTCCTCCACATCCTTTTCTCCTCATCCTTTTCTCTTCATCCTTTCTCTCCTAAACAACCTACATTTTTTTCTCTCCTCCATGACTTCCCCTTCTTCTCCCAAGGTTGTCAAGAAAAATATGATGACACCTCCTTCCACTCATGCAGATCTCATTTTCAACCCATGCAACCATGTTGCAAGGTTGGAAAGTGATCCCAAACACAGTGAATTTAACCCTATAGCTTCCTTCCTCCTTAAATCCCCTCTTCACTTTGCCTTGACACACAACCCACCAAAAATGAGCAAACTACTCATTGGCAACTTTTGGCTTACGTGTGTCTATGATAGCATATCCCAGAAGGTGTCTGCTTCCATTCTCTCAGACCCCACTTCACCCGATCTCACTTTTGGTGTTGATGAGGTTCGGTCGGCTCTACACCTTCCTGTGTACCAGTCTTATGAAGCATTCCCACTTGGCAACGAGCACGAGGAGGTTGTTGCGGCACTGAACTACCTTCCTGGCGACCATGCCCGGAGTCCGCAGACACTGCTACGCAAAAACATGGGAGGTATATGGCATTTCTTCTTCTCTCATGTTCTTTTATGCCTTAGCAAGAAAACGGGTGGCCATGATCAATGTCCATCTTACATCACCCAGCTCGCTCATGCTCTTATCTTTCAAAGAAAGATTGATTTTGCCCGGTACTTCTTCCATGAATTAGTCAGTGTGATCACCCCCCACAAGCGGCCGCATGTCGCCTTTCCTCGATTTATCTGGCTCATTCTGTACCGAAAGTTTGCTACTACTATTGATGCCTCTCACAGCATCACCTTCGACTACAAGGCGCCCATTGTGACCAAACCTCTTCTTCATAAGGGGCCTTTGGCAACTGACAGTCCTCTGCTTCCAGGTATAGTCTCTTTCCTTACTTCTCCCAATCTACAGTGGGGAGATGCTAAGGACACTCCGGTGTCCCAAGGTCCCTCCTCTGTAGTGGCCCCTTCCCCCTCACCTCTTGTGACGTCGTCTAGCACTCTCTCATCCTCAGCTACCGACACCGCCGCACTTGCCCAAACGGCCATACCACCGAACGGACCTTCGGTGGTTACCCAGGTCACCACCACCACCTCTAAGCGGCGGCACTCTACCTCTTCCCCTCCCTCTTCTCCCAAAAGAAAGAGGAAGGTTTCTAGGGCCATCCCACATACTCCATCCTCCGATTCTTCACAATCGATGGATGTTGATATTCTCCCATCCGGGCCCGGGGATTCCGACATACCCACTGCCACCACCTTTGTATCCCCCCAAAAGGATGCAACTGTAATATTTGGGGACCCACAACTTCCCTCTTCCACTTTCTCCTTGGTGGATGAGGATGACTTGGTCTTCTCCCCGGACCAAGGATCTGCTTTCTCACTGCACGGCCTGTCACCCGACCAATTTTTGGTTGATGCTTATGCACCGCCCGGTGAAACACGGGTCTTACCAAAGGCCAGTGTGGAGGGTATTTCACAATTTTTAGCTTATTTGCAACAGGGAAACGAGCAAGTGTCACCTTCCCCAATTCCTTCTACTTCTACTGTGCGGGACACTCCTACTTCTGCTCCCATCATTCCCCTAGAGGTTCTGGCCGATATTCAGGAAGCCAACCGACAGCACCGCCTCATTGGTGCTCAGTTTCGTGAACATCAGACCGTTTTGGGCTCTCTTGTCAAAGTCACTTGTGACAAACTGTTATCTCTTGAGACCTCCAATCAGCACCTCACTGCCTTGGTCACTGCTCTTCAAGCAGCCTCTAGTGCTCGTGATAAGGAGGTTCGTAGGCTTCAAGCGGCTTCGGAGTCTCATCGGGCCATCACTACTCAAATTCTTGAGTCCTTGCAGTCTCTTCATCAAAAGGTTGATTCTGTGTTGGTTGCTCCCCCGTCAGCCGCTGAGGGGGAGAAAGAGACGGTTCCCATTCCTTCAGACAGCGACTGTCAGGGTCCCACTCCCATCACCAATGCTCCAACTGAGGGGGAGCATTCTAGACAAAGCAGAGACAAAGGAAAGAGCAAGCTATCTCCAGATGAAGAGGCCCTTTTATCTCATCAACAAAAGTCTGCTTCTCTAAAGGCTTTTGTTTCTGAAGCTGATAGGCTCAAACTTCAACCACCAAACAAAGTCACCTCTGACTTTGGCCTTTCTAAAGCTAAGCTTGATTCTCATGACATCCCTTGGTACCAAAAGACTTTAATGGAAAGAAAGTTGAAGTCTAAAATTGTCGAAATAAAGCTTGGCACCACCAAATGCTCAGATGAGGTTCGGATGTTAATCATTAGAGAAGACAAAAGTCATCACTCCACCAAATTCAGCGATCTTGAAGACTATGGACTCTCTGAATGGTACGAACTCTCTGAACTCTTATCTAAATCTCTTAGTAGGCACAAAGTTTTGGCCAAGAAGACCATCAATCGTCTTCTTGAAAAAATGAAAGACATTGCAAAAGATTATAAGCATTCTCCTGAAGAAGAAGCTCAAGTTCAATGTCTCAAAAAGATGTGTCTCTCCTCCTCTCCACAACTCTCCTCTTCTGTCACACAAAACCTCTTCAAGGACATGGTTGCCAAGGGAATGATTCCTGATATAAAGAATCTAAATCTGAAGACTCCAGGTGGTCCATGTCCGATCCGTATTTCAGGCACTACTGGTACTGTAGTGTTTAGGCCAACCAAAGGAGTCTTTTTCCTTAATGAAAAGGAAACTCCCATGTTCTTCAGACATAAGGAGATCCCCATTGCTGACACCAAATTTCTGGTTGCTATCCTATCTCTTATCCCCATAAGTTCTGAAGGTTCTCTCTTCCGTCGGGATATTCTTGCTGAGCTCCACAAAAGACAGAAGAAAGAATGAGGTTCTTCTCTAAATCTTTTTACCTTTCTAATGTACTTGTAACAGTTGTTTTGCTAAGTGACATTTAATACAAGTGCATTTCCTTTATTTAGTTTGTACAAATATACTTCATTCTTTTATTCTTTTGTAAATGTCGGATATTCTTATAAATCCTTAAAAAAAAAAAAAAATCTATGTGAAAAGAACCCAAAAAGAGTAAATACGGGTCAAAATGAATTTATTCAGTATACTCTTTGTTTCATTCTTTAGTATGGATGTCATCATCAAATAGGGGGAGATTGTTGGGTCATCTGAAGATTTGAAGATGACCTCCTGATCTTCCATCTTATATCATCCTACTTAGAATATGTTTGAGGTTCTTTTAGCAGCTTGGTTTCTATACAAATGTTCGGTGAAGTCGAAGATCAGCCGAAGAAGACAAAGTAGGAGTACATCTCTCAAAGCGGATTGAAGATAGTCTCCTAAGCCTAAAGCCAAGCATGCCCAAGTGTTCAACACCATCAGCCAGGATGGTGTCAATCACACATCTTCGGGAAAATCCGAAGATCTCACATCTTCGGGAAAATCCGAAGATCTCACATCTTCGGGAAAATCCGAATATCTCACATCTTCGGGAAAATCCGAAGATCTCACATCTTCGGGAAAATCCGAAGATCTCACATCTTCGGGAAAATCCGAAGATCTCACATCTTCGGGAAAATCCAAAGATCTCTCAAGCCTTCGACAGCCGATGACCTCTCCCTAGAAGCTGAAGATGTTCTCACATCTTCAGGAGCCCGAAGATGCCTGAAGATTTCCTTCTAACACATTATACTTATCTGACAAAGTATATTGTGATATCTTGCATTGACGTGGACCTCATCTGGAGATCAGATAAAGTAAGTTTTGTCTACTACACCACTTTAAGGAAAGGTCTGTACCATCCTTCTGCAGGTCAACACTTCAAGCCAAAACACCTCAAGACAAAAGGTACATCCTGTACCTTGCTGAAGACCTGTGTCCATCCTTTGCTCAACAGGTGTCCCATGCATTTAATGCATGAGGCACTATATATATGAAGGATGGTTCAACATGCAAGATCACCAGCTCTCAAGCATTCAAGCTCTCTAAGTGCACTGGCATTCTCCCTCTAAGAAGTTCTTATTGTTTTCTAAGTGTTTTACAATTGTTCTTCATTTCTCTTAGTGTAAGATTGTTTGAATAGATTTCATCTATTCTCTTCCGCAACAATCAAAAGTTTTCTATGTGTAATTCTTGATTTCAAATCAATAAGAATTAAAGTAAGTGAAAAACTGTGTGTATTGTATTCAACCCCCCCTTCTACAATACTTTTCTTCTTTACTAACTGCTATTTGGGACCAACAGTATGGATATAGTTGTCTGAGTGTTAACATATAAACTGATGTTCGGTTGTTGTGCTGAATAAACAGTCTGAATATCAGAAATGACCATTTTACCCCCAGTCTTTATTTTTGTATGAATAAAACAACCGTTTTATTTTTATATCAATAGTTAAACAGAAAAATTAAAATACAACCATCAAAATCCCATTTCAATAATAAAAGGAAAAAAAAATTAAAATCCAACCACCGTAAACTACATCCTCAAATACCCAAAATCCCAGTTCTATAACTAAAGAGATTTTTAAAACCAACCATCAAAAGGAAACCAACTGTTGAATCAATAAACCCAAATAAAAAAACCCTAAAAAAAAAGCAGCACCAGCAATTGATTCACCAATCGCAGGTGACACCTTAACCTTCAACAACAATTGATTGTTGAATCAATAAAACCCAAATAAAAAACCCTAAAAAAAAAGAAAGCAGCACCAACAATCGATTCACCAATCGTAGGTGACACCTCAACCTTCAACAACAATCGATTCATAACAATCGCAGGTGACACAGCAATCGATTCACCTTATAACCTTGGGGAGATATAAGAAATCGATTCACCTTCAACAATCGAAACCTCAGCAATCGATGATGGCGTGGAACTGATCGGAGATGTGAAACAAATAGAAGACGATGTGGAACAAATAGGTGAAGGTTACTTTTTTTTCCATGGAGACTTCTCGGTGGGGTTTTTCTTCCAGTAGGTTACTTTTAATAAAGGGAAGTTGTTGGAGTTGGGAGGGTATATGGGGAAAATGCATAACATTTAATGGTTGAGTGGGAAGGACCCTATTTTTGTAGCTGATTCGGTCAGCCACCAGCTGACCGATTAAGCTGCTACCGAACAGTCATATATGGCTGACCGAATCAGCCATATCCCTTATTCAGCCCATTAAGCTGCTACCGAACAGGGCCTTACTCTTAAAAATATAACAAGCTGATACAAGTTGTAGGGTCATCTTTGTGGAAGTAAAAAGCATTGAAAAGTTGTACAACATGTTTTTCATTTTGTAAAGTTGAAATTTAAGTAAATATGCATTAAAGGTTTGTACTTTGTGCATCAATATATATTTTTAACAGTTTGGGGGTCAAATGCTTTATAAAGTAGTATATAGATTGGGAAAGAAAAAAAAAGTGGATTTAGGCGATATTTTATTTTATTTTTTTAATAAGAAAAAGATAATATATTTAATAAGATATATATCTTATTATATTCTCCATTTTGAAAATTATATAATTAATTATATTATTAAATATTCCATATATTTAATAAAATATTAATTTCTTTCCTAAATATTTTATTTCAAGATTTTGTACTGGTGGAATATAACAAAAAATCATTTCTCTTTAATAGTAATCATTTTTGGAAAATTTTCTCCAAATTTGGAGAAATTTATATACGTTCTATTCTACTTTCTCCTTTTTTAAAAAGTTTTTGAAAATCTATTGGAGCAAAAAATTGTTCAAAATCTACAATTTCTTCATTTTAGAGAAGCTGTTGAAGATGCTTTAATAATATTTCAATAAAAAATTTCAATGATACATATACACACACAAGACGATAATCAAACGAGAGCCACAAGAAGGTTACAAATCTGTGTGAACCGATATAAAAATATATTTATAAATGATTTTCTTCCTTAAAAACTATTATTTACATATATTTGTGTCCACTTTATGAAAAAGTTACATGGACTTCTTTTTCCACTTAGTGAAACAAAGAAATACACATAAAAGTTTTGCATTATGAAACAACTACATGTGAAATTATCACAAGAAAAATGTCTTAAATCTTATTATTTGATGGAAAAAAGATTATGTAAAAATATTTTTAAATCGGTTCTCACCGGTTTACAAAGTTTTTATGATTCTCATTTAATCCCCCCCCCCCATATATATATATATATATGTGTGTGTGTGTGTGTTTGTGTATGTGTGTGTTTCATATTGGATTTTGATTCAATTTAGTATTTACCAAAATTCGCTCATCCAAATTTAAAATTATCTTTGGTCGTTGGCTTTTATGTTGACTTTACAAATGAATAGAACAACCCTTTATCTGTATCGGAGGCTTCAAGAATAACTTAATTAGAGGCCTACACTCTTTAATAATCGCCTTCAATCACACTCATCTACACCACAAGAAACATCTTCAAACATGAATTGACCAAATATTCCAGAGAGCACCAACAAAAAATTCACATTGACTTCAAGAATATATCTAATTCCACCATCATCAGTTACCTCCCAAATTATATTTGATAGATTATTTTTTGGAAATCCTATACCAGGTGTTGTTCAAGCTTCCTCAACACCCTTAAGTCCCCCTGGTGCAAATCAATTCCAAAAGCTTCAACCTAATTCTATATACCTTAAATATATTGTTCAAACAATAAACCATCAATGGCATTTGATTAGTCATTTTTCAAAAAGCCTCAATTAATCACACAAGTTTGAGTGAAAACGCCGACTCATTTTCAATCTTCTCCATTCAACTTACAATACGTTTTGCTATTTGACTTTTTAACTCAAGATGCACAACACTTGATTCACTTAGATCAAATACGATCAGTTTTCAAATGTGTACATTTTGCACTTTAAATTGGTAGATCTTTCTTATTGCATCACGATCCTTCAACAATCCACCGTCGTCCTATTCCAAGGCTGCTATGTGGGTCGATCAAATGATTTCGGTCACTCTCAAAATTAAAGTCCAAATAGAAAATCATATCATATTTTAGAAATAAAAAGATACGAAATATAAAGAGAAATTAATTTTCCTTTTAATTTATAAATACGATATTTGACCAAATGCTATACGAATCTACGATTTCACATGAGGTCATGAGTTCAAACGTGTTTGGTTATTTTGTTGCATTTATGATAAATATAAATATTAGAGTAAACTATGATTTTAGTCCTTGTGGTTTGTTGTTTATAACCATTTTCGTCCCTGACTTTAAAAGTTGATTTTTTGGTTATTGTGGTTTGCAATTCTTTTCCATTTTCGTCCCTAAAACTAATATTCTTAGGGACTAAAAGCGAAAGGTGTTGCAAACCACAAGGACCAAAAAAGCAATTTTTAAAGACCAGGGACGAAAATAGTTATAAACAACAAACCATAGGGACGAAATTAGTAGTTTACTCTAAATATTATACTAGAAGTAACCTCATGCAATGTAGCATGTTACAACTCGATTTTAATCTTTTTTTATTCTTTATTTTTGTCGATTTTATAATACGGTTTTGTGTGATTTTGAAAAAAACGATAATGTTTTTATGTTTGATATAAGATATAAATTTGCAAGACCCCATAAAAATTTAAACATACAGCTTTAAAAAGTTATACTCATGCACCATTTTACTCGTAAATCTTGAGTTTTAAGTAACACGTATCAGTTAAAAATACTTAATATACAAAAAATATTTTTTAAAACTTTATCTCAAATACTTTGTAACATACTATAAAAATAGATATTTCAAAAAGTAATATGATATTTGATTTTTGATAGAATTAAAATATAATTTTTTTCTTTATAAATAAAAGATGGACGTGGTCCCCAAATTTTGTATTTGAATGAAAACCTAACCTTTACACCATACAAACTGACCAGCGACTTCTTTTCTTTCTTCGTAGTTTTTGCCCAACCTGCCTCCCCCTTCTCTCTCACGCACACAAAATCAAAATCAAAATCAAAGCATTCGTTTATCATGGCTCCATTTTAATCAAGATCAATTAATCCGAATCTCAGTAAGTCACATCTTCTCAACCTAAATCTATCTGTTAAGTCAAGTATCACTTTTGTTATGTGAATCTCTGTTTTACTGAACAAAAAATCTGCTTAATTTTACCTGTTCTGTAGTCTGATCTGATATAGACATGAAAACTTATAATGTAGAATCTTGAAATCTAATCGTTTTTTCTATATACTGGATATTCCGCAATGAGGAGATGATGTTTTTCATAGCATTGGTAGTATTGCGAGCTTGCATTACGTTAATACTGATGGTTTTTATGAAACCGCTAGTTGTTTTCGGTCTGAATCATGTTGTGAGGTTTTCTAGATTGTGAAATCTCGAGATATTTGTGAGAAGATTAACTTTTGATTATATGATGCATTGGTCGAAGAAATTTAATTTGGAATGGATTTATTTTCTACGTCAATGCTTATTAGGTTTATCATTTATGTTTCCTTCAATGGATTATGGAATAAGGGGCAACTTTTGAAGTTTTTAGATAGATGCTAATTGATTGAGTGATCTTTCGTGGTGTGACTAAATTGACATCTTTATGATTATCGAATAATCTGCAGCGGAGACAGTTCTTCGGTATCTTGAATTTGGAACAATGACAGATGGTCACGTATTCAACAATATATCTCTTGGAGGTCGTGGGGGCACTGTGAGTTTCCTTATTCCCTCAAGTTTTCTTCTGTTTTTGCCCTTATCTATCTAATATTGCAATATAGATTGTAACTAATCTTAGAAAACTGATGCATACCATTTAATAAAAACTGAAACATCTTCTATCACTTCATATGGAAGCTGTTTTGTTATTTTCCAAAGGGTTTTCACTTGATTTGATGAATTTTATTAGAGGTATGGGAAGAAGACTTCCTGTTATGATGTTAGAGTTGAACGTGCAGAACTTCTTTAATATCAGCTTCAATTTAATGTCCATTTGATGGTAATATTAATAGATGCAATGAACTAAACTGTAATATCATTTCTTTTTGCTTTTCTGCATCTTCTTTACAACTTTGGCAAACGTCTATAGAGTATTGTGTTACTAACATGCTTGCTGTGCAATGCAGAACCCAGGTCAGCTTAAAGTTCATTCGGGTGGTATATTATGGAAGAAACAAGGAGGTGGCAAGGCTGTTGAAGTGGATAAGTCTGATATTCTGGGTCTTACGTGGATGAAAATTCCTAGGACGAATCGGCTTGCTGTTGAAATTAAGGATGGTTTACACTACAGGTTCACTGGTTTCCGTGACCAGGTAGTTTTCCACGATCATTCATGCATGTATTTTTGTTACATATAGGAAAGTGTATGTTATTTATTTGTTTGGTCGATAACGATAATATGGTTTGCGTAATACTTACTTTCATGATCAACATTTTATTGCCTTGCTGAATCTCTGCCTAGGAAGCAGGGTTGCTTCTAATAATTGCAACTTGCAAGTGTTTATGGGTTGCAATTCCTGGCTGCTACGTCAGGTGCATGACTCATGTGGCGTTGACCACAAATACAAGGGGGATACCGAATTGGGAAATTAGAGGGTCAACTTTTGGGGGAGACATAAATATCTGAAGTAAAACTTGATGTTTATAGCTACAGGCAACACAATAAATTCTTTTTCCTTGATAGTTTGGACTAGTATGAGACCACTAGATAAAAGTAAAAACACAAAAAGGCTTCAGCTTAGGTATGTGTTTCATTTAATATAATTGATGTATGAATTCTAGAAATTCTTACACGCCTTTGCAAGGTAGTACAAGATAATTTGCTTCAAATATATTTGATGTTTACCATGGACGTGGAATTTCTCACCTTAATTTAATTTTTATAATTTAACCTCTGTAGCTGGTTGCCCACGGTTCACTTTTTTATATATACAGATCGGTGCGTACCCTTGTCTTTTGTAATATGATCTTGCCACATTTACGAAAAATGTATATCTTTATCTGATACACTTGGAAAATAATTGCAATTTGTTAGCTTTTAGATATCTTCTAATTTATTACTCTTTTTGATCCAGCTCAGTATAAATTTATAGGCACCCGTGTCCTTATAATAGTGGAATTCTATTGTTATTGCAGGATGTCATTAGCCTGACCAACTTTTTCCAAAACTCTTGTGGGTTAACAACAGAAGAAAAGCAGCTTTCTGTTTGTGGGAAAAACTGGGGAGAAGTTGATTTAAAAGGTTGAGACAATCTTTGCTGTGTCATCTGTAATTTATCCTTAACTAGTTTGTTTTCTGTTGGCTGCTTATGTAAAATCTCCAAAATAGCATATGGTGGAGCTACATGCATTTAGTAATATTGAGGTGTAATGATCTGATAACTACAACAACAAACATTTTATCCAAAAGTAGTTAGGAATCAATTAAGGATACCTCTGTCGCATTATATGGTTTAATGAGCTGGTTAATTTGTTACTCATTCTTTGTCTATGATCATTTAGTATTTTTCCTTTTTGAAAAATTTCAGGCAATATGCTGTCTTTTAATGTTGGTTCGAAGCAAGCATTTGAAGTCTCCTTAGCTGATGTGTCCCAGACACAACTTCAAGGAAAGAATGACGTCATATTGGAATTCCATGTGGATGACACAACTGGTGCAAACGAGGTCGCTCTTTGTTAATTCATTTTCTTCTCATGGATGATTCATGGTATATTGTATGTGTACGTTTATGATACTAGGCTTGAATTCTATAACGATTTTGGCTTTTTTTTCTCTTTTTAATATAATGCAGAAAGATTCATTGATGGAGATAAGTTTTCACATACCAAATAACAATACACAGTTTGTTGGTGATGAAAACCGTCCACCTGCACAGGTTAGATTGTGTGGACATCTTCATTGCTTTCTTGATGTGAATAGCATTGTTCTAGTCTCAGACTTGCTTCCCATCAGGTATTTCGTGAGAAAGTAATATCAATGGCTGATGTTGGTGCTGGAGGTGAGGAGGCTGTTGTTACCTTTGAGGGCATTGCGATTCTTACTCCAAGGTGGGTTCGTGGCATCATTGTTATCATTTCTGGTGGTTTAGATAATCAAATTCATGTGATGTCTCTCTCTTGCAGGGGTCGGTACAATGTTGAACTTCACCTATCCTTTTTGCGGCTGCAAGGGCAAGCCAATGATTTCAAAATTCAATTCGGCAGCGTAGTTCGTGTGTTCGTACTGCCAAAGGTTCGTCTTTTGCTTTCTTCTCATCAGAACAAATGAATTTTTTTGTGCCCTGTTGAATAGTTCTAGAATTATGGGCTGCAGCATGGTTGATATGTGACTAGTTTATTTTTCTGGAACAAATTTCTGAATTCTGACCTTATCTATAATTCAAATTTTTTCTGTGATAGTGCAGTCAAACCAACCACATACGTTTGTTGTTGTTACTCTTGATCCACCGATTCGCAAAGGCCAAACAATGTATCCACATATAGTGTTGCAGGTCTGTTACACTGCTCCAGTTATAATTATATTAGCTTTCGGGAAGAAGTGTGTTTAATTGGGTTATAATATATATGTCATCTCACTCATGACATATCATTTTGTATTTTACATATTGGAGAGTTTGTTATTCACTAATAAACTCTCTCTCCTTTCATTATTGTATAAACTATAAAGCAACACTTGCTCCTGCTATTGTAAATACACCAAAAAGTTACCTTTCATTCTTCTTTGCTAAATTTTCTACACTTTCATCGTATCAGAGCACAATTCTTCCTCTTCTGTCAGCAGCTTCTCTTCTTCAGTATGACTGAAAAACAAATTGTTACTCTTCCAACTTTAGCCTAATTACCTATCACCAATATTACCAATTTTGTTTCTGTTCAATTGAATGGAGGCAATTACTTGGTATGGAAACATCAAACGGCCATTGTACTTGGACTCTAGGATTAAGGAAATTTATTACCAGAGATGTAGCAGCTCCGCCAACTGGTACTATTTTCTTTTCTTACAACTGTGTACAATTTTTTTTTTGTTATAACCATTCTGGAGTTGAGATCCAAGCAATTAATCCATGAACAAATGCTAACATTCTAGAAATCCAACCATTTTGCAGTTGGTCATCTGTCGTCATCAGTCTTATGATTGCTTTGTTTACCACATATAATAAAGTTCCACACCATGCATGTAACATCTCAAAAAACACTAGATTAACTTTATTACCTGTTTTACCTCATAGTGAGTTCCTTGTGGATCAACATCCCTTGTCATTTCTTGATGTGGATATCATTACTTTATTACCTTTTATGGATGATATTAGTCGTTTCACTTGGTTATACTCCCTTCATAGTCGATCCCATGGCGTCATTTTTAAAACTCATTCTGAAAATATATTCTCTACTAAAATAGAACACTTTCATTGTGACGGAGATCCCAAATTAGTTTATGGTAATCTTGAGCGATTTGTTTTGAACTCCGGCGTTTCTTATAGAATTTTCTGTCCCTATATTCCTAAAAAGATGGAGTAGCCGGGCACTAGAAACGTCGATTACCTGACATGGCACTTTCCCTTCTTTCTCAAACTCACGTACCCCATTTTTTCTGGCTTAATGCTTACTCCACTGCTGCTTTTCTTATTAATTGTCTGCCTTCATCCAACCTTTATCATACCCCTCCCTATGATATTTTTTTCATGCTAACCAGATTACACCCTTCTTTGCAATTTTGGTTGCCTATGCTATCCATTCTTAGGAGCCACTAGAACCAACAAGCTATCTCCAAAGTCTGTTGCATTTTTCTTGGATAATCACAAAGACATCTTTGTTTTGATCCACACACAACATAACTCTTTACTGGTCACATGCCATGTTTCATGAGACTGTTTCTTATCTGTATCTCTTTTTCCTGTCTTAATTTACCCTCTTTCTGTTCACTTAACTTCTCCTTCCTTACTTGTATCTCCTCTATCTTCCTCGTCTTCTCCTCTCTTTGACTCTTCATCTCATTCAACCTCCTTTTCTGCTTCATACCCTCTACATGCTCATCCTATGATTACCCGAATTCTTGATCATACTTGTACATCTAAAGCTTTCCTGATCATGTTCTTTACCATGCTTTTCACTATTTCCATATCGAACCCACTACCTTTTCTCAGGATAGTAAGAGTCCGACATGGTGTAGCGCGATGCTTGCTGATTTTTCTGCTTTAGTCTTTAATCGACTTGGGTTTTGGTTCCACCAACCTTACATGCTAATGTTGTAGTGTGCAAGTAGGTCAGTCGACTTGAGCTAAATACTGGATGGTACAGTCAGTCATTACAAAGTTCAATTAGTTACCAAGGGATTTTTAGAGACTGAAAGGCATTGATATTCTGATCTTCAGACTCCTGATCTTGATTGGGCTTCAGTTAAGCCTATACTTCGCTATCTCAAGGGAACAAAGCAAGCACAGACTTCTTATTTGAAAGTCTTCAAATCTTTCTCTCCACGCCTATTCTGATTCTATGCATGCCTATTGGCCCTATTCTGATGCTGTCTGGGCAGGCTGTGTTGACATTAGACACTGTACCTGTGGCTACTGTAATTTTCTTCTTGATGGGGAAATTTGATCAGCTAGAGCTCTATGATGCAACATAAGATCGCTCGCTATATGCCATGTCACTCAGGACATGTCATTTTGTATTTTGCTATATTGTATTTTACATGTTCTTAGAGTTTGTTATTCACTAACAAACTCTCTTCTTTCATTATTGTTAAGGCAATTAGGCAACACTTGCTCCTGGTAAAATAGATAGAAAAGTTACCTTTCATTCTTCTTTGCTAAATTTCCTACACTTTCATATTGTATGTTTATTGTGTGCCACAGTTTGAAACGGATTATGTGGTGGAAAGCACCTTGACTATGAACGAAGATTTATTCGCTACCAAGTACAAGGACAAGTTAGAGCCATCTTATAAGGTACTTCAAATTAGTCATGGAGTTCTAGCCGTGATCTGAAGAAATAGCTAGCCTCCCTATCTTTTGCTTATAGGGTTCTTTTCTGAGATCTGTTACACCAACTTTGGCTGCGAGTTATATTTTTAGATTGTCTTCAAATTAACAGGGACTCATTCATGAAGTGTTCACCATGGTATTGAGAGGCTTGTCCGGCACAAAACTCACAAGACCAGGAAAATTTCGTAGTTGTCAGGATGGTTATGCTGTGAAATCATCCTTAAAAGCTGAAGATGGTGTCCTTTATCCACTTGAAAAGAGCTTTTTCTTTCTCCCAAAGCCTCCTACTCTTATTCTATATGATGAGGTATAACGTTAAATTTCTGTGTTCATAGTGGTACAATTTTAATGCTTTGATTTTTAATTTGTCTTTAGTTAACTGATCCATAAGCTGTGCCAACTTGACTTGCTTTGGTTTTAATTCAGATTGATTATGTCGAATTTGAAAGACATGCTGCCGGAGGATCAAATATGCATTACTTTGATCTTCTTATTAGACTGAAGACAGAACAAGAACATCTTTTCCGGAACATTCAGAGAAATGAATATCATAATCTCTTCGATTTCATCAAGTCAGTATGGTTTGCATCTTTTGAAAGTGGGCTGAGGCTGCAAGAAAACAATCACTGACTTTCTCATCTAAATGATGCAGTTCAAAAGGTCTTAAGATCATGAATCTGGGCGGTGCCAAAACCACAGATGGCGTTGCAGCCGTGCTACAAGATGAGGATGATGATAACGTTGACCCGCATCTTGAGCGGATAAAGAACGAAGCTGGTGGAGATGACAGTGACGAGGAGGTAAACTTATCTTTCTTCGTCTCTTTTTGGGCAGTACAGTTGCGATCGCTTCTGATATTTCCATCTATAAAATGATGAAAAGGATTCATGTTCTACAAACATTGCGTACTTCTGTTCTCCTTGTTCCTTTCTGATAGGAGCTCTTGCAGACGCAGGACTAGGGTAGCGAAATAGGAGTGGGGTTTCATAGCTTGAGCAGTCGGGAGGTAGAGGGTGGGAGATAGAGTTAGTTAAGTTAGGGGTTGTTTGGTTGGTTTTTCATTAAGTCGTGTAGGGATAAAGCTGTCTCTGTGGATTAATTTGTCTATATAGATTGGGAAAGGTTTTTGCCTGGGAGGGGTTTTTCATAGATGGAAAGAGCGTCTTGTTTAATTGGGAGGGACAAGTCTAGAAAAACTCGGCTTTTTGCATAAAGGTCCCCCTTAGAAGCTTACTTAATAAGCCACTTTCTATATCATTAAGCCACTATCAAAAGGTCATGTATAGTTGACCGAATAAGCTGTGAATCCCATATTAAGCTGCTAATAAATAGACCCTTAGACTAGGGGTGCGTGGTTTCCTTAAATTGGTTATGCAATTCTTGACTTCTTGTATCAGTTTTTGTTTATATGTTATTGTTTACTCTTAACCAGTTTTTCAAAACTTAATCATTTCTGCCTCTCTTTTAGTCAGACTTTTCACAAGCCGGGGATCTTCATGTAAACAAACGCTCTACTCTTTGGGGTAGAAGTTAGGTTTGCATACATCTTAACCTCCCTAGACCCCACCCTTGAGTGGGACGTACTAGGTTTGTTTGGTTTGTATTTTTTGTTTGTCATGTTTTGGGTGTGCATATCACTTATTAAACCCGGTGAAACTATGCAGGACGAGGATTTCGTTGCCGACAAGGATGATGGAGGCTCACCTACTGATGATTCTGGGGGAGACGATTCTGATGCTAGCGGAAGTGTAGGCGAAAAGGAGGCAAGTAGTTGTTTGTTTTCACTTTCTATTACACATTCTATATTGATTAATTATTATCAACATAATAAGATTTTACATGTAAAATATTGAAAGCAAAATGTAAGGTTTATTCATTTAATGATGGGTTTTTTTATTTTAAACTAAATAATTTTTTTGGAGAAAATAGTAAATAATAATTCAAGCTCCCTCTTGATGATTCTCCTTTATATATAGATATAGAACATAGATTCTATTGAATCTAACATTTGATATTTCAGAAACCTGTCAAGAAGGAAGTAAAGAAAGAACCTACTACTTCAAAAGCATCTTCAAGTAAGAAGAGAACCAAAGGTGGTGAAGATGATGGGCCAAAAAAGAGAAAACAGAAGAAGAAAAAAGACCCGAATGCACCAAAGAGAGCTATGAGCGGTTTTATGTTCTTCTCACAGACAGAAAGAGAGGTTGGTGCACATAGTTTATATATATTTTGCAAGTGGTTTTATGTTCTTCCCGATCTCACCCAAACTAGGTGACCTTTGTCATTATAGTATGTTTCGAGTGTTAGTGGTTAGATTAATGAACTTACCATAGCGAACTACATGTATCGTGATTTCTCATTCACATGTGTTCACTTCAGAATGTGAAGAAAGACAACCCCGGTATTGCATTTCAAGAAATCGGGAGGGTTCTTGGCGAACGATGGAACAAGTTATCAGGTTTTGTAACCTTACACACTTATTTTCCGTATATTTACATGTATATCTAAAGACCGCTCCCATTCAGTCATACCATGAAACTCTCACGAACCTAGGTTACTCTAGGGTGTGTTTGATAGGCAGACTGGATAGTCGAGAGTGAGGTAGGCTGGTGAAATAATTCCATTATAGGAGGTTTTATGGTTCTAATTTGATATGGGTAGTTTAGTAATTTACCAATCTTTATCACATTCTCCCATGTATTTGTTCCACCTATTTTGGCTGGAAAAAAAATGCATTATCCCATTCAGTTCCTTCTAGTCTAATGTCGATAAAATGTGGGACAAGTTTTTGTCAAATCTACCAATAGCACCCTGTTCGAACTTCATATAATTTCGACACATTGGCCTTTGAGTCCATATGCATAAGGAAGGAATAATGCCTATAGGATTCGAACCCGAGAAGTCTTACCAAAAAAGTTTAACATGTATAATGTGTTTTGTAGCTGCGGAGAAGGAACCATATGAAGCGAAGGCTCAGGCAGACAAGAAGCGATACCGAGATGAACTCAGTGGCTACAAACCACCACCAACAAACTCAGGGAACGGATCCGATACTGCCTAAATGCGTAACGCACCCTTTGAACTGGTTTTTTGTTTTCCGTTTTAACTTCATCTATGCTTACAGATTTTGTTATGAAAAACAAACCAACCTAAAAGACTGAATTTTAAGAACTGGAAAAACCACAACCAAAATGCTAGACACCAAATTTTGTTTTGGTTACTCTTCAATCACATTTTTGCATCATTTTACCAAGTTATTACAAACACAACGAGTTGAATGACAAGACAAAACTAAAGTGTGAATGCTTTTGCAGTTGAGTTGAGTTGACTCGGCAAAATCAAACCAATTGAATCCAGTAAATCTAATACAGCTAAATGAAACCAGGAGAAAATACTCTTTTCAATCCTGTTTTTGCAACATCTTTACCAAGTTGTTACAAACACCACGAGTTGACTCACCAAACAAAACTAAAAATGATCACTTAAGTTGAGTTGACTCAGCAAAACCAAACTAAACGGATCCAGTAAATCTTACATAAGGATAGTAAAACGTGAAAAATGCTATGAATACCAAGAAAACTTAAACTCCCATGAGTCATGCTTCGAGTCATATGCGTAGATACCGTTGATGGTAAACAACCATCGACAATCTGAGCCACAACCGTAGTTATCCCTCATGTAATCGTACGCGTTGAAATGAATTTGCAACATAACGTCAGTCTCCCAGCGTGCATTGCAATAAAATAATGTTGTTTTTGAAAAGTTCGGTTTAAACTTCCACTCCATCGATTGACCATACAATAGTGTATGTCGTCCCAAATCATCATCTAAAGATCGGCAATCGATAACCATCGACTTATCGTATTCAATCAAGTTGGTAATTTGTACCGTAACTTTGCCGATTGCTGCACAAATTAAGGTGGCCGTTAGCATTGCTGCCGTGGCCACCGCCAATGAGTCACCGCCTGCCGCCATGCTCCGCCTCAGTCTGGCTAAAAGTGGATGTGTTTTAACCTCGTTGTCTTTTGCTTCAGCTTAATATATTCTCTATTTTTCATTAATGAGAATTTGATAAATTGATTCGTCATTACTTCTCATAAATCTCTACCATTATTATTTTGAAGTTTTGCCGTATTGGAATTTGTATAGTCAAAAAAATATTTAATGATTTTTGGAGCAATGTTTTTTTCTTATGTCAAATTTTTTCACATTAAAAAAAAAATTAAACCAAATGGTTAAAGATTTATTTTATGTAGTTGTAAATATTAATTATTTTATAAATCACATTTAAGAGAACGTTTTAAAATAACACGAGTCATCATATTTAATTGTTTATTTTCCTTTTCTATGCATTATAAAGTATCTTTTTTAGTTTTCTTTTAAATTATGTCTATTTTTTAAATAAAAACAGAAACTAAAATTATAATGATTTATGAGATGTGTAAGAAAACCACAAGCTTGTTTAGCGTTAAGTTAATTTTTAGCATGCATTATATATGATTATGAGCTTATGACAGTACAAATATTTGACTGATGAAGATGTCAGCTGTGTAGAAGCACTGTTCCAACGACAAATATGCTCCGATTATTTCAAGGTAAGAGAAATAAGCAAGTTTTTCTATGACGAAAAGAATTGAACAATGATTTCCATTGCAAGATTATTTATAAATATGGTTTTGGTAGTTTTAGGTCATGCTCTCTATCAGTTAATTGTGTAGTTTTGACAAGATATCATGTGATGAAATTAGAGTTTTATGTAAATATTACATTTAATGTGCATAAGAATATATAGTGTGCCCTAAAATCGAGTAATTATAAGAATCATAAGCCGTCTCGAAATACATGTTATCATAATGACGACAATCTCAAAGCGCACTACAAAATCATTCAAACAAATAATTATGAGACTCCAAAATTTCTTCAAAATGGAGAATTAAAAGTCAAAATCTACATAAAAATTTACATCCATCTTCAACAGATTCTCCATTTTGAAGATGAAATCATTACTTATAATATTAAAATATTGTATAAATCTAATAAAATATTATTTTTCTTTCATACTCATCTTATTTGAAGAAATCTTATTGGTAAAATATAATAAAAAACATTTTCTCTCTCATGGTAATCATTTTTGGAGATTTTGGAGAGTTCTCCATATTTGGAGAAAATTACACTCTTTCTCCTACTTTCTCCATTTTGGAGAAAGATTTGAAGAATCTGTTGGAGCACAAAAATGCCTAAAATCTCCATTTTCTCCATTTTGGAGAAGTTGTTGAAGATGCTCTAATATCAATAAATATCCGTAAATTTCAATAAAAAGTATTCTTGAGTTTTTACAAAATATATAATTTTTAATAACTTTTTTTTGGGATCTTTTAAAATTCATGATAAATAAGAAGACTTGGATATTCCATAAAAACAAATCTTCATGAGATTTGTTATTCATAAAACCCTACTTGTATACATTACTTTTGAATTGTGATTTGAAATCACAAAGTTTATAAACATACTTTTATACACAATCGGTGTTCAAAAAGGCCGTCATGGCGCGATATGGCGCAAGACACGTCTCTGCCGTATTTCGCAGGGGCAGACCTATCCTTCCCAAGGGGGTCCCGTGCACCCGCTCAAGTTTGTTTCGTAAGGGCGAAAATTTTTTCGGTACATAAGGTGCACCCGCTCAACTACAGGGGGTGCTTCGTGATATATACGTTTTTGAGGGGTGAAAGGTACACAAGTCCCAATAAAACCAAAGTTTACTCTTGAAATCAACCAAAAAATCGAAAAAATCTCTTGAAATCAATAAAAAAAAAACCCAAAATATCCCTCGAATCAACACAAAAAAACCAAAAAGACCCATCGAATCAACACGATAGCTAAAAAATCACTCGAAATCAACCAAAAACATAAAAAATCTCCCAATAGAGGAATTCGGCTAAAAACACATCGACAACAATTTCTTAAGCTTTTCGTTTGTGCACCCGCTCACCTAAAATCCTGGGTCCGCCACTGTACGAAATAACGCATAATGTTTCTGTGCGCGCCGCAACATGCGTTTTTTTGTAAGACGTGATTTTTTTTCAAGTTTTTTTATTTAAATATATTTTGTATTTTGTATTTTGTATTTTACACTTTTAACTTTAAATTTTACATTTTTATAGATTTATCTAATCAAATCACTCCCAGTTTCACGAATTCATAAACGTTATGGACTCACGATTAAAACGAAGTTGTAAAATTGTCTTTCTAAGTTCTATTTTAAATATTTAATCAAAACTATTTTTGTAATATGATTTTTCTTCTTCTAATATGAATGTACATTTTTTAATACCATTACCTGATTAGATAATATATAGAAAACATATCTGTAAGTATATAACTCTATATATCACATATAAATTTGTCGTCTTATATCACGCTTTGAAAAACGTCTTGTCCTTGCCATCACGTGTAAGGCTTGAGGCTTGACCTCGCCGCCATGCCACGCCTTACGCTATTTTAAACCTTGAACATAATATGTGTTGCATTTATTGTGTATTTAAAGAAAACTTATGGGTTTATTGGAGTCTTGCAAGAAAGGTCCAACCATTTAAGCATCAAAGGCTTGTGCAAAAAAAGGTTTATAATCTATAATATTTGAGTCAATTTAGGGGTGGTTGGTTGGAGGTATTAAGTGGTCAGGAATGAGAATGAAAAATATTGTTTGGTTTGACATAATATAATGAGCCTATTACCCCAAACCCATTAATTTTCATTCCTGACTAAATTGGGGGGAATGGAAATCGTATTCCCGCTCAGTTACCTTTTCCCATACGCCCTTCATCTCTCGATGTTGAATGAAACATATTTTTTATTTTCATGTTGGACGACACATATTTGTATTAAAAATATTATATAAAACAATTTTTATTGATTTATATTGGTTTAACCAAATACCATCAATGCAATGTTCATTCCTATTCCCATTCTACTTCATTCCCATTTTCATTTTCATGTTCATTCCTTAAAGTGAACCAAACGCCCCCTTATATTTTATATTGTCTTATAGTCAAAGGATTATGTTAAAAGGTAAAATTGTTTTGTACCAATCTTGACAAAGTATTAACTTATTCTGTTTGTTGTGGTAAATATTGGTTTTATAGGGGCTGAGATGACAAGGTGTTGATACTTGAGGACATAAATGGGCGCGCTTCACTTTTGTGGATACATCAAGGATAGCGGAGCAATTGTGATGAATTAAGGGACTAAGTTGCAATTACAAGAGTAATAAATATGGGCTCTCACCCGTGTTTTTTCATTCATTCAGCTCATATTTTCTCAGTATCAATTTTCAGACGAATAGCTTTATTCTCTCTCTAGATTTTAGGTTTTCATTTTCTCTCAACATCTTCAAACCTTTTGAAGATGGTTAGATAGATTTACATTTGTATTTGTAACAGTGATTGTAATCTGTTGATTTTATAAATTTCTAGATGGTATCAAAGCCATGGATCTCATTCATCAGTTCTGAGTTGTTCATCACGACAACAGGTAACAAATCCTCTCTTCTTTTCCTCTTTTAAACCTGGAATCAACTCTACGAGTTCTTCCTAGTTTTTTTTTGTCGATTAGATCTAACCATCTTCATTTCAAAACCTATTTGTCTCTTTTTTTCTTCAAAAGTGTTCTCTATTCATTCTTTTTTTGTTTTCGAACTCTTGAACTTTCAGATCTGATCTGTGTAGATCTGGTCCAAAGTCTCTCTAGTCTATATTGATTGCTCTTCGCTTCATTATAGTTAGATCTGACCTATCTAGGTCTGGTTTACTCGTATATTGCAATGAAGGTGTTTGTCGTTTGTCCTCAGATCAGATCTTCTGTAGATCTTGGTTCAAGGCCTTTTTTTAGAACACTCAATTTTATGTGTTTTTCACTCCTGTCAAGGTTAGATCTGGTTTTCTCTTTGTTTCATTTTCTCGTTTGAATCGGATCTGGTTTAGATCTAGGTTTCAAGGCGTTTTTATTTGTCTCTGAGAATATTCATCACGTTTCTTTTCTCACTCGTTGAAAGAGAGTCCTAGTGACATTAATCGTAGTCTGGTCCTTTTTTGACCATTCTCTGTACGATTAGCTAAAGGAATATGTCTCTCTATCTTCATGTGATCTCTTATATCTATCCTTTTGTCTAAGCTGTTCATTGTATGTGTATAAGAAAAGTCCCCGATGATTTGAATCGAGATTTGGTTGTCGTCTATCATATCCTGTACGATTCATTAAGGGATTGTTGTTTCTTCTCGTACCTTGTTTGTGACTGGTTCATTCAGATCTGGTTCATATATTGTTTTAGTGTAGATTTGTTGTTAGAATAAGTTTTTCTTCATTCAAATCTGGTTCATATTTTGTTTTAGCATAGATCTGTTGTTAGAATAAGTTTTTCTTCATTCAAATCTGGTTCATATTTTGTTTTAGCATAGATCTGTTGTTAGAATAATTTTTTCTTCTCTTATCTGTTTTTCCTTTCAATTTTTTTTCCTGGTTGTGAAATTCAGATCTGGTCCCTAGATCTCTTTCTTGTGAACTCACGGAAGGTTTCTTCCTTGTTTCGCTGACTTTATCTTGAGCTCCCTTGGAGTCCTTTGTCTCTGGTTCTTTAGTTTGTTCAAGTTGTTTTGGTGCTACTTGTACTTTAATCTGGACTATTTGTGAGATTCCAGATTTGTGCTTATCATAATCCGCTGCATTCTTCTCCAAGGTTTGCTCTGTAAGTTTGTTCCTCTTTTATCCTTGTGCTTTTCTCTCTATAAGTCTCTCTCTCTCTTCTTTCTTTTGTGTTTCTGTTTTTTTTTCGGACATCTAAGTGGTTGGCTTGACCTACCATCTATTGAGTGACAAGGAACCCTGCCTCTAAGCCCTTAGAGTTTTGTCCTTGTGTTTTTTTTTGTGTTCTCCTAGATATTAACTATGACTGGAGTTGAATCCTCCAAAGAGCCAGAACAACGATCTCTGATCGCTAAACTGGACTTTGGAGATCCTCTCTACCTCCATCCTAATGATACCTCACGAGCCTCTATATTGACTTTGAAACTTACGGGAACTGATAATTACAAAGTATAGTCTTGTGCTATGATCTTGGCTTTGGAAACTAAAAACAAACTTGGCTTTATTGATGATTATGTGCTTCGTTCTGTTGATAATGATGTGTTAGGCAAGCAATGGGACATGTGTAATTCTGTTGTCTTATCATGGATCCTCAATTCTATTTCAGAGGATCTGTTTGTTAGTCAAGTTTTCTCTAGAGTCGCATCTGAGGTTTGGCTTGAATTAAAAGAAACGTACGATAAAATAGATGGTTTTGTTACCTTCAATTTACATCAAAAAATCAACTCCCTTACTCAAAATGGATCCACTGTTTCAGACTATTATCACAAGTTAAATGCTTTGTGGAAGCAGTTTGATGCTCTAATCAAACTACCTTCATGTACTTGCAATGTTGCACATGATTTTTCAAAGCACAATCAATTGATAAAACTTATGCAGTTTTTGATGGGATTGGATGATACTTACATACATATACGTAGTAACATTTTAACCACTGATCCACTTCCTTCGGTCAAAACTGCATTCTCTTTAGTATCAAGAGAAGAGTCACACCGTGTTGTGACTCGATCCTCTGATACTAAAATTCAGAATACTGCTTTTTTTGGAAAAACAAATGATAATAAGAAGAAGGGTGGAAAATCTCCTCTCTTTTGTAAGCATTGTGGGGTAACAGGGCATACCATTGAAAGGTGTTATAAATTAATTGGTTTTCCTAAGGACTTCCAGTTTACCAAATCTAAAATTGGTCAACCTTTCAAGTCCTCATCAAATAATGCCAATTCCTCGGATGCCTCTGGATGTAAACAAAATACTTCTACATCTCTTACTGTAACACCCTAAGTTCTGGAAATAGCAACTTATTTAAAATTTTCTAAATACATCAATCATTGAATCATCGACAACCACAATTTAGATTCAACTTCAATACACAAACATTCAATCTTTACATACAACTATAAAAGGACAGGTGCTACTAAAACCCAAAGATAGTCACTATCTCCAACATTGCGGAAGACTTCACCAACTACTTACTTTAGTGTTTAGTTAAGGCTCTACGCTTCATAGAACTGCTAGAACCCAACTCCCAACTGGAACCTGTTGCACATGCCGACAAATAAAAAGGTTAGGCTTAACGCCTAGTGAGCTCAAGAGTTTTCAACATATATAAAGATGTCTGCGAAAATAGATAATGCATTTTAGTTCATAATCTTTCAAATGGTATGCTTTGAATGTACAAACGACTCGTTTTCCAATAATATGCATTTTAGACGGAGAACACCAATTTGGACGTTTTCCAAATCAAACTACTACAAAAGAATGATACCAATGTAAACCGCCCCTTCATAAATTAGCTTTAACCAAAAACTCACTCAAAGCGCAAATATAAATTGAACTCTCCATTTAAGAAGGTACGGTTAAACCTTATATTTCAAAACACCCAAAACTCGGGTGGGGCGTAATACTCAACCCATAAATCAAGGGTAAAACCCAAATATACAAAACGTCACCGAAAACTTGGATAATAAAACTCAATACCCAAAAAAAACACCTTTCGGTGACGGGGGATTCCCGATTCCATAAAATGTGACGGTCCACAAAGTAAGCCCATTTTATGTTGTTATGACTAGTCATATAAACAAAAGTACACGCAAGAGATGTCAGGCTCAGTAGCTTTAAACGTACACCCACGGAAACTCGAGTTCAACCCCGTCGGGTTCCTATGTCGAGCCCCTCATCTAATATCGTAATACTTGAGCACGAAGGACTTATACCCACATCCGGTACCTTAACGTGCAGCACGAAGGACTTACACCCACATCCGGTGCCTAACGTGCCTCGACGTGGAAAACTAATCGTCCCAACGCCGGACAATAATAAACCAAATACGGGGTCATGACTCCCAATGCATCAAATAAGCCAAATAATACACATAAGGCCCAACAAGGCTCGAAGTCGAGCTACCAAAACTGGACTATTGTCCAAAAACCCCATCAAAATAACAATGCCAAGCCGCAGACTTAGCAACCCATTGACTCATTAATAAATGGAATAAAAACACGATAAAACGCACTCACCCAACAGATATGCAAACATCACGACCAAAAGTGAGATTAGTTCAAAACTCAACATTAGTTGAGACAATCCATTTTCCAAATGAACTCATAACAAAAAATATGCATTTTCCAAATTTAACTGCTGATAAGAATGAAAATCATAAAATGAGACTATAAACATTCTTTCAAGTTACCTCACATAAATGTGCAAGTGATACTTTATAAAACACTCCATTTCATGACGATGCATAAGACTCGACAAACATTTAAAAGTGTATTTCTTTGACCAAAGATCCCTTCATGTAAAAAGACTTCAAAACAGATTCGTTTGTGACACATATATCGAACGTCCAAAAATCTCCAATGTGGGTGTTATACAAGGTTTGTAAAGTTAGATAATTCAAATAATCAAAGATTAGCAAATAACCCAACATTTGATAATTTCTTGAAAAACACATAAAACACTTTAAAATAGACATTTTGGCATGTACAACGTTTTCACAAATCAACTTGAACTCACCTTGCTAGATTTATGCTAAATCTAGATTTCACCCAACGAGCTCTTTTGAAGGCCGCTTGAATCCTCAAGCCGAAATCTTCTAAAACCTAGATCCGAACATTTCATCCCATAAATACCCATAATCAATCATAAGGAAACGTTCTCCAAACATAAAAATACCAAGATCTCAAACAAGATCAAAACCCTAATTTCTCCAAAACCATCAAATCCGAGATTTGAGATATCGAACCTTAAGAAACCACCAATGGAGCATTTATAACCTTATTACAAGAAAACTTACCCTTGAAGACAAAGAGACTTCTGAGAACACCCAATCCAACACTTCAACCCGAGCTCCCAACCGAATGAACTTGATGAGGAAGATGAAGATGGAGGTTTTGTGGTTCAAGGTTCCAACTAGTTAGATGATGAAGAATCATGAGGTATGAAGAAGAAAAGCCTCCAAAATGGGTTAGGGTTCGGTTTTAGGGTTTGGGAGAGAAAAGGGAAGAAGATAGAAATGAGAAATGAGAAGAAATGGTGAGAATTCGGACATTTTAATGCCCTGGCCCCCGCTCGCGATAGTGCTCCGCGACCTTGACATGGTCACTGTCGCAGGGGCACAATCGCCCCACTTGTACCGCAAGGGGTGGAGTCCCCGCGACTATGCCACGCGATTGTGCCCTTTGGCACAGTCGCCCCACTCCCCCCGAACTCCGAAAATCCGACTTTTCCATGCCCGAACTCCCGATACTTCGTGGGACTTTAAACAATACATTTTCCAACAAAACCCTACTGTTTACAAGTCACAGAAATGTCCGGGTGACATTTACTTACCGAAAATCACGGGTGTTACACTTACAGAGGATCAAATTATCAAGTTACTTTCTCTCCTTGATCAGAAACAGTCTGAGAACATTTCTGCCAATATGGCAGATATGTTTCCTGTTAATATCACAAATATGTCTAATCTAGGGTCTAATGGTTCTCAGTCTGGTGGATAATTGACTCTGGAGCCAATCAACACATGACTTCTTCTCCTTCTAAACTTGAAAATATTATTGATGTTTCTGATTTAAATCTTAGAGTCACTCAACCCAATGGAGATGACGCTAAAATAAATCAAATTGGGAATTATAGGCTTATTGATAAAGTTGTTTTGTTTGATGTGCTTGTTATTCCTGATTTTCATGTTAATCTTTTGTCGGTCCATAAAATTGCTAGAGATAGTAAAATCTTTGTTGGGTTTGATGAGTATAAGTGTTACCTTCTTCAGGGTTCTCTTCCCAAGACAATTGTGGGGACTGGTAGCGAACAAGGAGGGTTATATTTTTTTTGACAAATGGTCTAAGGGTGAATCTTCTGTCTCCCTAAGATCTAAGAGTATTTCAAATATGTCTAATGTGACCGTTGTTTGCAATGTGTCTAGACAGTTGTGGCATAGTCGGTTGGGTCATCCAACTGATCAAGTTCTTGGGGTTCTAAAGGAAACCCTTGATATTTCTAGTGATTCTGTCTCTACCCCCTGTGATATTTGTCACAAGGCTAAACAAACTAGAGACAAATTTCAATTAAGTAGTCACTCCTCTACCATGCTTGGTATCATTTAGATTTATGGGGACCATATCGGGTTCCTAGTAAGGAGGGTTATAGATTCTTTTTAACTATAGTTGATGATTATTCTAGATCTGTATGGGTTTATTTGCTGGAAAACAAAGATGAAGTGTTTGATAATATTGTTGCTTTTCACAGCCTATTGATTACTCAATTTGGCAAACATGTTAAAATATTTCGAAGCGATAATGGGACTGAGTTCACTAATAGTAAGGTAGGTGTTTTTTTAAGACAAATGGAATAATTCATCAAACTACTTGTGTGTACACTCCCCAACAAAACGGGGTAGTCGAACGTAAACATAGACATTTATTGAATGTAGCTAGAGCATTAATGTTTCAAGGAAATGCTCCATTAAACATGTGGAATGAGTTCATTTTGACAGTTGTCTATCTTATTAATCGTACCCCTTCTTTCGTGTTGAATGGAAAGTGTCCATATGAACTGGTTTTTGGTTTTGCACCTGTTTTAACACACGTTAGAAACTTTGGGTGCTTATGTTTTGCTGTAAAACCTAATGTATCTGATCAGTTCTCTTCAAGATCTGAAAAATGTGTTCATCTTGGTTATGCTAATTCAAAAAAGGGATATAGATTGTTTAGTTTGGATTCAAAACAAATCATCATTTCCAGAGATGTTAAGTTTTATGAAACTATCTTTCCTTTTAAAATGGGTGCAAACCTACCTAGTGATGATTCTAGCGACATAAACTCATTAAACTTTTTTGATTATATTATATTTCAGTCTAATGATCTGCCCTCTGAACTGCCCGATGATGATACTAGGGAAAATCCTCAATGTGAAAACTTTTCAAATACTTTTGACAGTTCAGGTAATCGGGATCATCTGAGTAGCCAAAATAGGGCTATTGGGTCTATGGACCTTGGTATCACTAGTGGAACAAATGAGATAAACAGAGCCGCCGGATCTATTGATCCTGGTGGCGTTGAGGCTACCAATGGTTCTCGTGATGCTGATTTTTGCCGTTTAACTGTTCAAAATTCAAATAATGATCATTTGGGGACCCCTCCTGAGGGTGTTGTTGAAAATCAAAATCAAAATATTTCTTATGTTAGAAAATCTAATCGTTCTTCTGTTTTTCCTCATCGTTTTGATGATTATATTGTTGAAGGTAAAGTCAAGTATGGTTTAAAAAAGGTTGTGAATTACTCTAATCTGATTTCAAATAATTTTTGTTTAGTTTCCACTCTTAATAAGTCATGTGAACCTGAAAATTTCTTTGAAGTAAGTAAATATCAAAACTGGGTAAATGCCATGAATAATGAGATGGAAGCTTTGTATAGAAATGGTACCTGGATTCTAACTGACTTACCTCCTGGTAGAAAACATGTCGGTTGCAAGTGGATTTATAAAATCAAATATAAATCCACTGGGGAAATAGAAAGGTATAAAGCTCGTCTTGTAGCCAAAGGCTACAGTCAACGAGAACATCTAGACTATGAGGAAACATTTTCACCTGTTGTGAAAATGGTCACAGTCAGATGTGTTATTACCTTGGTTGTGCAAAATAAGTGGCCTTTATGCCAACTAGATGTAAACAATGCTTTTTTGTATGGAGATCTAGTTGAAGATGTCTATATGAGCTTGCCTCCAGGCTATTTTTTCTGCTAATGATAAAAGAGTTTGTAAATTAGTAAAATCTCTTTATGGTCTGAAACAAGCACCACGTCAGTGGTATGAAAATTTGTCCACTTGTCTTCTTGAATATGGTTTTTGTCAGATTGTTAGCGATTATTCATTGTTTACAAAAATTTTCTGAGGGTGTTTTTCTTGTTCTTCTTGTTTACGTGGATGATATAGTTCTTAAAGAAAACTCTGATTCTGAAATCAAAAGAGTTAAGGATCATTTACAGTCTAATTTCAAAATTAAAGATTTAGGTTTGCTGAAATTTTTCTTGGGTATTGAAATATTAGAAACTGATAGTGGATTGTGTATGTCTCAAAGAAAGTATTGTCTTGAACTTTTGAACGATATTGGGTATCTAGGGTGTAAGCCAATAAATACCCCAATGGATATGAATCTGGTTGTTACAGATTCAGTTGGGTCTGAGTCAAAAGATGCTCCTTTAAAGGATTTTACTGGGTATCAAAAGTTAATTGGCAGACTCATTTATTTGCTAGCTACTAGGCCCGACATTACTTTTACTGTTCATTGCTTAAGCCAGTTCATGCATTCTCCACGTCAGTCTCATTTGAAACTGGCACTTCGAGTTCTTAGGTATTTGAAAAGTTCTCCTGGTAAGGGTGTTTATTTTTCATCTTGCATTCACTCTGATTTTAAACTATCAACTTTCGTTGATGCTGACTGGGGTAAATGTTTATCTACAAGGAGGCCAGTTACTGGTTAATGTCTTCTCTTAGGTAATTATATGGTTTCTTGGAGAAGCAAGAAGCAACCCATTGTTTCTCACTCCTCTGCTGAGTCTGAATACAGGGCTATGGCCTCTGCTCTTTGTGAGATAATTTGGGTTTTAAATATTTTAGCAGATTTAAGAATAGATAACTTACTTCCAGTAAGTTTGAACTTTGACAATAAGTCTACTATTCAAATAGCCAATAATCCAGTGTTTCATGAAAGGACTAAGCATATAGAGAATAGAGATAAACATACATCAAGTGAGAAATAAGATCTCAACTGGAATGCTGAAAACTGTGAAAGTTTTGTCTTCAGAAAATCCAGCTGATATTTTCACAAAATCACTTGGTGTAAATCAACACAAATATCTCACTGATAAGTTAAATATGTTGGATCTTTTCCGTTGTCAAGATTGAGGGAGGGTGTTAAAAGGTAAAATTGTTTTGTACCAATCTTGACAAAGTATTAACTTATTTTGTTTGTTGTGGTAAATATTGGTTTTATAGGGGCTGAGATGACAAAGTGTTGATACTTGAGGACATAAAGGGGTGCGCTTCACTTTTGTGGATACATCAAGGATAGCGGAGCAATTGTGATGAATTGAGGGACTAAGTTGCAATTTACAAGAGTAATAAATATGGGCTCTCACCCGTGTTTTTTCATTCATTCAGCTCATATTTTCTCAGTATCAATTTTCAGACGAATAGATTTATTCTCTCTCTAGATTTTAGGTTTTCATTTTCTCTCAACATCTTCAAACCTTTTGAAGGTGGTTAGATAGATTTACATTTGTATTTGTAACAGTGATTGTAATCCGTTGATTTTATAAATTTCTAGAGATTATCTTGGAAATGAATCGATATACGTACATCACCTTGTTAAATGGTTAGTTTAAGAGTCCACCAGTACATAAAAAGATTAATCACAAAATAATTACAACCCCTACACTATAGCTATCAAATTCAAACTCTTACATGTTTATGCAAGTATACCACTCTAAAACTAATAACACAAGGCTAATCTATTAACGTTGTCAGATAAACACGAACATCCAAATGGTTCTTCCTGAAATTCTGCACTAATTACTACTATGTCAAAAAGTATTTTCTAACGATCAAAATCTAGGAAAAGAAACTAAATCCACATATACACAAAGCATCCTCACATGTCATTGTTGTTTAAACCGAATGTGTTGTGCATTTATTTTCCATAACATTAAATACATTTTGGATTATTTTCTCAAACACTCAATACACATTTTCTCTCATAATTTTTTGTTTATTTTCTTAAACCCTCATCCAAAATAGATTGATTAAAAATCACGTTTGTTTATCTGATATCCTCATTTATAAATTTCTTTTAATGTGAGTTAGACCCAAACCATTTCTTGTTTAGAAATCTAAACAATAAACATTGTTGTAATAAACTTCGTTGGATATTTGTGTTCTATCATAAGAACACATTATAATGAATCAGTATTCGAAAAAAGGTATTACGAAATAATAATTATAAGAGTAAATTACATGATTGGTCCATGTGATTTATGTGTTTTAACAGTTTGGATCCCTAAAATGAAATATCTACGAATTGCATCCTCGTGGTTTGCATTTTATAACGTATTAGGTCCCTAACTTCTAACTCCATTAAAATTTTCTATTAAATAGGTTAAGTGGAGGGGTATTTTAGTCATTCTATTCATTTATTATTTTCTATTAAAAATAACAGGGACCAAACTTGTATTTACTCTATTCTTTATCAATAATTGGTCCCACCTTTTTCTCTTTTACCAATCTAAATCAGATGGATTTGAAATCTCCATTTCCAGATCAAGGATTGTGAGGTTGAGACAAATCGTAGACGATGGAAGCCAAAACATTAGCTCCTAACCCACTGCTTCTCAACCCACTATCGTCCATGTGTTCATCGTTCCTCCGTTTTTCCCGGCCACTGCTCCTTAACCCAGCATTGTGGCATCATCGTCCCTGCCGAGAAACCTCATCACTGTGGCCTTAAACTATTGGATATGGTTCAAGATTGACAATTAGGGTATATGAAAGCCACAGGGAGGATGAAAACCACTGCTTCACGGTGATGTAAATCGGAAACCAGAGGGACGATGAAAACCACAAGGTCGACGAAAACCAGAGGGGAGGGAAAAGAAGTGGCAGTGGTCGCCGGAGAAGGCAACGTCCCCGTGTTCACCGGTAGGCATGGAAATGGCCCCTGCCCCGTTGGGGAACCCGGTTCACCCACCCCGATCGGGGACGGGGATTCCCCGCTAAGCCGGGGATGGGGACGGGGACGGGGACGGGTATCGTACTCCCCGCCCCGCCCTTCCCCGTACCCGTTATATATTAATTAATAAATTAAATATATTATTTATTTCAACTAAATCGGTAATTCATAATTTTGTATTTTCTAACTAGGTTTAGAATAAAAAATTGTCATTTTGTGGATCTTTTGGATATCAAATCAAAATACAAGTAGTCGCTGTGTTTTGGATATTACTCGATATGTTTTGGACGTGTGACGTTAAGTTTTTTTTTTTTTATTAAACTGGATTTATATTGGTTTTAGCTAATTAAGTATCATATGATGTGATTGTTTGTATAAAATTAAATTCCTTTTGATTTTAGGTTTATTGAAAACTTGTGAAATTTAAAGATATGTTGTTTCTCACATATTTGATTTAAAATAGTTTCTATAAATGGGAAAAAATCCCCGATTCCCCGTTGGGGATCCCCGTTCTCCGTTGGGGATGGGGATGGGGATGTGATCATATTCCCCGGCGGGGATGGGGACGGGGACGGGGATAGAGATGAGGATCGGGGATGGGGATTGAGGTCCCCGCCCCATTTCCATGCCTATTCACCGGATATGAGAAGGGACATAGTCCCGTGTCGTGTCTAAAGGTTGGTGTCACGAGGAGATGAAGTGTGAAAGGAGAAGATGACCTAGTGTGTGTGTGTGTGTATATATATATATATGTTACATTTTTGGTCCATGTGGTTTTTAATAAAAAAAATAAAATAGAAATAAAATGACTAAAATACCCCTGTATTTAACCTATTTAACAGAAAAAATTTAACGGAGTTAGTTTTAGGGACCCAGGGTTTATAAAATGCAAACCACGAGGATACAATTCATAGATATTTCATTTTAGGGACCTAAACTGTTAAACCACATAAACCACATAACCAAATATGTAATTTACTCTAATCTTTATTCTTTCTTCTTTATATCAATATTGTAATATATAGTCATTATGATTAGAGTAAATTACATATTTGGCCTTTGTGGTTTATGTGTTTTAACAGTTTGGGTCCCTAAAATGAAATATCAATGGATTCCATCCTCATGGTTTGCATTTTATAACGCCTTGGGTCCCTAAAACTAACACCTTTAAAAAAAATTCTGTTAAATAGGTTATGTACAATGGTATTTTATTCATTTTATTTCTTTTTTTTTATTAAAAACCACAGGGACCAAAAATGTAACATATATATATGTATATATATACACCAGGTCGTCTTCTCCCTTCATACTTCATCTTCTCGTGACACCGACCTTTTATACACGACACAGGGACCTTATCCCTTCTCATCCCCGACGAACACGGGGACGTTCCCTTCTTCGGCGACCACTGTCACTTCTTCTCCCCCTGGTTTTCATCGTCCTTGTGGTTTTCATCGTCCCTATGGTTTTCGATTTACATCACCATAAAGAAGTGGTTTTCATTGTCCCTGTGGCTTTCATATACCCTAATTGCCAATCTTGAACCAGATCCAATAGTTTAAGGCCACAGTGATTTAGTGTAACATCCCGATTTTCGGAAGATATAATTCTAAGTTAATACAGAAATTGGTATATTAAGGAAAAAAGAAGAAATAGGATTTTGGACTTGAATTCTAGATTTTATGGTCTTGTTGGATGAAGGATTCAATTACGAGTCCAACGGTTCTTTCCGGAGTAAAATCGGAGCTAAAACGAATAAATTATGACCAAAACAGTGATCGGGCAAGAAAAATGAAGAAAATCGGGCGAGCAGTGTTCGGCGCGAATTTCGGCGTGACTTTGGGTTATCCGCACAACTTTTGGGCTCGCGGGCGGGTTTTGGCGCGGGTTTAGCCGGGTGGAAACCCACGCGAAGCCCTGTCGAGCATAAAACTCGATTTTCAGCCCTCAAACTTCATTTCTTCATAACATTTCCATCTCAACTCTGTTTTTGGTGATTCAAGTTGCTATGGTTTTGTTTTTTAAGAGATCTTTAAGGATATATCAATATATTTGAAGTCTATTGGAAGATACAAGAGTATTTTATGGCGGTAAGCTTCTCATCTCTCTTAATGTTAAGCTAGGGTTTGATGTTTTCATCATTTCCCCATTCATCCTTCAACTTGGGTGTGATTTTTATGAATTGTGTGGTGAAGGAAACCCTATCGATGTTTTGGATCTAATATCTAGGGAGATTTCTTGGAGATTTCAAGCCTTCATCAAAGAAGATTCAAGCTTTGGGGGTAAAACCTAGATTTAGCCTAAATCTAACAAGGTGAGTTCAAGTTACTTTGTGAAAACTATGTACATGCCAAAATGTGTATTTTGAAGTAAAAATATTTTTTACTTGGTAATGGTCGATGTGTTGAGCATTTTGATAAGTTTTCATGTTTGGTAACTTAGTATCAATGAAGTCTATTTTATGATTTATGTGTTTTTGATGTATTTGGTTTATAAATTGTTTGTGAATCACATGTCAGCATGTCGTGGAATATTTTGGGAGTATAATGAGGATTTTAATTTTGAAAGTGATTTGTCCCAACCAATTCATATTTTAAGTTGATGGTGTATTTGAAGAATGCATTGCACAAATGTCGTTTAAATACGTTTTATAATTTGGGGACCGTTATCTGTTGGTCAAATGGATTTGGAGCACTTTAGCTCAGTTTGACTTAAAAGAGTCTTGGGGACATTTGTCCGGTTTTAATGGCTCGATGTAGAGCCCCATTTATGACTTACATCTTAATGAATCTTATTGCATATTATTGATAATTACATGCTCGAGTACGTCAGTCATTCCCGTGTAGTCATATAATTATAGACTGTGTTGCATTGGATCCATAGGCACGTAAGTCAGTCTTTATTTGTTGGTCAATTGGGTGTTGCAGAGTTGGACTCCGGGACCCATGTTTTATGACCTTAAACTTTTCAAGTAGGTACTAGGAGGGTTGAGTCTGGAAGTGCTACCTTGGAGGTAGGCACTAGGACCTCCGCCGCTTGAGGTAATGCCTTGGAAGTAGTCCTTAAGTGTGTCGGGCCTTCGGGGTGGAGTTCATGGTAATGTTCACCAAGATCAACCGACTCTTGAGGTGAAACTTGTTAAGAAGTCGTAGGGACACTTTGGCTTTTATGTCGTGAAGTGTCATGCGATTAACATTGAAAGAGTGACATACTTTTGTGTTCCTCCACTCTCAACGGATACGGGTCTCCCCCATCGTCGGCCAACAACATTTTTAAATATTAACGTCTTACTTTATTATCGTTGGGCTTGTGTGGTTGATTGTAAATGATGACCTTAATATTGGATTTCCCTCCGCGTATATTAAGGTTTGAATGAAATATGTCATTTTCATGTGTTGTTAATTGGGTTCCTTCCAAATTATGGTCGCGTGAGTATTGGGTTTAGTATCCACGTTTTCGGTGACGTTTTATACATATATGGATTCTTATCCATGATTTATGGGTTGAGTATTATGCCCACCCGTGTTTGGTTATTTCGGGAAATAAAGTTTTATCTGCGTTTTTATAAATTGGGAGTTCAATTTCTATTCACCTTTTGATTGCGTTTTGGGTTGAATTTACCTTACGAAGGAATGTTTTATGTTGGGGTATTCGTCTTTAAAAATGTGCGTTATTGGAAAATGGGCCGTCTCGTATTTAAAGTAAATCCTCTTGGAAGATCATGATTTAAATTGCATTCTTTCCTTTTGACATTATATTTATTCATGTTGAAAACTCTTGAACTCACTAGGCGTTAGCCTAACCTTTTTATTTGTCGGCATGTGCATCAGGTTCCGGTTGGGGAATGGTACTACCGTTATTGTGAAGAGATGAGTGTTAGTTGCATGCACGGGTGAGAGTAGCTTGGAGAAGTCTTCCGCGTTTATCTTGGGAATAGCAACTTGAATTTTGGGTTTTAGTAACACCGGACCTTTAATTAATCTTTATGTAAGACTCTGTTTATTTTTTTGCTGGTTAATTTTAGAATCGCATTTCAAATATGAACTTGTCGTGAGAGATTTTATCCATCTATGAGGTATTATTGAAAATTTTAAATTAGTTGTTCTTTCCAAATTTGAGGGTGTTACATTTAGGGCCATAGTGATGGGGTTTCTCAGCAGGGATGATGATGCCACAATGGTGGTTTGAGGAGCAGTGACCGAGAAAAAAATGGAGGAACGATGAACACATGGACGATGGTGGGTTGAGAAGCAGTGAGTTAGGTGGTTATGTTTTGGCTTCCATCGTCTGCCATTTGTCTCCACCTCACAATCCTCGATCTAGAAATGGAGATTTCAAACCCATCCGATTTAGATTGGTAAGAGAGAAAAAGGCGAGACCAATTATTGATAAAGAATAGAGTAAATACATGTTTGGTCCCTGTTCTTTTTAATAGAAAATAAATAAATAGAATGACTAAAATACTTCTCCACTTAACCTATTTAACATAAAATTTTAACGGGGTTAGAAGTTAGGGACCCAGTACGTTATAAAATGCAAACCACGAGGATGCAATTCATTAGGGCTGAGCATCGGACGGGTCGGGTCGGGTCGGGCCGTAAACCCTAAACCCGATCGGATATCGAGTACTGAGTAGAAGACCCGAAATCCGACCGAATGTAGTTCGGATAATTCGGGTTTCGGGTGGTCGGGTTTCGGGTAGATTCGGGTAGGGTTTTCATAAGGCTCAATTGATTTGAAACACAATCCATGGTCCAAAATCAAAAGGATTCAACTACAACTTCTACAAGATTATTCTAAAAATCCAATTTTTTTTCCAAATCTCAATTCCAAGATAGTAGATGGAGTCGACGAAAGCAAAAGACAATCCATAAATATTTCAATTCCAAGACAATCCATAAATATTGGTCCAAAATCAAAGGGATTCAAATTTCAACTACAAGAACAAGAAGGCCTAAAACTTACTTAGCAAAAGATGCGCCGGTGCCCGGTGGAGTCGTGGGTGGAGTCGACGTGCGCCGGTGGGACTGGGGGAGTGGGAGGGCGTCGGTGGGACTGTGGGACGTCGGTGGCTTAATAGGCTTTGTTCGCCGGTGGGACTGTGAGAGTGAGAGAGATCGAGTCGAGAAGAGAATGACGAGAAGAGTGAGAGAGGTTTGAGAAGAGGAATGAGGTCTGACCGTCTGACTTTCTGATATATAAAACATTTTTTTTTAAATAACCTAAGTTCGGGTTTTCGGGTCGGGTCGGGTCGGATGGGGTTTTGGAAACCCAGCCCGTTCCGTTGTATCCGAGAAATAAGTCGGGTTCGTGGGGTTCAGGTTTTCGGGTGAGGTTTTTTCGGGTTAATCGGGTGTCGGGTCAAGCGGGTTATCCGGGTCGGTCGGGTTTTGCTCACCCCTACAGTTCATAGATATTTCATTTTAGAGACCCAAACTGTTAAAACGCATAAAACATAGGGACCAATCATGTAGTTTACTCTAAAGATTAAGATAAATGTCACATGATATTTTTCCTAGGATTTGGTAATTTTCCACACAAAACCGAGATCATGACTTTCTTTATTTTAGTACATATGAGTTTCTTAAAGAAATAAAAATATGAAATAATTTTCATTTTTTAAGATCTAAAACATCACACTTGCTGGAAAAACACGTATCATGATTGTTGCCTAACAAAGTTGTACAAATTGGATTTTTGGAGATCCAAACATGTCAAATTTTATGAGTTGATAACAAATAAAGTGTATATATTTGAATTAAAATTTCTTTATCCAAAAAAATTAGTTAACATTTTTTAGTCATTCAAGCTTTAGACATATGCCCAAATCTCCATAAGTTGAGTTCGAGTATAATTGTTAAGTTATCAAAACGAATTTAATCTGAATTTAACGTTGTCAGACACTCAGAGTCATACTCGAGCTAGGCCTATCTAACCGTATTATGTTAATAAAAAAAAATTATTAAAGCATTTGTCCTCAAACATATAGCCCAATAATTTTTTTTTATAATATTTATGTTGTCACCAGACGTCTTTTAGGCTGCGTTAGGTACATGAGACAGGACAGGATGAGACAGAACAAAACTCACTGTCCCACGTTTGGCGCAACATGAGACAGGGACAAGGACTGAGATTACGTGGGACGGGACAAAAAGGGGTTTTTTAAGAGATAAAAGTGAAACATAAACTAAAAAATCACTAATCTACCCTTGTTTGATATACTAGAAACGTAATCGCGCAATGCAGCGAGATACATCACGATTTTAATGTTTCATTTTATTTTTTTTTTTTTTTGTCGATTTACAGTACGATTTTGGATGGTTTTGAGAAAGTGATGATGTTTTTTTTATAAATTTGTTTAATTTAGGCTTAATAATATAATATTTTTTATATAAAAAAAAATAAGTATTTTGTTAGAATTCAATGATTATCTTATATATTTTAATTACATCTAGAAAAAATAACCAATTACATATTTAATAATATAATTAAAACAATTGTATAGTAATATAATATATTAATTAATAGTAATACATGGAAATGTCTGCATAAAAGGAAGACTCTGCACATACCAAATTGGTGGGTGTTAGAAGTCTGCAGTATTAATATGTATCTTGTGCTTTGATACTTGTAAATTAAGATATTTTTAAAATCTTGCATAAAATGATGGTACCTTATGCCTAATAATTTGTATTTAAGAGTTTTTTATCCATGTTTTATAATATAGTATAGATAACCCTAATATGACATTTATTTTAATGGTCATCACCACCCATCGCCGCCACCACCACCATCGATGGCCACCGGTAGCCACCGATCACCACCACCCATCGCCGCCACCACTACCGGCAGCCACCAATAGCCACTTCTGACCACCGTCACCCATGTCCACCTCTTCCTACAACAACCTCCTCCACCACCTCTATAACCAATGGCCATCGCCACCACCATTACCATAGTCTCCCACCTCCACTTCCACCCATCACCACCACCACTACTGGCGGTCACCAGTAGCCATCGTCAACCACTATCGGCCACATCAACCTCTTCCTCAACTACTACAACCTCCTCTACCACCTCCATCGCCATCGTCCATCGCTACCACCACTACCAACGTCACCAATCACCACCACCCATCGCCGCCCACCACCACCTATACCTCTGTTGCATCAGCCACCACTACCTCTCCCACCACCAGTGTCCACCATCTTCACGTCCTCCACATTCAACGTCGTTCACCAGCCACCCATCCCCTTTACCTCTACCTGTTACTGCACATGTCTCCGTTAATTCATAAAGATTTTCCAAATTGAATCAAACATAGTATTTCCTTTGGAAAATCTATATTAATCGAAAATAAAAGGTAGCTTTTGGAGAGTTGATTAATTCATTATAAATAATAGAGTAAACTATGATCTTCGTCCTTGACTTTTTTTTTTTTGAACGGCAAGTTAACACACGCACACGTTCCCGGGGTATCCGGGCTCCCACTTAAGGGTACCACCCGACTAATCCCCGTCGATCACGACCCAACCCAATTAAGGGTACCAGTATGTGGCAGGCCCATGATCATGGATGTCACAGGATGCTCACCACGGGGTTCGAACCTGGGTAGTGTTTATGCCAAAAATCTCCCAAGGAAAATTTAAGGTAAATGTGAAGCCTGATCCAACCAAAGAAAATAACTCCAGTAATCGTACGATAATAAAAAATAAAGTAAAGGAGACGAGAGAATTGGTGACGCGGAGAACCCCTAAAAGGGGTAAAAACCGCGGACGAGTGTGAGTCGTCGTGCACTATAGACGTCAATCAGGGACGTCGTCCTTGTTAACAAATGTTATAAGTGTATGTAATACAATGTAAAACAATATAATAAAGTAAAGTTTGTCGTGCGTCGTGTATAATTAAACTTTGATCGTGTGTCGTGCGACAAATGACAGTAGATTTTATGAACTTTGAAAGAGGATGAGCAAGCTTGAGAGCGTAATTTGTGAGCTTCTAAGGTCTGAGTATCAGATGTCCCGAATGTGATGTTCCATCTTCATATTTATACTCCATTTTTCCGTTGATACGTCTTGAATGCGTATCTTGATCGTTAATGGAATGAACGCTTGATATTGATGATAGCGTCTGTTACGTCCGTTGTTATTGATGATGGCTTCCGTTATAATCTTTAGTCATAAATGTCTTTTGAATCCTGCATTAAACATAATATAACGTATGTTGTAGGTTAGTAACTGAAATCAGGTCGTACGACAGAATTTATCGGACGGGTTTAGGTAGTTTAGTCGTGGTTGCTCAAAGGAAGGACGTCGATTATCTCTTTGGTCGTGCGACGATGGACTGTTGGAATTCCTACCCAAACAGTTTGCCCCCAAATTTAAAATTCAAGCGACAACTTTTTGAAATTTAAATTTTTAAAATCAGGACACGTGTCATAGAAGAACACGGGTAGTTCGTATGGAACTGAACCGGTTTGTTTCCAACTAAACAATGACGTCATTTTCTGCCAAATAAATGGTTTTGACAGCTAATATGGGACAGGTGTCATGTATTCATTAGATGCACTCGAAAGGTTGCCTGATACGGACGACACGTGTCGATTCATCGACTGGCGATTTTGATTTTGATTTGATTTTTTGGTGATTCGTTTTTTCGATTTTCAGTATAAATAGGGATTGTCCTCTTTATGCTTACCCTTTTTAGAGATTGTTCACCTCCGGCAAGATACTTTCCAAGCAATCAGAATCCTTTCCGTTCTAAGTTCGAGGTTTAGAGTTCTATTTAAGGTACGACTTCCCGTTTTCCCTCTGTGTCGATTATATGCGTAGGAAGTCCATAGCTAGAAAGCCTAGGAAAGCTTGGGATATCCTTAGTTATTGGCGTTCGACCCTGAATATCCCAGATTTTCAGATGTCGACCGAACCTGTGAGTATATATAGGGAAGAAGAACACCTAGATTATTTTCAAAAATTGGCCAGGATTCCAGATGGAATCAATCTGATGACACCGGAAGATTTAAAGCCAGATGAGGTTCCGAAGGGGTACTGCATTTTATATGAGTATCCCTTCAAGATAGGTTTTACTTGGCCATTCAATCCTTTGGTCAGGGTGTTTTTGGATGCGTTCGACTTGACGCCTGGACAGTTAATGCCTCAATTCTGGCGGATTGTCCAGGTTGTCGAGCGTCTTACGGCCGATTGGGAGGTTCCGTTCAACTTGAACGACCTCCTGACTGCTTACAGCGTTAGGGCGGATAATTATCACAGATATAGCCTATTCCCTCGAACGAAGGGAGATAATGTATTGGTGCATAATACTGCGGTGAACGACCATGGTTGGAAACGCCGGTACGTTTTCATCCAAGTGGCGTCTGTGAGCGACGAGGACAGCCAATGGTTGTCTCTGCTCGGTCGAACGACGAAGAAAATGAGGTCGTCTTTGTGAAAGAAGCGACGTTCGTCGAGGGTTCTTATCGAGAAGAAGAGAGGAAAGAAGAAGAAGAAGAAAGAGAAGAAGAGATGATTGGTATGTCGCTCGACAGTGTTTTTATTTTCGTATTGCATGTTTTTTCTAACTTATTTTATTTTATCCAGGAGATGCACCTACAAAGTCGTCCGCCCTTAGACGAGCCGAACAACTGGAGCTTGCCAACCAAGGGAGGGAAAAAACAAAGAAGAGATCTGCCCCTTCTGCGGGGGTGGACACAAGGCGGGTCCGAGGAAAACCTCGACTATCGCCCAAGAAGACGGGCGACGCTGCTCTGTCGTCCCTTGCAAGGACGACACCATCGAAAGGAACCGTTGCTGGGATCGATCTCGGAGGCTCGACTCAGGTGACGAAGGACGCCCCAATGTCGGGGGTGTCGGGCGTTGATAATCCCTTTTCTACACCTTCTTCCTCCTCTAAGAGTGAGGAGAAGAATAAGGAGAAAGTGGGAGAGACGACATTCAAAGTCACTCTCCCATCTGACTTTATGGCCAATGACGTCCTCTAGAGGGACGTCATTTTTCCACACCTGGGAAAATTCCTCCTCCCGACCTTCTATGATCGTAACTTCTTAGCGGCCATAACTAACGAAAGCAAAAGTTTTTCTATAGACGAGTACCTGGTTTCAGCGTCTAATAGAGTTTTACTTACATAGTAGATTGGAAATTGTCGTCCGTCGGTTTCTCGTATAAGGACTGCACTTACCGAATTAGCACTGACGGCTAGATAGAGTTGAAGAACTTCACCTTTCTCAGGTTTGGAGAGGAAGGGAGGTGATGTCATGTATTTCTTGAGTTGTTGCAACGCCTCCTCGTGCTTATCAGTCCACTCGAATCCTTTGTTTTTTCGCAGGACATTGTAGAATAGGTGACATCGGTCGGACGACCGAGAGATGAATCTGTTTAATGCTGCTACACGACTTGTTAGACGTTGGACTTCTTTAAAATTTATGGGCGACTGTATTTCGATAATTGCCTTGATTTGATCTGGGTTAGCTTTGATTCCTCGTCGTGTGACCATGTAACCGAGGAATTTGCCAGCTCGAACTCCAAATGAACACTTTGTCGGATTTAACTTCATTTTGTATTCACGCAAAATGTCGAACGACTGCTTCAAATGTCCTATATGATCGTCCATATGTTTCGATTTGACGAGCATGTCGTCGATGTATACCTCCATAGTGTCGCCCAAATGTTCTTTGAACATCATATTCACTAGTCGTTGATATGTCGAACCTGCTTTTTTTAAGACCAAAAGGCATTACTTTATAACAATAAATACCTTTATCTGTCATGAAGGCTGTTTTTTCCTGATCGTCGGAATTCATCAATATCCGGTTATATCCAGAATATGCATCCATGAAGGTGAGCAATTCGTGTCCAGCTGTAGCATCGACCATAGAATCGATGTGTGGCAACGGAAATGGATCTTTTGGACAGGCCTTGTTAAGGTCTGTGAAATCAATAAACACTCTCCATTTGCCATTTTTCTTTTGGACGACAACGACGTTGGCGAGCCAATCTGGATATTTGACTTCTCGTATCTTTCCTGTTTTAAGTAGATTATCAACTTCGTCGTTGATAATTTTATTTCTTTCAGGAGCAAATTTTCGCCTTTTCTGTTGAACGGGCTTGAATGATGGATCGACGTTAAGTTTATGGGAAATAATACTTGGATCGATACCCACCATGTCTTCGTGCGTCCATGCGAAGCAATCATAGTGATCCTGCAAAAAAGAAATTAGTCTCTTTTTAAAGGACGGATCGAGTGTCGAACCTATGTAGACCATCTGATCAGGCTTATCCTGGTTTAGAATGACAGCTTCCATGCGATAATCGTCATCAATCCCAGGAATGTCCTAGTTCTGTAATTGCTATACTGTCTGCTTCGGGGGCTTCAAAGAGACTTTGTAACACTCCCTAGCAACCTTTCTTTAGCCTTTGATCTCCTGTACTCCCCATTGTGTGGGGAATTTCAAGGTTTGATGGTACGTCGAAGGTACGGCTTTCATATCGTGGATCCATGGTCGCCCAAGGATAACGTTATAAGCCGATGAACAGTCGATGACGTTAAACTTCGTCTGCATGTTTATTCCTTTAGCATATACTGGTAGTGTGATTTCCCCCATGGTATTTGTCGCTCCTCCATTAAATCCAACGAGTGTAGTCGAGCGTCGGGTAATTTCGGATTTGTCGATCCCCATAGATTTCACTTCATCAAAAAAGATAATGTTAGCGGAACTACCTCCGTCGACGAGTATCCTCTTCGTCAGGCAATTTCCAATGCTTAATTGGATAATTAGTCTGTCATGATGTTTTTGGTGTACGTCGTCGAGACCTGATTGGTCGAACATTAAGGGCATAGCTTCTAACTCTGCGTCCTCCTTGGGTCTTGCCTCCTTTGGAATTGGTTGGTCGTCGGGACCGCGACTAGCATGTCTTTTAGCAGCTGAATATGTGGTCCCACAGACATCAGAACCTCCGGGAATACAATTAAGCACCTTGGCATGCTCTGGGGATGTGGGACGCACATCCTTCTTTCCTGTTAACTCTTGTAAATAACCTTTCGAGTTAATCCACGACAGTTCTTTCTTCAGGGCGATGCAATCATCCGTTACATGACCGAAGTCATTATGGAAATTGCACCATTTTGTTTTGTCTTTCTTATCATTGTCTTTGTCGCTTTTCTTTGGCCATCGAATGTTTTGTTGGAGCTGATCTAGGGAAGCCATAAGATGATATCTTAGGATACTGGACAGATTTGAAAGTTGTCGACCCTTTCTTCTCAAATCTGACATTTGAAATTTGTCTGGTAGGCTCTGATCGACCGGTCGGCTTTGGTTTGAAGTCTGGCATTTTAACACCTAGGCCTTTCTTGTCGCTCGAGTGTTTATTTATGAAAGCGAAGTCATCCTCGACCCTCATATGAGCGAGTGTCCTTGCTTGTACGTCTTCAAAGGTTTCTGGAGGATATTTCGTAAGGTCGAGATATAACCCTGAACTATCGTCCAGACCCCGTTTGTATGCTTCAATAGCTGTTTTTACGTCGCAATTTCGGATACCGATCATTTCTGCGTTGAATCGGTTAAAATAGTCCCGGATGGACTCTCCATTTTTCTGTACGACATAGTAAAGGTCGCTCGTCTGTTTTTCCATTTTTCGGCTGCTGGCGAAATGTTGAGAAAATTGGTTCACCAATTCTGCAAAAGACCCGATGGTTTTGGGTTTGAGATTGATTAACCATTGTAACGCTACTCCAGTCAGGGTCGCCCCAAAACTTTTGCACATGCAGACTTCTTGAAACTGATACGGTATTGAGACAGTCCACATAAGTTGTTTGTATTGGGCGACGTATTCTGTCGGATTAGTGACGCCTGAATATTTTGGGGTGAAGGTCGGGATGCTATACTTCTTTGGGACGTCCACCAACGCAATCTCATCAACGAACGGCGACGCCTGAAATCCTGTATGTGGCTCGACATCAACTGGAACTGCTGCCCCCGGCAATTTGGCCAGCATCGACAAGACACGCTTATTCTGCTCTTCCAGAAGCTTCAATCGTTGTGCAACGGGATCTATCGGGACACCATTTGAGACACCCAATGGAACATAACCTGATCCATTGAAGCTAGTCTGCTGCGATGAATAAGAGGCATGTCCATTGAATGACATAGAGGCCATAGGCATGGTTGGGATTATGAAGGTCGCAGGATTAACTGGTGGTGGATGAGGATAATTGGGCAATGGAGGTGGCACGTTCCAAGCACCGGCATAAACATTCGTAGTCCCTGTCATATTGTTTCCGTTCTGGTTTCTTAGATGCTCGATGGTTTCAGCTGCTTGTCGAGCCTGAGCTGTTAGGGCGTCAATACGAGCACGGGCAGCAGTCAGCTCCATGTTCATCTGGGCCGCAACATGATCTTGGGTTCCTTGGAATTCCATTGTCCTAAACGAATGAAAAAGGGAAACACTAGAAGGAAAACGTTAGTACGTCGTAAGATTATCGAAGATTTTCTTTGGATGGGGCCCCACGATGGGCGCCAAACTGTTTATGCCAAAAATCTCCCAAGGAAAATTTAAGGTAAATGTGAAGCCTGATCCAACCAAAGAAAATAACTCCAGTAATCGTACGATAATAAAAAATAAAGTAAAGGAGATGAGAGAATTGGTGACGCGGAAAACCCCTAAAATGGGTAAAAACCACGGACGAGTGTGAGTCGTCGTGCACTATAGACGCCAATCAGGGATGTCGTCCTTGTTAACAAATGTTATAAGTGTATGTAATACAATGTAAAACAATATAATAAAGTAAAGTTTGTCGTGCGTCGTGTATAATTAAACTTTGATCGTGTGTCGTGCGACAAATGACAGTAGATTTTATGAACTTTGAAAGAGACTGAGCAAGCTTGAGAGCGTAATTTGTGAGCTTCTAAGGTCTGAGTATCAGATGTCCCGAATGTGATGTTCCATCTTCATATTTATACTCCATTTTTCCGTTGATACGTCTTGAATGCGTATCTTGATCGTTAATGGAATGAACGCTTGATATTGATGATAGCGTCTGTTACGTCCGTTGTTATTGATGATGGCTTCCGTTATAATCTTTAGTCATAAATGTCTTTTGAATCCTGCATTAAACATAATATAACGTATGTTGTAGGTTAGTAACTGAAATCAGGTCGTACGACAGAATTTATCGGACGGGTTTAGGTAGTTTAGTCGTGGTTGCTCAAAGGAAGGATGTCGATTATCTCTTTGGTCGTGCGACGATGGACTGTTGGAATTCCTACCCAAACAGGTATTCAGGGATACCATCCAATGACCCCCCCAGGATGTTACCTTACCACTGGGCTACAACATGAAGGACTTCGTCCTTGACTTTAAAAGTTATTTTTTGTCATTGTGGCTTGTAATTCCTTTCTATTTTTGTCCCTGAAACTAATATTCTCAGGGACTAAAAGTGAAAGAAGTTGCAAACCACAATTATCAAAAAAAACAAATTTTAAAGATCATGGACGAAAATAGTTATAAACAACAAACCATATGGACGAAAATAATAGTTTACTCTAAATAATACTTCTAATTAATATGTCACATGTGATGCAATCCTCCCCTACTCCTTCGGTTTCTAAGAGAGTTATGCCTATGTGTGTATATATACATATACATGACACTCGTCGGAAACTTTCATCGATAAATTAGATTTTGGGAAATTATAGATAGAGAAAATGGAAGCTACGTACTTGGTGGTCATGACCGGACTACTCGCCGTCGTCGTCAACTCCTGCCTGCCGTCGGACCGGGAAGCATTGTAGGCCTTCAAGTCCGCCCTTACCGACCCTTACTTGGGCATTTTTAACACATGGACCGGCTCCGACTGCTGCATCGGCTGGTACGGTATCACCTGCAATCCAACTGAAAGTCGGGTCAATGACATCATCCTACGTGGCGAGTCCGAACACACGTTGTTCGTGGAAACCGGCCGAACCGGTTTCATGTCCGGTTCACTTTCACCTTCCCTGTGTTCGCTTGACCGGCTCACTACTCTAATCGTCGCAGACTAGAAGGGTTTATCCGGTGAGATTCCGGCGTGTATCACTTCACTCTCTCACCTCCGCATCCTAGATCTCGTCGGAAACTAGATCACCAGCGAAATCCCCGTTGACATCGGAAATCTCGGAAAACTCACTGTTCTCAATGTTGCTGATAAAAACATCACTGGCAATATACCGCCATCAATCGTAAACCTAGGGAATCTATGCATCTCGATCTTAGAAATAACCGAATCTCAGGTGAAATTTCGGCGGATCTCGGCAAGCTCTCTGTTTATACCAAAAATCTCCCAAGGGAAATTTAAGGTAAATGTGGAGCTTAATCCAACCAAAGAAAGTAACTTTGATAATCGTATGACAGTAATAAGATTAAAATAAATGAGACGAGAGAATTGGTGACGCGGAAAACCCCTAAAATGGGTAAAAACCGCGGACGAGTGTGAGTCGTCGTGCACTATGGACGTCAATCAGGGACGTCGTCCTTGTTAACAAGTGTTACAAATGAAATGTAATGTAAAACAATACAATAAAGTAAAGTTGATCGTGCGTCGTGTGTACCTAGACTTCAGTCGTGCGTCGCGTGACAAACGGTATTAGGCTTTATGAATTTCAAGAGAAACTGAGTTAACTGGAGAGCGTAACTTGTGAGCTTGTAAGGTCTTAGAATCAGATCCCCGAATGTGAAGTTCAATCTTCATATTTATACTCCAATTGTTCGTTAGCAAGTCTTGAATGCATATCTTTAATAAAGTAACCGTTTGATATTGATGATAGCATCCGTTATATCCGTTGTTATTGGTAACATCTTCCGTTATGATCTCTCATCATAAACGTCCTTGAAATCCTGCATTAAACATAATATAAAGTATGTTGCAAATTAGTAACTGTAATCAGGTCGTACGACAGAACTTGCCAGGCGGGTTTTTGGGTTGTTTAGTCGAGGTCGTCCCAAAGGAAGAGCGTCGACTATCGACGGTCGTACGACTATAGACCGTTGGAATTTTTACCCAAACAATTTGCCCCCAAATTTAAAATTCAAGCGGCAACTTTTTGAAATTTAAATTTAGAACTAAGACATGTGTCATTAAAGAAAAGCGGGTAATTTGCATAAAACCGAATCGGTTCGTTTCCAACTAAATAATGACGTCACTTCTAACAAAATAAGCAATTTGACAGCTAATAAAGGTAATTTGACAGCTAATGAAGGACAGGTGTCATGCTCTCGTAGAGTGTACTCGAGTGGTTGTCTGACACGAACGACACGTGTCAATCTTATTGACCGTCGATTTCTGGCGATTCGATTTCCTGGCGATTTGATTTCCGATTTTTAGTATAAATAGGGATTATCCTTAATCTTTTCCTTTTTTACGTTTTACCCCTTTAGAGATTTCATACTTCTGGCGAGATATACTTTCCGAGCGACCAAAATCCCTTCCATTCTAAGTTCGAGGTTTAGAACGCTATTTAAGGTACGATTTTCCGATCTTCCCTCTGTGTCTATTTATGCATAAGAAGTCCCTAGCCAGGAAGCCTAGGAAAGCTTGTGAGAAACCAAGATATCTAAATCTTTAGAGAGAGAAAGTAGAGAGAGAGTAACAAGGATGCGCAAAGTGTGTTATCAGATTAATGTGCGTGCCAAAGTTACAAAACAAAGGAACAAAGGGGACTTAAATACCCCTAGCCTTTACAATACAGAAATGAACATTAAGCACAGTATAGGCTAGAAAATAAATACAATGATTACTACAAAATTAGACTTAACAATCTCCCCCTTAGTAATCATTGGCTCTGTGGTCTTCAAAAACAATCTTCAAGAACAGCATAGACCAAACAGGCGACTTTGGAGAATCACTAACGCTCTTCTCTTTGACGAAGTCTATTCAAACCAACTAAAACTTCCAGTCGTCTTAGAGTTGAGCGGAGATTCAATCTCTCTTGAATTGAATCTAAAGTCTTCTGGAGAAGTCGGATTTCATCATTATCAACCAGGAATGCATTTTCTCTTGTTTCCAAAAATCTTCTTTTAGCCTCCTTCAGATGTTGCTCCAACTGAAGTTTAATCACCTTTAAAGTTCCATCAGGGTAATGTACAATTTCTTCAAATCTGAGAAAGCATTTTTCATTTGACCCATTCTTGTACACCACTCCATAAGGATCTTCAACAATGGTGAGAAGTGGATAAGACTCTAAGTTTGATAAGCTTCGGTTGGGCCTTAGAAGATTTACAACAGGTTGGAAGCTTTCAACGGCCATCTAGAAATCAAAAACTCTGAAGAATCGGATTTGCCGTCGAATGAATCTTTTGATGACGAACAAAGCTTGTGAAACATCCTGTGATCTATGATATAGATTCCTGAAATGGTCATACAAGAATTCAATGTCATCTATAGAAAGGTCAGCAAAGTCTGCCTCTGAGAATTTATACCGCCTGCAGTCTCTTCTTTCAACTTCAAAGTCAGGATACCAGATATTCACAAACTTGTTGATTGTGACACTGATGACTCGAACAATCAAGTGTTGAGAAGACACGGTATTATTCCTTTTGCGCCGGCACTTAATGAACATTAATTATTCATATTGATAGGCATCTGACTCTTTCTCTACTCCAAGGATTGCATAGATGTTAATCGGCCTTCTTCTAGAGACAAAGATGTTTCTCTGAGTGCCTTCTAGAAAGGCTGATCTTTGCCTTGATGCCAAATATCTACGTTGCAAATTCCTTTGTCTTTGATGTCTAGATAAAGCTGGTCCTTCTTCTAGAATAGATGGTGGAATTACAGGATCAGAAGATGGAACATCAGCTTCTGCTCTTGAAGACTGACCAACTTCAAATGATCTTGAAGGAATAGTGGTAGTCGGAGCTGAACTAGCAACAGGAGTAGATGTGTCTTTAGCTGATTCAGGAATCTCATCATGAGCAGGAAGATCACTGTATAACAAATCTGCTTCTTCTTCGTCTTTCGCATCCATGAACACTGAGTCATCTTCTGTATCTGATATGATAACAATGTCATCACAGTCTTCTTCATTGACTTGACATATTTTTTCAAATCTGACATCTTCATCATCATCAGAATTAATCTCTATGAAATTAGCAAAGAATGTTCTCATGTCATTTGTAGCTTCAGATTCTTCAACTTCATGAATATTTGCAGAAACATCTGGATCCATATAAACAACAATTTGCAAATTATTGTTAATATTGCTCTCAGAAATATTCAGTTCATTATGCAGGGAAGACAAATCAGCATTTTCAATCATAACATTCACTAAATCCTGAATGTTGCAGTCTTGAACAGATTCATCACTCTTTCCTTTATCACCAGCCACTTCTTCTTGAATATCTTCTCTAGCTTCAGAAGATCCTTCAACTCTCGGTCTCTTTGCCATCTCCCCCTCATGGACTTGATGATCAGGATCATCTTGGTCATGTCGGCGCTTAAGAGACGGGCCGACCTCAGTTCTGCAACTTTGTTCATGAAAATCAAGTCTGGAAGATAAATCAGAGAAGGCTTGAGACATAAAAGATTTGAGATTAGAAAAACTTGATCGAACTTCTGATCTGAATTCATGAAACTCATCAGATAAAACAGTAATCCGGTCAGATTCAGAAGAAGGAACTGGAGGCGGCATAGGTTGGAAGTTCCGTAGCAAAGAAAGAAGATCTTGATCCTGATGTTGTGGCGGTGACATAGACAGTAGACGCGCATATAGAAGATCAGTCAACTCAGAAATAGGAAGGTCATGAAGAGAAGACCTTGAAGATGTACCAGAAGGAGCAGACATAGAAAGTCCCGCAGACATAGAAACCACCGAAGGAAACGGAAGAGAAACAATCGGATAAGTAGATGAAGTCACAGCAGAAGAAGGTTCACGAAGAACTACCCCAGTTGGTCGTCTGAAAGGAATCTCTGGAGGAATGACAGACGTATCAATCTCAGGCATCTTGCCTTTGAAGAAAGTCTTCAACTTCATAATCTGTGCTTCCTTTTCTGCATCCATTTTCTCTGATAACTGACGAATGACATCATTCAAAGTAGAGAATTTGTCAGAAGATACCCGAGCTTGATCAGAAGAAATCTCTACAGCTTGAACTTGAATAGCCGCAAGCGAAGTTGATGGAGCTTGACTTTGTACCGAAGCTGAGGCTTGATCAAATGCTGTATCTAATTCATCTACTTGAAGATGTGCAACAGAAGGATTAATAGGAACAGAATCATCTTCAGAGAGAACTTCTGTTGAAACAACCACTTCCGGTGTCCTAACCTTCCTTTCATAAACCTTAATACTTGGTTTATCACTATCATCATCATCATCATTATCAGATGCATCTTCACCATCTTTATCACCAGAAAGAGAAGTATCAGCAGCAGAATTATCTTCATCTTCAAAATCAAAAGCAGTAGCATCAGTAGCTTCAGTACCAATATCAACAATAACAGATCCAATTTGTTGAGATGCAACAGCTTCCTCAACTTCTTGTGCGGCAGATACTTCAACCTCCTGATTAACAACTATATCAACTTCAGTTTCAGCAATTGTTTCAATTTCTTGATCAGCAGCTGCTTCAACTTCAACTTCAGTTTCAGCAATTGTTTCAATATCTTGATCAACACCTGCTTCAACTTCAACTTCAGTTTCAGCAACAGCTTGAGTTTCATGAGAAGGCTCATCCTGTGCAGCTTCCATAAACTCATTCTCCATGCAATATTATATGACATTCTCATCTATAACATCAGCGTAGTTGGCAATAAGAGCATACGGAATGGTCATAGAATAGTTGAAAGACCTCTTCTGCTTCTGAATATAAGTCATTTCAATGTCTGGAACCTGAGGCCAAGATAACCTGCGAGGAATGGCTGGATTGCTGCGGAGCATGCTTCGAACAATAAGTTTCAGAAATCTAAAGAACGGAATGAACTTCCGTTTCTTGTTGGTGAACTTGTCATGTACCACCTCCGAGAGTTCGGTCCAAAAAATAAAAGTGTAGTCGACATGCAGGTCATAGACGACTGCATGGAACAATCGGAGATACATTAGACTTGCACTGTCTGTGCCAGAATGCTTCGATGTCAGGCACCTGATGATAACTGAGAACAATTCATACCATACTGGAGGTAGATTAGACTTGTCAAAGTCTGTAACTTTGTTTAGTTGACCAACATATCCAACTTGTTTGATTCCCTCAAATACTTCCTCTTCTGATGGAAAACTGTCATAGGTAGTACGACCTGGTCTGGAGTTTGGCTCAGGAAGTTCCAGTATCAATCTCAGTCGCTTGTAGGAAAGGAAAGATTCAAATTGATCGATTTAAAGATCAAAGTGATGCGGACGAGCCATTTCATTCTTTGTTATAGAATGCCAAGCCTGTTGAATGTAGACCTCCGGAACTTCAGCAACAGAAGACAGAGCTTGAGCAATTGGATGTCCTCGAAGAATAGATCGAATAACCGGATGGATCTTTATTCTATCAAAGTCCACAAAATAGTTGTTCGGCTTGTAAGGCATATACATGATGGTTGGGAACACATCATTTGGTGTACGACGAGAAGCAGAAAGATCGGCCCCAACAGAAGGGTGAGACGGCATGGGAGTCTCATGAGAAGCTCGATCAGACGGATCATCGAGAATGACATTCTCGTCTTGGATCATTGGATCTGTATTTGTTTTAGAAGACATAATAGACCTGAAAAACAAAATGAAAAAGAATTAGACAAAAAATGAAAAAATATTCTAAGTATGGTTTACGTGCCAAGTTAGAAGCGCAAACCAAGGTTTTCGTGTTGAACGTGAAACGCAAAGCCAAGTTTGCGTTTCAGTCATGAGTCACAAAGGTAAGTTTGCGTATCTAACATGGTCCGAAAACTATACTTAGAAAAACAAAACAAGACAAACAAAAATACAAAGGGAGGTTTGCGTATCAAGTGTGATGTGCAAAGTTCACTTTGCGTGTCCAACGGGAGACGCAAACTAGACTTTGCGTGTCCTGTTGGTTGCGCAAAGTACACTTTGCGGGACAATCATACTTGATATATAAACCCAAAACCAAAACAAGAAACATAAACACAAAGAGAGTTTGCGTGTCAAAGAGGAGACGCAAAGTAGACTTTGTGTGTCCTAGTTGATACGTAAACTACACTTGAAAGAACAAAGAAAACAAAAACAATAAGTTTGCGTAACAAGTTAGAAGCGCAAAGTATGCGATCAAATTTGAAATCAAATTTGATAAGAAATCAAGAAAACGAGATTTTCTTGAAAACTTCAAGAAAATCGATCAAATTTTCGATTTCAATCACCAATTCAGATTCGAAAAAACAAAGTCTCAATCCTCTCAAGATTCAGATTGCTCTGATACCAATTGAGAAACCAAGATCTCTAAATCTTTAGAGAGAGAAAGTAGAAAGAGTAACAAGGATGCGCAAAGTGTGTTATCAGATTAATGTGTGTGCCAAAGTTACAAAACAAAGGAACAAAGGGGACTTAAATACCCCTAGACTTTACAATACAGAAATGAACATTAAGCACAGTATAGGCTAGAACATAAATACAATGATTACTACAAAATTAGACTTAACAGCTTGGGATATTCTTAGTTATTGGCGTGCGACTCTTAACATCCCTGATTTCCAGATGTCGAGTGAGCCTGTAAGTATATATAGGGAAGAAGAAAACATAGACTATTTCAAAATTTTAGCCAGGATTCCAGATGGAGTTAACTTGGTATCGCCGGAAGATTTAAGGCCGGATGAAGTTCCGAAGGAATATTGTGTTCTATACGAGTATCCCTTTAAGATAGGGTTTTCCTGGCCATTTAGTCCTTTGGTCAGGTCATTTTTAGATGCGTTCGACTTGACGCCTGGGCAGTTAATGCCTCAATTCTGGCGGATTGTCCAGGTGGTCGAACGTCTTACGGCCGATTGGGGGGCTTCGTTCAACTTGAACGACCTCCTAACTGCTTATAGTGTTCGAGCGGATAATTATCACAGATATAGCTTATTCCCTCGAACGAAGGGGGATAACGTACTGGTGCACAATACCGCGGTGAACGATCGTGGTTGGAAACGCCAGTACGTTTTCATCCAAGTGGCATCTGTGAGCGACGCGGACAGCCAATGGTTGTCGTCCGGATGGAATGAGTCGGGTAGGTTTTTCTTCTTTGTCGTGCGTTTGTCTACTTTTTATAATGTTTATTCTAATGTTTTTCTTTTTCTGTTTGATAGTTATTTACTTCACTAAAGTGAATCCAAATCGCGATTCTCACGACAAGATTCAAAGGATCTTAGAGAGAAGTATCGCCGATCGCTCATTTTCTGCCAGGTCGAACGACGAAGAGGAAGAGGCTGTCTTCGTAAAAGAAACAACATGTGTTGAAGGTTCTTGTCGTGAGGAAGAGAGGAAGGAAGGAGAAGAAGAAAGAGAAGAAGAAATGACAGGTACGTCATTCGACAATATTTTTGAATTGTACGTCCCTTATTTTCTAACTTACTTGTCTTATCCAGGAGATGCACCTACGAAGCCGTCTGCCCTCAAATGAGCCGAACAACTGGAGCTTGCCCGCCAGGGGAGGGAAAAATCGAAGAAGAGATCGGCTTCTTCTGCGGGGGCAGACGTGAGACGGGTCCGAGGCAAACCTCGACTATCGCCCAAGAAGACGGGCGACGCTGCTCTGTCGTCCCTTGCAGGGACGACATTACCGAAGGGAACCGTTGCTGGGGTCGAGCTTAGAGGCTCGACCAAGACGACGAAGGACGCCCCAATGTCGGGGGTGTCGGGCATTGATAAGCCCTTTGCCTCACCTTCTTCTTCCTCTAAGAGTGAGGAGAAAAATAAGGAAAAAGTGGGAGAGACGATATTCAAAGCCACTCTCCCCTCTGACTTTATGGCTAATGACGTCCTTGAGAGAGACGTCATTTTTCCACACCTGGCAAAATTTCTCCTCCCGACCTTTTATGATCAGTACAAGGAATCCCGGGTCGAGGACACGGGGGCACACGCTGCTGGTCTCTCTTTCATGGTAAATCTTTACTTATTTTCTATTTTCCTTGTTTCCCATTTATCTTATTCTTAACTTTTTTCTTTCTGTCTTGTAGGCTTTCCAGGCTTTTCTGAGCTTCTACGCTCAGACAGAAGGTCTTAGGGCGTCTTTTTCTGATGTCAAGAAAATGGCCGACGAGGCTCTTGAAAAGGAAAAGGTCGCCCTAGAGGCGGTCGAGGCTGAAAAAGCAAAGGTCGAAAACCTCAAGGCCGAACTTATCGATGCCTGGAGTCTGCTAGAGATTTTGGATCGTGAGAAGGTCAAGCTCAGGGACCGTCTTTTTGAGCTTGAGGCGTCTTCGACTAAATTGGAGATCGAGAAGATCCAGGACGCCACTGCTGCTGCTGCTTCTGCCAATGAAATCGCGACTCTCAAGAAGAGGGTCGAAGAGTTGGAGGGCGACGTCAAGGATCTGGAGGAAGAGAACAAACAAATAGAGGCTTTCTCTCATCTCACGGCCCGAGCCGCCTTGATGAGACGTCATCTAAATGGAAAAAATCCCATGATGTCGGTCGCTGATGAACTCAAGACCTACCTTGATACTTTAGGTACCGAAAGGGACCTTGACGAAGATGACGACTTGGAGGAGAGCGATGGTGTGGGAGAGGTGGCAGCAGAGGAGACCGTCGTCGTCCAGGGACAACCTGACGTTCCTCCTACTTAACTTTTTTGTTCTTTGAACTTAACATTAAGGGTCGACCGTCTTTGGTCGTCCCTTATACTTGTAATTTCTTTTTTTTTTTTTGAACATCTAATGAAAAAAGTTCTTTTTGTTCGTCGACGCTTATTACTTGTTTTTATAATTTATCGTACGTCGAGTAACTTTACGTAAATAGATAACTACACTATATCAGACATCCAATCACATCACCATTTATAAAGTAATCCACTGAAATCTTCGATCAACCAAAGGCAGTTTGTAATAATGATTTTCGATTCTAAGTATTGAACATCAAATGCAGAAATTAACCTTTGTCATTAATTACGATCGATCATATACATGCGATCGCATTAGTATTACTCGACACAAAGATTTTAAATAAGTCGTGTGTCCCTGCGAAAAACAACATTAGTTTGGTGGTCGTTGGTTTGACCAACGACCCTCCGATGCTTAAGTCAGTAATCTTTCTTAAGAAATAATCGAAGGAAATAAATATGAAGTTTAAAAAAAATACCTCTTTAAATGAACTGCATTCCAACTTCGTGGGATATCTCGACCGTCGAGGGTTTGGATTTTATAAGCTCCTTTACCCACGACGCTAGAGATTTGATAAGGATCTTCCCACTTAGTGGAAAGCTTACCTGCATTGACCTCTTGAGTATTTTGAAATACTCGACGTAGAACGTAGTCACCTTCTTGAAAAACTTTGATTTGGACATTTTTGTTGAAATGTCGCTTGACCACTTGTTTCTGTGCCGCCATGCGAATGTGCACAGCTTCTCTAAGCTCTTCTAGAGCGTCGAGGTCATAACTTAAGTCGACCAAGTTATGCTCAACGGACGTATGCCTTGAAGTCGGTAGTTGTACCTCAATAGGTAACACAGCTTCACATCCATAGACTAAGGAAAAGGGAGTTTGTCCTGTGGACGTACGTGGCGTCGTACGATTAGCCCATAGAACGGAAGGTAATTCTTCCACCCATTTTCCTTTGGCAGCTTTGAGTCTTTTCTTGATTGAATTGATAATAGTTTTATTGCTTGACTCGGCTAGTCCATTCGACTGTGGATATCGAGGTGTAGATGTTACCAACTTGATGTTTCTTTCTTCACAGAATCTTCGCGTCCGACCACTTATAAATTGCGTCCCATTGTCGCACGTTATTTCGGAAGGAATTCCGAACCTGCAAATAATGTTAGTTTGGATAAAAGAAACGACTTCTTTGTCCCGAACCTGGGAGAAAGCCGTTGCTTCTATCCATTTAGAGAAATAATCTGTTAAAACTAGAAGAAATACCTTTTGCCCAGGGGCAGGTGGTAATTTCCCAACGATGTCCATTCCCCACTTCATAAAGGGCCATGGAATCAATGTCGAGTGCAAGAGTTCAGATGGTTTATAAGACATACATGCGTGTCGCTGACATGCGTCGCACGACTGTACATACCTGATCGCATCCTGCCTTAACGTCGGCCAATAGTAACCTTGTCGCGATATCCTGTTGGCTAGACTGCGACTTCCTGAGTGATTTCCACATTCACCATCGTGCATATCTTGTAGGATTTTGTGGACTTGCGTCTTGTTGATAATACATCGTAGATTCAAACCAGTCGAAGATCTTCGATATAATTGTCCTCTGATCATGACGTACCTTGATGCTTTAAACCTGACCTTTCTTGCTTCCATTCTGTCATCAGGCAATTGATCGTTCTCTATATAATTTTTAATGTCGTCCGACCAGGAGCTTTCTTCCTCAATTGGTGCGACCAGAGTATTACCGTCGTCTTTGATTGTTGGTGTTGCAAGGTGGACTATTGGGATATTGTCGAATGTCGTTTGACTAAGTGTTGATCCCAAGTTGGCTAATGCGTCAGCTTGAGTGTTCTGATCTCTTGGTACCTGTTCGACTATGAAGCGACTGAACTTATTTGCTTCTTCCTTTACTATTTTATAATAAGCAATCATCCTTGAGTCTTTTGCTGCAAATTCTCCATTAACTTGGTTAACAACTAGGGACGAGTCGCTTCGGACATGTAGACATGTTGCCCCCAAATCATGAGCAATTTTCATTCCTGCAATCAGTGCTTCGTATTTTGCCTCATTATTTGTTGCCTTGAAGTCGCACCGTATGGAGTACACTATTTTGCCCCCTTGTGGGGACTGTAGGACGACACCCAGGCCTGTTCCTCGTATGTTCGACGAACCATCGACGTCGAGCGTCCAAGTAGTGTCATGCAAAGTCGCCACAATTAACTCGTTGGACGTCGTTGCTTCTTCTAGTTCTGGACTGAAATCTGTAACGAAATCTGCCAAGACCTGTGATTTGATCGCCGTCTTGGGCTTGAAATCCATATCATAATTGCTGAGGTATGTGACATCTGTCGGACGACCGAGAGATGAACCTGTTCAACGCTGCTACACGTCCTGTTAGACGTTGGACTTCTTTAAAATTTCTGGGTGATTTTAGCTCGATAATTGCTTTAATTTGATATGGATTAGCTTCGATTCCTCGTCGTGTGGCCATATAACCGAGAAATTTGCCAGCTCGAACTCAAAAAGAACATTTTGTCGGATTCAACTTCATTTTGTATTCACGCAAAATGTCGAACGATTCCTTCAAATGTCCTATATGATCGTCCGTATGTTTCGATTTGACAAGCATGTCGTCGATGTATACCTCCATAGTGTCGCCCAAATGCTTTTTAAACATCATAATTACTAGCCGTTGATACGTCGAACCTGCATTCTTAAGACCAAAAGGCATTACCTTGTAACAATAAATACCTTTATCTGTCATGAAAGCCGTTTTTTCCTGATCGTCGGAATGCATCAATAACTGGTTATATCCAGAATATGCGTCCATGAAAGTGAGTAATTCGTGTCCAGCTGTAGCGTCGACCATAGAATCGATGTGTGGCAATGGAAATGGATCTTTTGGACAGGCCTTGTTAAGGTCTGTGAAATCAATGCACACTCTCCATTTACCATTTTTCTTTTGGACGACAACAACGTTGGCGAGCCAATCTGGATACTTGACTTCTCGTATTTTTCCTGTTTTAAGCAAATTATCAACTTCGTCGTTGATAACTTTATTTCTCTCAGGAGCAAATTTTCGTCTTTTCTGTTGAACGGGTTTGAATGATGGATCGACGTGGAGTTTATGAGAAATAATACTCGGATCGATGCCTACCATATCTTCGTGCGTCCACGCGAAGCAATCATAGTGGTCCTGCAAAAAAGAAATTAGTCGTTTTTTGAAGGATGGATCGAGTGTCGAACCTATGTAGACCATCTGATCAGGCTTATCCTGGTTTAGTACGACAGCTTCCAAGCGATAATCGTCGTCGGTCCCAGGAACGTCCTGGTTCTGTAATTGCTATATTGTCTGCTTCGAGGGCTTCAAAGAGACTTTGTAACATTCCCTAGCAACTTTTCTTTCGCCTTTGATCTCTTGTACCCCCCATAGCGTGGGGAATTTCAAGGTTTGATGGTACGTCGAAGGTACAGCTTTCATATCGTGGATCCATGGTCGCCCAAGGATGACGTTATAAGCTGATGAACAGTCGACGACGTTGAACTTCGTCTGTCTGTTGATTCCTTTAGCATATACTGGTAGTGTGATTTCCCCCATGGTACTTGTCGCTTCTTCGTTAAATCCAACGAGTGTATTCGAACGTCGTGTAATCTCGGATTTGTCGATTCCCATTGCTTTCACTGCATCAAAAAAGATAATGTTAGTTGAACTACCTCCGTCGACGAGTATCCTCTTTGTCAGACAATTTCCAATGCTTAATTGGATAATTAGTCCGTCATGATGTTTCTGATGTACATCGTCGAGGTCTGCTTGGTCGAACGTCAAGGGCAAAGCTTCTAATTCTGCGTCCTCCTTGGGTCTTGCCTCCTTTGGAATTGGTCGGTCGTCGGGACCGCGACTAGCATGTCTCTTAGCAGCTGAATATGTGGTCCCACAGACATCAGAGCCTCCGGTGATACAATTAATCACCTTGGCATGTTCTGGGGATGTGGGATGTACATCCTTTTTTCCCGTCAATTCTTGTAAATAACCTTTCGAATTAAGCCAGGACATTTCTTTCTTCAAAGCGATGCAATCATCCGTTATATGACCAAAGTCACTGTGGAAATCGCACCATTTTGTCTTGTCTTTCTTATCACTGTCTTTGTCGCTTTTCTTTGGCCATCGAAAGTTTTGTTGGAGCTGTTTCAGGGACGTGACGACGTCCTTGGCTGATCCAGTGAAACCATAAGATGATACCTTAGGATACTGGACAGATTTGGAAGTCGTCGGCCCTTTCTTTTCAAATCTAACATTTGAAATCTGTCTGCCAGGCTCTGATCGACTGGTCGACTTTGGTTTGAAGTCTGGCTTTTTAACACCTAGGCTTTTATTGTCGCTCGAGTGTTTATTTCTGAAGGCGAAGTCATCTTCGACCCTCATATGAGCGAGCGTCCTCGCTCGTACGTCTTCGAAAGTTTCTGGAGGATATTTCGTAAGGTCGAGATACAGTCCTGAACTATCGTCCAGACCTTGTTTGTATGCTTCTATAGTTGTTTTTACGTCGCAATTTCGGATACCAATCATCTCCGCGTTGAAACGGTTAAAATAGTCCCGGATGGACTCTCCATTTTTCTGTACGACATAGTAAAGGTCGCTCGTCTGTTTTTCCATTTTTCGGCTGCTAGCGAATTGTTGAGTAAATTGATTCACCAACTCTGCAAAAGACCCGATGGTTTTAGGTTTGAGATTAATCAACCATTGTAAAGTTGCTCCGGTCAAGGTCGACCCAAAACTTTTGCACATACAGACTTCTTGGAACTGATACGGTATCGAGACAGTCCACATAAGTTGTTTGTATTGGGCGACGTGTTCTGTTGGATCAGTGACGCCTGAATATTTTGGAGTGAAGGTCGGGATGTTGTACTTCTTTGGGACGTCCACCAAAGCGATCTCATCAACGAACGGCGACGCCTGAAATCCTGTACGTGGCTCGACATCAACTGGAACTGCTGCCCCCGGCAATTTGGCTAACATCGACAAGACACGTTCATTCTGTTCTTCTAGGAGCTTCAATCGCTGTGCAATGGGATCTATCGGGACATTACTTGGGACACCCAATGGAACATAGCCCGATCCGTTGAAACTAATCTGATGTGAGGAATCAGAGGCATATCCATTGAATGGCATTGAGGCCATAGGCATGGTTGGGATTACGAAGTTCGCGGGATTAATTGGTGGTGGACGCGGATAATTAGGCAATGGAGGGGGTACGTTCCAAGCATCGGCAAAAGCATTCGTAGTCCCCGTCACATTATTTCCATTCTGATTTCTTAGATGCTCGATGGTTTCAGCTGCTTGTCGAGCCTGGGCTGTTATGGCGTCAATACGAGCACGAGCAGCAGACAGCTCCATGTTCATCTGGGCCACAACATGATCTTGAGTTCCTTGGAATGCCATTATCCTAAATAACTGAAATAAGAGAACACTCGAAGGAAAACGTTAGTACGTCGTAAGATTATCGAAGATTTTCTTTGGATGGGGTCCCACGGATGGTGCCAAACTGTTTATACCAAAAATCTCCCAAGGGAAATTTAAGGTAAATGTGGAGCTTAATCCAACCAAAGAAAGTAACTTTGATAATCGTATGACAATAATAAGATTAAAATAAATGAGACGAGAGAATTGGTGACGTGGAAAACCCCTAAAATGGGTAAAAACCGCGGACGAGTGTGAGTCGTCGTGCACTATGGACGTCAATCAGGGACGTCGTCCTTGTTAACAAGTGTTACAAATGAAATGTAATGTAAAACAATACAATAAAGTAAAGTTGATCGTGCGTCGTGTGTACTTAGACTTCAGTCATGCGTCGCGTGACAAACGGTATTAGGCTTTATGAATTTCGAGAGAAACTGAGTTAACTGGAGAGCGTAACTTGTGAGCTTGTAAGGTCTTAGAATCAGATGCCCGAATGTGAAGTTCAATCTTCATATTTATACTCCAATTGTCCGTTAGCAAGTCTTGAATGCATATCTTTAATAAAGTAACCGTTTGATATTGATGATAGCATCCGTTATATCCGTTGTTATTGGTAACATCTTCCGTTATGATCTCTCATCATAAACGTCCTTGAAATCCTGCATTAAACATAATATAAAGTATGTTGCAAATTAGTAATTGTAATCAGGTCGTACGACAGAACTTGCCAGACGGGTTTTTGGGTTGTTTAGTTGAGGTCGTCCCAAAGGAAGAGCGTCGACTATCGACGGTCGTACGACTATAGACCGTTGGAATTTTTACCCAAACACTCTCGATGTTGAGCAGAGTTTTAATGAAACAAAACAAACTCACCGGTAGTATTCCGACTTCGATCACCAGCATCTACCGTCTGGCCGACTTGGATCTATCGATGAATCAAATCTCTGGTTCAATTCCTGCTCAATTAGGATCAATGTCGATCTTATCTACACTCAAGTTAGATAGCAACCAACTCTCCGGCGAGATTCCGGTATGTCTACTAAGAAACACTGGTTTAAACATCGTGAATCTAAGCCATAACGCTCTGGATGGCTACTTGCCGGATGTTTTTAGTCCGACAACGTACTTTTCCATGCTAGATTTATCGTACAACGAATTGAGAGGGTCTATACCTGCATCTCTATCTTTGGCGAGGTATGTCGGACATTTGGACCTGAGCAACAACCGTCTCTGTGGCGAAATTCCGATGGGATTACCGTTCGATCAGTTTGAAGCGTCGTCGTTCTCCGACAATGATTGCCTCTGCGGGGCGCCTCTTTGTTAACGGTGTCGTTTTCAGGTCTGGTTTGGTTGATCATGGTTTGTGTATTGGCATTTGGAAACCCGCGTAGGCGTGATATATTTATAGATACGTGGCTGACTGAGGAGTATTAATATTGAAGAAAATATGATTATTTTATAGATAAAAATAATATAATACTAGTAAATTTCAAAATATTTACTTTGCATAAGTTCAACCGAAAAGGACATAATAAAATATAGAAATTTTACATTTTTCACCCTTGTGTATTTTTTCTGGAAAATGGGTTACTTCAAATTAACGTAATCGCAAGTAGTGTTTCGCCTCAGTCCTGAGATTAAACTCTCAATGGCCACAGGCCACAAGCGTATATATAGTTATCAAAATTCAACTAAAGTTAATTTTATAAGAGTGTCTCTAACAGCTATGTTAAAATGGAAAAAAAATTGGGATTTTAGCATTTTTGTTACTCCAACATTTATGTTATCCTCTATGCTAAAATAGAGAAAAGAGGAGAGAAATTGTAAAAAACTCTAAATTTAGATAAATCTTTAAATAGATAGTTTCCCCAAAAACTAACTATTACCCCCTAAAAAGCAAAAAAATTATCTCCCAACTTTCCATATATTGAATATTTTAATAATATAATTAAATAAATTGAATATTTTTAATATGATAATTAATACTAGTGTTGCTAAAATAGCATATCTGTTAGAGTTTGATGCAATTTTTTTTAGAGATTTTGATTTTTTTTAACTTTATTTTAGAAAAAAATTTAGCATAGCTCTTGGAGATGCTCTAATATTTTTGTCTTTATCCACCATGCTAGTATGCTACAAGTCTTGTGGTTACCCTTCTATATGTTCTTGCCCCTCCGTTTTATTTAGTATAAAGTTTTTCTTGTTTGATATAATTAGTTACAAAATTGGTATTTCCCTTGATATCATTGAGTTGGTTTTGTTAAGTGAAGTTATGTGTTTATCAGACGTGGGTATTTTAGTCAATCAGAAATATATTGTGACATGGCAATTTAGCAAAGACCTTCCTCCCTGCAAGATTAGGGTTCTTTGTTTTTCAAACCAATATAATCCGCCCTTATAGAACCAAGATTTTGGCATCTACATTAGAATTCTTTGTGTTCTACTCGAGTTCTCGGTTAACAACTAATATTGTCACTCTTGTAATCTTGTTGATCTTAACTTAAAGGTGGGCATGAATCCGATCTAAAATATCCAATATGGTGAAAGGAGCGATCATCATGATCAAACTGGTTTGTATCTGACAGACTAAGGACTGATGTTTTGACCCAATCGGGAACACATCCGGTCTTTATCAACATATATATACTAATGATGAGAGAGAAACTAATGATGAACTTTATAATGATTGGATGAATAAATGTTGTTAATAATAGTTATAGCGGCTAAAGGTTGTATATGAGGGTGCATATAACAAGATATAGGCTCTATAACTCATAGACAAGTGTCCATACAACAACACCCTTTTTAAAGGTGTTTTCAAAAATATCAAAATTACATTTATGATTTATATCTTTGACTTATAACCTAATGCACCCCGCTATCCTTAATTAAAGCCAATAGACGCTCCCTATTTATTGCAAGTAGGGGTGTAAACGAGCCGAGTCGAGTCGAGTAGGAGGTTAATTGAGCCGAGCTCAAAAAATTAATACTGGGCTCGAGCTCGACTCGAGCTCGATTAACTTTTCAATGTAGGGCTCGAGCTCGAGCTCGAATATATTTTGAGTTATCGAGCTCGATCTCGAAGCTCGTTTATGGGTTCGAACTCGCGATCGATTAACTCGTTTATCGGCTTGAGCTCGATAATTTGTATATTTTTATTTTATGCTTAATAAATATATGAGCATGTTTGGATCGAAAAAGGGTATGCTCGAATGGATCGGCTCGACTCGACTCGACTCGTAAAGTTGAATCGAGTTCTCGAACGAGCCGAGTCGAACATTGGTGTTATAAAGCTCGGCTTGATAAGTTAAACGAGTTTTATTTTGTGTTCGAGATCGACTCGAGCTCGACAATAATAAAGCTCGAGCTCGAGTTAAACGAGCTCGAGCTCGAGTAGCTCGTTAAAAGCTCGACTCGCTAACACCCCTAATTGCAAGGTTTAATGTTGTGATTACCATAAACAGCTATACAATTCATTTAAATATTTACTAACTTTTTTGTTCATTCTATAAACTATAGTTATCCAAGTTGGGTGAAGATTATACGAGGATAATTTTTGAAGAACACCATTTAAGGGGGTGTTTACTTGGGGCTTAATGAGCTTAATGACAAAACCGACTTATTCGTGCAGACGTTTGAAGTGTTTACTTGGGGCTTAATGACAAAACCGGCTTATTCGCGCAAACATTTCTGGCTTATTCACTAAGTAGGGGAAAGATGTGTTGTCCCCATTAAGACACATCTTTGACATTTCTACCCTTAAAAAATAAAGACATGTTTACCCTCCTACTCAATAATCACGCAATAAAAACCTAGCTGCTCGATTTCACCTTCACTGCTTGTCCGATTTCGATTTCACCTTCACCGCTCGTTCGATTTTACTGCTTCGAGTTCATTGCTGGTTCGATTACACTATTTCAATTCACTGTTGGTTCGATTTCAACCCTAGACAATAATTTCCTTTGGTCGATTTCTCCAAAGGTAATGATTTTACTGATTGTTCGATACTTGTTTCTTCTCCATACTCGATTGTTGTTCCATACTTGTTTCTTCAGTCGATTGTTGTTCCATACTTATTTCTTAAGTCGATTGTTGTTCCATACTTGTTTTCTTCGGTCGATTGTTATTCCTTACTTGTTTTTTCAGTCGATTTTTGTTCCATACTTGTTTCTTCTCCATAGTTGCTCGACATTTCTACAATGTAGATTTTTGTAACCATAATTTCTACAATGTCGATTTCATACTAGCTACTTTTTATTTGAACTTGGCTACATTGTGTTTGAACTTGGAAGTTTAAGTAGTTAATGAATTTTTATTTGATTTTTGGATTATATCAATGAATTTATGAATATAAGGCTTAAAAAATAAACAACAATTTATAAAACAACTTAAAATTCATATTCATGGGTAAATTGGTCATTTCTGTTAATTCAGATAAAAAAGTAAACAATAACATCAATTTATCCAGACAGACACATTTATCCATACAGGACTTAATGAAAAATTTGATAAACAGCCCCTAAGTCTAATAAAGTTATACCGTTGTAAGATTATCAATATATGTTAATGATAGTATGGTTTCATATAAAACACCTAATATATATGAAACTAATCTATCTATATATATATATAAAAGTAATTTGTGGACTTGCTTAGGTGGCACAATGAGAAATCTTAATTCACATTTTTCTAATTTCTCATGATTTTGAATTTCTTTTAAACAAAAAGTTTCCCATTAAATGAGTTTTAACCTTTCATTTTCTTTAGAGTAAACTTCACTTTTGTTCCCTAACATTTGTCAATTTTAACGGATATCGTCCCTAAAGTATCGAAACTCGGATGTGGTCCCTCACGTTTGTCATTTCCCTTTGGTTTTGGTCCCTCCCACTAACGGCTGTTAACTTTTTCTGTTGACCAAGTAAGCAAATCTGCATCCCACCATGGTACAATAATACCATCGGATTTGCATTGAACTCCTACTCCATCACGAGGCCACCACCACCATATCTACAATCGGACTCCCACCATCGCTACCAATTTTCTCAGTACCTCCGCCTTGGATTTGTGGTGCTGCCACACATTGGTCTCCGGCTCCCCCTTCAACCTAGATCTCTTTCCCTTACCTTTGACGTGAACGAACCAGATATGTGATGTAATCACATCCATGTGAATAGCTTGAACCCAGATATGTGTCGAACTAGGTTTTTGATTTTAAGGGTTATTATTCAGGTTATGATCTTACTGTTTGATTTATGTTATATGGTTTGTATACATCTCATTTTCATCTCTATCTCTATCTCCATCTCCATCTCCATTTTCATTTGATTTAGTTTTTGTTTGATTTATGGTTTTGGGTTTTGATTTGGGATCAATTTAGGTTTAGGGTTTTATGGTATTGATTTTAATTTAGATTTTATATCTATTTGAAGGAGCTATTTTAAGTTTTATTTAGATTTTTAAGTTTGGACATATGTTTCAATTACGACTATGAATACTTGTTTTTTGTGTTTGGATTTATGATTGTGGTAGATTGTGGTCCACGGTGGTCAATGGTGGTCAACGGTGGTGGATGGTGGTCAAAGATGGTGGTTGGTGGTGATTTTGGATTTATATTATATAAATATATTTTAAACTTTAATAGGAAACTAAAAAATATGAAAATGACCATAATACCCCATATTTAATTGGAGTTAACGGAAATAATTAGTGGCCGTTATTGGGAGGAACCAAAACCAAAGTGAAATGACAAACGTCAGGGACCAAATCTGAGTTTCAATAGTTTGAAGACGATATCCGTTAAAATTGACCAACATTAAGGACCAAAAGTGAAGTTTACTCTTTTCTTTATTATTTTATATTATTTTTATTTACACAACATAAATACATCAATAATTATTTTTTTATTATTTCTTATTGGGTTAGCAATATAGTCATACACTTCACATATTTCTAGCGATTCACATGGTATCAACAAATGATACAAATATTCGAAAGAGTAGTTAATATATGAAATGAGGGGGTATGCCTTAAAGATTAAAAAAGTTGATTGACTAAAAATGTGACACTTGTCATTTGGATTAAATGACAATTTTGAAGTCATATGATAAAAATATTTTATTTAAAAAATAACAGATTTCACTTCCCATTTCGTTAAATGTAAAATGTTCATTAGAATCGAATCAATACAATCATGAATATAAATATAAATACAGTAAATAACAATATGAAAGAAATGTTAGCTAGAAAGTATTGACATGATACAATAAGAATTTTGTATTTTCTCAAATAATGAATTGTAGTTAAGTTTTTTATCTCACATTGATGAATATATGAAAGGAGGAGAGATGTCTTGATATATTAGAAGGGTATTGACAAATGTACGACGAGAATTTAGTATTCTCAAGTTTTAGTTGATATAGGCATCATAACATTTTTATATCTTATTTGAAATGTGTTTTGATCATCGTGCAACGCGCGATATTGAAGACTAGTAAATAATTAAATAAGTTCTACGAATACCAACTTTTTCAGTTGGTACTCGTTTTGTATCAACTTCAAGTTACATATATGAAAAGGTGTCATTTTGTTCAAATTTTGAGTGCCATTTTGAGTTTTCTAGTAACACATGTGATGTTTAAGGGTTTTAGTTGTGAGAAATAAAACTTACAAACATTCAAATGTTCAAACAAAATAGTTAAAGCTATAATTTTTAATATTCAATAACCAAAAATAATAATAATAAAACTAATAAATAATAAATAATTTAATAAGTCGGTACCATAATACTACCGTGGTATCGACCTTCAATATCATGTACCAACCAATTTTACATATTTGATACAGTACTACCAATCTACTGTAATTGATATTAATTCAATTGATACGATCGATGCATTATTATTATTATTATTACTAATGTTGTCTAACGATCTACTAATAACCTTATCTTTTAAATTATAGATGGTTAAAATTATCATTAAAAATATCATAAATTTGTAGACGGCCGTGTTTATTTTAATATTCCTTTAAATAATCAGAACAACTTACCCGATAAAATTAAGATTGTACCGGTTTTTAAATAAGGCTAATAATGTTTTCTTGCGGTTAAAAATATCAAAAAGGAAAGCTTTCGTGAATCACCAACTTCATTCATAATCTAGTGTCAAGTTATTGCCATATTGGAAAAGTTATACACCGTCTCCTAATTGTTGTTCCGGTAAAATACCGCCATTTCTTCGGAGGCAAAAGCCCTAAAAAAGTATATAATAACATTAGTTATAAAAAATATTATGAATAATAAATCTGAGGTAGGTTATTATACAACCCCTTTACATAAACCCATACAACCCCTCTATCCACAACTCATTTTATTTTCAACAATTTTCCTTTTTCTTAACTACAAAAATGAAAATAAAATGAGTGGTGGATAGAGGGGTTGCATTTGAACGCCCCTCTAATAAAACTTACATTATTTATATAGAGGTTAAAACTTACGTTCCAATGACGACTTAATGACGAGTTTCCTCTGGACGTCATCAACTTGCCGCATCTATGGCATCGAGCGTATAAGACGCAATCTTTTCTAACGAGATCAAAATGCTTCCAAATCGGTGCCGTACGATTTGATTTGCTCACAATCTCAATATTAGAAGATCCAGCGATGCCCTCTTGCGAAGAACTTGAACCGACCATTTTTTAAGACGATAAAAGTATATTACAAAATAATATGACAAAAAAATTAAAATAATTACCGGACAAAATAAACAGAGAAAATTAACGAAAAATGGCTTTACAAAAACTAGAGAGCAATTAAAGAGTATTTACTGCGTTTTATTAAAAGAAACCACCAAAACTACACCCACTTATTTATACTCAATAAACTTGAATTTCCAAGAATATCCTCAGTTAATTGGTAATTTAGAAAATGGGAAGTGAAAACTTTAAACGAGGGAAAATGAAAATCTAAAAGGGCAGAGGGGGAATTTGAGATTTGACCGTTGGAGGGGGGGTTTTGAGAAGAAAGAAAATTTTAACTTAAATGGGAATTGGGAATGGGAACGAGAATAAGACCATTAGATTGGGTCTGGGACTCGAGTCTCAGGTCCGATCTTTATCCGGTCCATGTAAATTCGGTTCACTATAGGGGTGGTTTTTTCTATTTAAAATATAGGATGGAATAAAATTCAAATCTTGCTCCCCTACAATAGTATAACAAAATACATGAATGAATGAATGTGTTGAATCCAATTCCATTCTATATGTGAAGCAGACATTGGAATGGAATTTGGTCAACGTAACCAAACACCCCCACAGCTTTGGGTGAAAATTGATTAACAAGAAGAAAAAAAACATCGATAAAAACCCAAGAAAAAAAAAGGATTGAATTTAATTAAAAATAATAATTGAAACAATGAAATCAGAATCCCCCACAAGAAGTACACCACAATAGAGAGATAGAATCTTCTCAGCTCTCATCAAAGCATTCACTAATGAATAAGCTACCATGAAACCAATTAAACCATTCAACGTATGTTATGAAGCCGACAATGATGTCTCATAAACGAATTTTTGCAGAATGCTGTAAAGTGGAGGGTTTTTCGGAAAGGAAGAGCTAGATGCAAAGCACCAAAGAAGATATACGGATAAATAGGCAAAGGGCAATTAAGTCTTTATGCTTGTAATTTAGTTGGTTATAGATTAGTTGATGGTTGATAACTGTTAGTTAGCAGTAGTTAAGTTTCTGTTAGTTGTTAACGGAAGTCAGGTGGAGTCTTCAATCACAATGAGAACCCATGTGGCAACCATTGATTGCTTTTGATCTGTCGGCGATGAGCGCACGTGTTTTTGTGAAGGAGGGCCCTTTGGTCTTTTTCCTTTCCACATCTAGGTATGTAAGGGATAGATCTTGTGAAGGTATGTCAACTTATGTTAAGATATGTCAACATTTTTCAGGTATTTTATAGTATGTTTAACTTATGCTAACATGTTCATGTTAAGGTAAGTTAACTATAGAGGCATGTTAACATATGTCATTTTTATGTCAACGTATGTAAGGTGTGCTTAGTATGTGACCATTCGACCTCCCTTACAGCCATGCCACTGAACTTCCCTTTTATTACGAAACTGCCGTCGCATTTTTGTAAGCCTTCCAATAAGAAAAAATCATCCAAGGGCTTGGGTAGGGTTCTCAAGGAAGGTAAAATTCTCACACGATCCTAACTCTATCTATATACACACATATAGACATACAAATACGCACATAAATACATGTAGAGTATGCATGTTAGACAAGAAATGAATCGACATAAATTTTAAAAGAAAGTAAAGAATCAAATGCTGAAGATGCAAAAACTGAAAATCCAAAAGATCAATAAAAATTCATGCTAGAAAAACCTTGAAATTCAAAGAATAATCAACTTTGCATCTGCTATCATGATGATGCGTGTGAGTCTGATCATTTTGCGACATGATGTATGCATGCTACATGTACAATGTTCTAGCTTTAATAAAGCAAAGTTGTAGAAAATCCCAATTTTGGAAAAACGAAAATGACAAGGATGACTAAGTTCATTAAGGTTCCGAAAGGAGTCATAGCATCTGTGGTTTGAATCAGTAACCTTCAGATTGAAGAAAATAAGTTCAATCTGATTTCATTTTCGGAGATATTCAATCTACGATTCAAGACTTAACTCACATTTCAGATTCAAATCCAATATTCCAAAAACCTTCAGGAGTGGAGGGAGGTGCAAACCTGTATCGATGCCTGGAAACACCCTCGTGGTGCTCACAACGTAGATTCTGCTTATTGTTGTCATCACCACCATCAGGAAGAACAGCATCATAGAACTTTTTGCACTGCTTGCATTCAACTCCCTTCAGATTAGCCCTCTCGGCTTTCTTTCTTACTGGTTCAACATACTTGAAACTTTTCTTCTCAGGCCTTCGTAGACCAGGGTTAGCAGCACTTACATCCTGTGTTTCATCATCAGAGCTGTCGAAATTCATGTCTTTAGGAACCGTACCCGGAAGATGATGAATCTCTTCTTCCTTCGCACCCTTTTTCAAGTCTTCTTTGATGTTCTCCAATGGAGTATCGAGAAAGTCATCATGAAGGTCTGGTCCATTTCTGTTTTTCGTAGGCCTCATGTCTCTCCAATGAGAATTGGGACGTTTTGTTCCTGACAGCAAGCTAGTCTTTTTGTTGCTGTCAGGTTGAGCTAAAAGAGGGGAACCCGAGCTCGATCCTTGTATCAATCTAATTTCTTTCTTGTCTTCGGAGTTTTGTTCGTTTATGTTATGATTAGTTGTTTCACAATCAGCCATTGGCGTAGTCAGAGACTTCCCACCTGCGTCTGTAATCACAGATAAGAAGAGACATTAGCTATTGATGAAAGCACTGGCAACATTTTAAAATCCTGACCGTTGAGCTGAAAAAATTGGTTGGACCTGCAAAGGCTCGACCATGGTAGAAATGGTATCGAGCTAAGTTGTGTAATGATAGTGACATAAATATTTGGTCAAAAATAGATACAGATAGAACATAACAATTTGGAGAAAGGCTAAAAAGCTGATTTTAAGAAGAAAAAAAAAATCTTAACAAAAAAGTTCCATCTTCAACATAGCAGACATAAAGAACAACCTTTAAATACTAATACACAGAACATAAAGAAAAATAAACAGTTCATTTCAAAAGCTAACATAAAATATTTTGAAAATAAAGGGTACAAGTGATAAGGGAAGTTAGAGTTAGTTGTAACAAAATCCCTTCTGAACTCCTTTTTAGTTTTCTGTTAATTGTTGATAGTAGTTGCCATCTATAAATAGGAATTCCATTCTTGTAGAATTCAATCAAGATAATAAAAGATGAACTCCTTCTCTATATTTCTCCCTCTCTCTCTCTCTATTCTCTTCTTTCTAAACTTCTCATCTTCCCTATTCTGCCATTAAAGGAGAGCTTCCAGCCTCTGTATCAGTGTTATCAGAGCTAAAGTTCCTACAAAAATTTTCTTTCAATTCCTCTCTACAACCTAATCGCCAAGTCTGGCTCCTCCAATAACAAGGAAAGCAACAGCAATGGAGGATCAAATCAAGATCTTGGAGAAAAAAATCGAAGACCAAGACAAGAAATTTGAAGAAATGATGAAGATGATGAGTGAAATGAAAGAGAGTTCTTCAAATGAATCTCAAAGAATTAATAGCAATGGAGGAAGCAACTCACATCAATCTCTGGTTCTGGGGTATGTACCTAAACTTGAATTTCCAAAATTTGATGGGTTAAACCCTAGATTTGGATTAAAAAATGTTGCAAATATTTACTCTTTGTAAGATACCAGAGGATCAAATAGTGGATTTATCCTCTTTGAACATGGTTGATAAGGCTGAAAATTGGGTTTCTAGCTATTTGTCTGTGAGAAAGAATGTGGACTGGAATGATTTTGTGATTGATCTTACTGCCCGTTTTAAGGATGAATCTAGGATTAATATAGTGGAACAGTTTAACAAAAGCAACATGATTCTCTTAATCTTATATTGATGAATTTGAGAGCCATAATGTTGCAAAACAGCCATGCTTTACCTGATTCTTACATTTTAGACAGCTTCATTGGGGGATTAAAACTTGTTGTCAAGCCAATTGTGAGGGCTTTCAAGCCTACTTCATTGGCATGTGCCGTAGAGTTTGCAAGATTGCAAGAAGAAGCTCTGAGTTTTATTAATTCAGACCCAGAAACTGATAAATCCATTTCACCACAAACCCTCCAAGAAGTAACTGTGATCGATAACAGTCAACCACCTCTATTACCAACTCCTTCAACTAACGTTCAAGGGCCTCTATTACCAACTCCTCTCACAAAGACGACGACAATTCCTTTGGCAAAGTTTCAACCAAAAACTATAAAGAATGTCAGACATATCCCAGCAGATGTAAGAGCTGAGAAAATTGCAAAAGGCTTATGCTATTTCTGTGATAAGCCTTATGATAGACAACATAAGTGTCAATTCAAGGAGTCACAATTGTTTACGATTGAGATTCAAGGAGATAACGAATATTGCACTATGGTGAAGATAGAACAAGGTGATTCGGATCAATGCTTCTACAACAAACAAGTTAAAGGATTGACTTGAGGACAAGTCTTTTTGAAGGGGGAAAGTATGATAAGGGAAGTTAGAGTTAGTTGTAACAAAATCCCTTCTGAACTCCTTTTTAGTTTTCTGTTAATTGATAGTAGTTGCCATCTGAAGTTTTTATTTTATTTTTCTATATTCAACATAAAGGTATTACACCCTTTATATACAAGGAGATACAACATATAAAAGGAAAATATAGCAATCCTTATAAAAGGAAAAGATAGCAATCCTTCTAATATTATGGATCCTAAAATATCTTCCAGAATCATTACTAGCTTTAGGAATTTTCAACACTCCCCCTCAAGTTGGGTTGTATATGTTGTACATGTCCAACTTGCTAACTAATTCCTCAAAGCTTCTTCCTTGCAAAGACTTGGTTAGGACATCAGCTAATTGATCTTGTGATGGAGTGAAGGTGATCTTAATTTCTGAGTTCTCAATCTTCTCGGCAATGAAATGGCGATCAATCTCCACATGCTTTGTCCGGGCATGATGAACTGGATCCTTTGCAATGTTAATTGCAGCTTTGTTGTCACACTTTAGTTTGACAGTCTTCTCAAATTCCATTCCTAGCTCAGTTAAACCTTCACATATGGTTGCTGCTAGAGCTCTCAATTCTGATTCAGCACTGCTTCTAGACACAATTGCTTCTTGCTCCACCAAGTTACAAGATTACCCCATACAAAAGGAGCAATACCCTGTAGTTGACCTGTTGTCCATTTTGTTTCCTACCCAATCTACATCCGAATATAAGGTGATATCTTGACTTTCACCCTTTTTGAACAATAACCCTTTTCCCGGAGTCATCTTCAAGTATCTTAGAATTCGATACGCTGCATTCATATGTTCTTCCATAGGATTGTTCATGAATTGGCTGACCCTGCTTACTGCAAAACCTATGTAAGCAAAAACCTATATCAGGTCTAGTGTGAGGGAGATAAATAAGTCTTCCAACGAGGCGTTGATACCTACCTTTGTCAACCGAAATTCCCTCTTCTTCGTGTCCCAACTTTTTATTTGGTTCCATAGGAGTACTAGCAGGTTTGCACCCGAGCATGTCAGTCTCTTTGAGTAGATCCATGGTATACTTGCGTTGAGAAACAAATATCCCCCTTTTCGACCTTGCCACCTCCATACCGAGAAAGTACCGTAACGGACCGAGATCTTTTACCTCGAATTCTTTGGCTAGGCCTTCTTTGACTCGTACCAATTCTTCTTCATAATCCCCAGTTAGGATGATATCATCAACATAGACAATCGGAATAGCTACTTTATTCTCGGTTGACCGCTTTACAAAAAGTGTGTAATCGGCTTGGCATTGAACAAAGCCCTTTCTTTTACGGATTGAGAAAATCTACCAAACCACGCTCTTGGAGATTGTTTGAGTCCATATAATGACTTTAACAACTTACATACCTTCCGCCTTCCATGATCTATGTGTAGACCCGAGGGAATCTCCATGTACACTTCCTCTTCTAGAGTTCCATTGAGGAATGTGTTCTTTATGTCGAGTTGGTGCAAGGGCCAATCCAGATTTGCTGCAAGTGATAGGAGTATACGGATGGTATTAAGCTTAGCCACCGGAGCAAAAGTCTCTTGGTAATCGACTCCATAGGACTGAGTAAATCCCCTGGCTACAAGACGAGCTTTGAGACGCTCTATGTTTCCGTCTGCTCGATGCTTTACGGTAAATACCCACTTGCAGCTCACTGCCTTCTTTCCTGGTGGAAGATCCTCAATCACCCAAGTGTTGTTCTTTTCTAAGGTCATGATCTCCTCCTGAACTGCTTGTCTCCATCCCGGATGACTTAAGGCCTCTTGAATATTGTTTGGCACATGAACATTGTCTAACTTTGAGACAAAGAGTTGATAGGCCTGCGAAAGATTTCCATACGAAATAAAATCTTTAATTGGGTGTTGAGTGCAAGTTCGAGTACCTTTTCGTAACGCACGCAATGGGTATTTCAAGATCCTCATTTCTTGACTTGTCACCATCCTTTGGCTCATTTTCTCTCTGTGTGCTAGGTTCATCAGTCATCGGGCTCGATTCAGAATTATGTAGTGTCGTATGATGTGTCCTGGTCTTAGTCTCCTCTTAAGGTTGTTTTTTCCTTCTTGAATAAACCTGAAATTCTTTAGTTGTTGACTCTGGTTCAAAACTGGAGGACTCATGAGGTGTTACATCAGGATACACGGGTATATGACTAGGAGATTCAGGAGGTGTTGGAATATGACTAGGAGACTCGGGAGGTGTATCAGGAGGACGTGTTGGAATATGACTAGGAGACTCGGGAGGTGTTGGATGATCGGGGTGAGTTGTTGGATGATCATGAGACTGAGGAGGTGTTGGATCTACCATGGAATCCCAACTCCAATACTTAAAGTCTTGCATACTCTCCCCCTGAATTTCAGTTTTGGAGAAATATGGACCATTTTCAAAGAAGGTGACATCCATCGTTTCATAAATCTTTCGTGTAATTGGACAGTAACATTTGTATCCCTTTTTGTTGGAAGCATAACCGATGAAAACACATTTTATAGACTTTGGATCAAGTTTGCCCCTGTTTTGGGGGTAAACATGAACAAACGCTGAGCATCCAAAGATTTTTGAAGGTAAGCTAGATGACAAAAAACGGGCATGAGGAAATCTATCAATGAGAATTTGTTTTGGTGTTTTGAATTTCAAGACTCGGGAAGGCAACCTATTTATGAGATAAGCAGATGAAAGAACAGCTTCTCCCCATAGATATTTTGGAATATTTGTGGAGAACATGAGTGACCGAGCTACTTTCAACAAGTGCCGGTTTTTCCTTTCCGCCACTCCATTTTGTTGTGGTGTATTCACACATGAACTACTTTGAATGATTCCTTGCCTTGTTAGATAATCACTTAAAGCGGATTGAAAATATTCTCGGGCATTATCGGATTTCAACACTTTGACCTTCGTGTGAAATTTGGTTTGCACCATGGAGTCAAAGGTTTGAAATATTCTCACAACATCAGATTTTTCCCTCATGAGAAACACCCAAGTGAGTCGAGTATGATTATCCATAAAGGACACAAACCATCATGCTCCATTGATGTTTTTTATTCTTGATGGTCCCCAAATATCACTATGGACTAAGGCAAAAGGTTCCGATAGAGTATAAGCCACATTTGGATAGGAAGCACGAGTGGGTTTGGCAAGTTGACATATTTCACAATTAAAAAGCTTTGGACTTCTATTAATGAATAAAGTTGGAAACAACTTTTCGAGATACTGAAAACTACGATGACCCAATCGATAGTGCTGAATCATAACATCACTATCTTTATTAATACTAGAATTAAAAACAGACCTAGGAGAAACTGGACTTGTGGGTGACACTTTGCTAGCAACCAAAGAACTTTCAGGCTTGCATATTTTTAGGAGATACAGTCCCGAACACATCTCAGCACTGCCAATCTTCTTCTTCGAGCCCAATTCCTGAAAAACACACACATTTGAAGAGAAATCAGCATGACAATGATTATCTCGAGTTAGCTTACCAATAGAAATCAGATTGCAATCAATCATAGGAACATGAAGAACAGATTTGAGGATTAAGTTTGGTGAGATTTGGACGGATCCAATCCCAACAACTTTTGATAGGGATCCATCAGCAATTCGCACACTTAAATTCATTGAGCATAGCTTATAGTTTCAAAATAGTGATATGTCTTCGGTCATGTGATCTGAAGCTCCCGAGTCAACAATAGGTTTACCTGCATGTACATGCATACTAGTAGATGGGACAGGAGTGGTATGCTGAATGGATGCACCGCACCGTTCATGAGTTGTTTGAGCGCTTCAAGTTGTTCCTTGGTAAAAGGACTTGACTCAGGTGTATTTGGTTGCTCTTCTACCGTATTGGTTGAGTTCGCACGACTGTCTTTATCGAAGCTCATTCTAGATGACTTTCAGTTTTCGGGTTTGCCATGTATTCTCCAGCACGTTTCCTTGGTATGACTGGGTTTGGAACAATGATCACACCAAGGTCTCCCTTTTTTTTGAGTACGAGGACCTTGTTGGTTTGTAAATCGTGAATCACGAACAGCAAGTGTAGAACCATCACGTGTTGTATATGAATGTTGTCCACTCATCATGATCTTTCTCTTGCTTTCCTCACGACGAACTTCTGAGAAAGCTTCTCGTAGACTAGGAAGTGGTTTGGTACCCATCACTCGTCCTCTAACATCGTCAAGGCTTTTATTCAATCCCATCAGAAATTTGAAAGTCCGTTTTTGTTCTACTATCTTGCAATATCGCTTACTATCCTCGGGACATTTCCATTCATGATTTTCAAACACATCAATTTGCTGCCAATGTCGGATCAAAGTATTATAATACTGAGTTACTGGGAGATCTCCTTGCCTTAAATCATGAAGAATTGACTCCATAGCGAATAGTTTTGCAGTGTTTTCATAGCTTGAAAAAGTTTCTTTAACAGCTTCCCAGATTTCTTGGGCTGTCTCATAAAGAAGAAAGCTTTCACCAATATCAATGTTCATGAAATTGATAAGCCATGACATTATTTGGTGATTTTCTATCTGCCACTTCCTATAATCGGGATCTTCTTTCTTGGGAATTGGATTTTCTCCGGTAAGGTAGTCTTCCTTACCTCTACCACATATGAACATCCACACAGTTTGTGACCATTGGAGAAAATTCTGTCCATTAAGCATGTGGCTAGTAATAAGGAGAGGTGTATTGTCAGAACTTGGAGCGATTGTCTGACCGGAATTCCCTTGTTTGGGTTGAGACGAGACTTCGGAAGTGGAACCGGTCGGAGACATGTTGGATGATGGATCGACTGAAATTAGGCTCGTCTAATTCTTGATTGGATTTGGAATTGACTAGCCTGGATTGGGCTTGATGTTCGACTTCTCCAAATTGGGCCTATTGGGCTTGCCTGGAATCGACTAGCCTGGATTATAGGGTTGCGATGGTGTGAGAAAGAGAAAGGAGAACAAATACGTTCTAATCGAAATCATCAAACAGGGTTGTTTTCCCCCTTTTTTTCAGGACTATAAGATGGGCGATGGTTGAAAAGAAGAGGAAGGCGTTGACTACAGATCGGCGAGGAGTATGTCGGGAACGATGGATTACAAGATTTCAGAAGGATTGTTCCAGCTCTAATACCATGAAGTTTTTATTTTATTTTTATATATTCAACATAAAGGTATTACACCCTTTATATACAAGGAGATACAACATATAAAAGGAAAATATAGCAATCCTTCTAATATTATGGATCCTAAAATATCTTCCAGAATCATTACTAGCTTTAGGAATTTTCAACATCTATAAATAGGAATTCCATTCTTGTAGAATTCAATCAAGATAATAAAAGATGATCTCCTTCTCTATATTTCTCTCTCTCTTCTCTTCTCTTCTTTCTAAACTTCTCATCTTCCCTATTCTGCCATTAAAGGAGAGCTTCCAGTCTCCTGTATCAACAAGAACACTATGAATCCGGTTAGCAAGGTAATGGTTCAACCAGCCAGGTTTATAAATGTTGTGCATATGCATTCTCCGAAACAGGGTCTGGCTTGTTTTCAAATTGCAAATTAGTGTAGTCTCATTACCACAAAAGAACTATTCTCATCCCATGAATCTTGCAGCAACTCCTATGTTCGAAGCAAGATGTTTTCTAATTAGGTCACGAAAAGTTTGACTTGACACATATTTTAGGAAAAGTATTTGACTACTAAATGATGCGTCCAGAATAGCTTTTAATCATAACAAAAATATCAGAATATTGAGGACAAGACAATTGACATATGCAATTTTAGGTTAAAACTTTGCCAGAAAAGAAATCTTGCAATCCTTATGAAACATTGTTGCAATTTTCACAATACAGGGGGAATAATTAGCAAGGGTCAGTTACCAAAAAGATGAATATCGGATAGGTCATCCGCCAATTAGAGAAGTATTATGACTTTAGCCAATCTAACAAATATATTAGTCTCCATTCTCCAATTAAAAAAGCATTTCAGCATGACTCGTAAGTAATCCTACATCAAAACATTTTTAGTGAATTTCGAAAATCAAATATTTGTCAAATTGAATTATCATTGTCATTTGTCAAAACGGCATATTTGGTTTATAATATGTATATGTTTTTTGGCAATTAACCTAATTAAGGAACATAATGAGGACAAAACCAAGAAAAAGAAAAAAAATAAAGAAGGATTACCAGGTAAATTCAATATATTCTGATCATTGAGTAATGAGTCTTTATTAACTTTTGTGCTGGTGCTGCCATGCATATTCTCTGGAGTTAGGCCTGATTTTGAGCATAAATAGTTGTACTGAGATTTGAGTTTCTTATAAGCATCTATGACTTCCCTTCTTTTCTGCTTCTCTATCATTATCTCACCATTCTTGCCTTCAATCTGCTGAAGCAATTTCCCATGCAATTCCATTCCTTCAGTTGACTCGTTGCTCCTCTCTCTGAGATTCACTTGAAGCTTATCAACTTCCTCCTCTAAGCCTTTTAATTTGACAAGAAGCAATTTTTTCTCCTTTTGAAGCTCGTCCACGTCATGTCTACTCTTCATCAACTCTGAATTGTTGGAACCATTCTGTTCGATCAGCTGTTGTTGCCTTTTACAATTATCCTCCTGAATTTGTAGTTGATCTGTTAGTACTCTATTCTCCATTTCACAGTCATCCAGAAGCTGTCTAGTCTTCAAAATATCTGAGGCTTGTGTTCTCAATTTTATGAGCAATGTTTCTTGAAACTCCTTTTTCGTATGTACTTCCTTCGTCTTTTCTCTGAGCTCCTCCTGCATCTCCTCAGTTTTTTTCTCTAAAACGTGAAGCTTCGTGAAAAGCTCATTCATTTTATCATCTTTATCTTTTAATTGTCGTTCTTTCTGCTCTACGAGCAAGACCTTTGACTGGACCAACTGGAGCAGCTCACAATTTGATTCCTCTTTCTCTTCGATTATCCTACACTTGCTTCTCAGCTTCAATCTTAACTCCTCAACCTCAAGATCCTGCACGTGAGTTTTCTCTCGAAGCAAGCTATTTTCCTCTTCAAGCTCCTTCAATCTCTTTTCGTTGTCATGTACCATGGAGGCCTTTGAATCAAGAAAGTCACGTAAAGTCTGTTGTAATTCTCTTTTCTCAGCTACCTCTTTAGTCTTTCTTTTCAGCTCCTCCTCAATATCATTAGCATGCTTGAATGGTGGTCCTGGAAGTTTCTTTACCTTGCTGTTCTCCATCTTTAGAAACTGGTTTTCTTCAAAAACCTTCTGCTTTTCAGATTGAAGTGTTTTTACTTGAATCATCAGATCATTTTCCTTCTTCTTCCATTCATCTTCTGCGGCCTTCTTTGCTTCAGAATATATCTTTTTCAATTTTGATTGAAAATCTGGAAATAATTGCTTGCAGAACAGATATTCTATCTGAGAAACATTTTCTTTTGTCTCCTGGATTGTGGCAGCCAATAAAGTACTAAGTCCTGAGATATACTCTGTGTCAGTACCATCAACATGGTAGGCTAGTTCTGGAGATGTTCGCAGATCCCCTTCCATCTGTGGATGTCATAAGAACAATGTAAATATGTGCCAGTTACATTCATATGACCTTGGGATAAATGGCTTTTGGTGACTACTTTGTTGGTATAACACTCAATTACTTGTGAAAATAAAACAATAACAGAGTTCTATGTAAGATCAGATAATTTTATTTTATTTTATTTTTGTATTTGCACCATACTAAGAAGTGTAATATAGATGCCAACGTATATAAGCTTAAATAGTGCTTCCTAGTGTGACAACCCACAAGCCAACTTTCCTAATAACCAAATATACAAGAATTTACTTGGTACTTGCTAACACTGGTATTACCAATTTCCCTGTTAGCAATATTACATCCTTAGAGCACTATCCCTCAAGCTGGATTTTGATTGGTCCTCATGCACTCACAACAACTAATCCGACAGAAATATTTGGTTCATCTTTCATGGACATTAGAAGTAGATAGGAGGAATTGTAACTGAACAGGAGAAGCAAAAAACTCAATAAGAAACTCGGTCTACTGGTGTAACAAGCTATCCAGCAGAAGAAAGTCTATGTGATGCCCAAATAAACATATTGGTTGTCAAGCTTCCATTACTAGTAACGTCAGAACTTCTCAATGAAGCAACATGACTATTAGTACTTAATAACTATGTGCAAGAAAAGAGGAACATCATTTGTCTGGTACTTAATAGCCATGTGACCTATCTGAAAGGGTACATCAAGTCTATATATACTTAGTTGATGTTTCAGATTTGACTCTTCACCTTTTGTATAATACTTGCATATTTCCAAAGCGCATTCACTCTCTGTTACTTTCTACACCTCTGACTCATCTTTGGTTCTAAACCCAGAAGGCATGTGTTTTTCTTGACCCGCCAATTTATCTTTTAGCAATATTAAAAAAATATTAACCAGCTCCCAGAAATCAACTAGCTTGTATGGAAAAGCTAGCACGTTGGGTAACAGATTTCGTTAGGTGGCCTAAATTTGAACTCTACTTGTGTATATGAAACACCAAATAATCAATTTTGGGGTTGTTCTGGTTTACTTCAATACTGTAGCGCTTTACTTCGGTCACATTCATTTGTCTGTAAATAGCCAACAACAGAAAATCATGACTACAACTTTGTTACTAACCTTTCCTTCCCACAGTGGGCTTGGCTTGGACACCCTTGTCAACAAATTTTGCTAAATCCAGATCTGTTTCCTCCTGCCTGACTGGCAAAAATATACATGAGAACTTATAAACCAAGAGCAATAGTGGCTGGAACACAAAGGCTTTCTGTAAAGCACTGCTCCTAACGGACTTCTAGGATCTAAGATAGATTTAAACTAATCATATGCAGTGCTAAATGCTCTCATCAAAAACGAAAAATATGTACGGGAGGTTGATCAGAGATTCGGTTGTTCTAGAAGTGCTGGTATTACTAGCATAAAGTATGTAATCCAATCTTTCTTCTTTATGAAATTTTGGTATCTCAAGATGAATTAGAATGGAGTATATCATTAGTATTATATTCCACTTGAAAGGGGTTGTTTCTAGACTCATGTGCCATTTTTGTACAAGAGTAAGTGAGGCTGAGAGAGAAAGAGATAGGTACCATAGTAAACAGTTGAATCTCACTAAACTGATCCTTGTTGAATCTGAAGTTCAACAAGGAATTATGCCTGCAAATATCAAAACAAAAATGTGTTAAAACAGAATATCAATACTCCTAGGCCTATTACAACCTTCGTAAATTTGACAACTTATAAACACATCCAAACATATAAATCAACTTAAAATACCACTAAATTCTATTAGGTGAAGAATACCTATTCAAATGATAAGTTCAAATTAGACCTAAATTAAGACATTACGACCTGAAATTGAAATTTCACATGGATAAATTTCAAGCTTCCATTTTAGTTAACAGCAGTAGCGATTCCGCTAAGATCAACATCCTTCTCTCCCAAGATTTGAAATGTGGAGGTGCCTTCACCTTTATCTACTGGCCTATAATAGTTTGTTCCGCTTCGTAACTACGATCATATGTGTGTGCATTTGCTTTTGTTGAAAACGAAAGTTAGTTCAGATCACAGTTGGTACTTACGGGTTGATCGGTGACTGGAGGAGGAGCAGCAGAGGCAAGATCTCCGGCAGCCGGAGTATGCTTAGGAAGTGAAAGAGGGGAAGGAGAGGGAAATGTTGGATCGGAGGGAATATTGAAAAATGAAAATGGGAAACGGATAATTACGAACATGCCCTTCCCAATAATTGATTATTCCTATTTATTGGGTTTTTGGATGGGAAAATTGTATCAAAATGGAACTAACTACGATCTTATTCTTGTTTTAGGGAACCAACTTTTAAAATTATCATTTAATGATTTGGATCAAACTTTTTGTTTATTTAAGGGCCTGATTGACCTATTGAGCAGGTAATCGGTAATTAATTATGATGTGGCAATATCATAATAATAAAAAATATTACTTGGATATTATATTTTCCATGCCATCATTATTATTAAAAAATAAATAAATTTAACCCAAAATAAGAAAACCAACAGTCTCCTTCCCCTGGTTCTAATCGATCATCTCCCCATCGCCTCCTCCTTCTCGTCGCCTTCTCATACAGGTCGACAGTCTCTTCCGACAGGTGCTGTCGTCATCCAGCGTCGTTCATCTCTTTTTCATTTATTTACACCTACTGCATATGCATGTCCAGTACATAATGCATCTTATGATAAGCTTGTTTCCAAACAAAGAGTTATATTGCAACAAGATTCTTGGTCGTATAAATGTGAAAGAAAGAAGTATAATTAAGAAGCAGTTTCTTGAAGGGGAGATGTTTGGAATCTGCTTCTCAACCCAAAGGAAAGTCGAATTTGACGATAATATAAGGGGACGTTTATCCAAATGTTTAGCCGGTAAAGTGCTTACCGGTAAAAGTTACCACTTTCACTTACCTTCTCGTGTAAGATTCGAGTTCATTTAAGCGACATCGTATGCAACAATATACCTTGTAAGTGCTTACTCGGTAAGACTTTCGGCCCTTGCCATCGTTCTTACCAGGTAAGATTCTCGGTATTTGTAATGTTAATCCGGTAAGGTAAGTGACTTGGTAAGAGTTTACTGGGTAACCGCTTGTTAAACAACCCCTAAGTGGGAAGAATATGGTGGAAGTAGTTGTGATTGTCGAGTTGCTTGCAAAACTTCATAATGGTGTCTCTTTTTACTGCTTTATCCATAAACAATATTCAAATTTTGATAGTTATTGAGTAAATATACACAGAATGTGTGCCCAAAAACCAAAAGATTAGTGTGGTTTCATAACACCATACAAGGCTCAAGTTTATGCTATACAAAGCAAACACGAGAATATTTACGAAAGAAGAAAAACGGGGGATTTTGAGTTCTCTGTGAAGGTTCGAAATGTTGATGCGTTCCAAGGTTACGAAGAGGATGTGATGATCATCTCAACTGTGATAGGCATTCATAATGTGATAAACAAACACCTCTTCAATCTCTTCATCCATTAATAATGGACTTCGTTTTTTCGTATGCCTAGATGAATCACGCCAGAGGATCGAGGAGCACATGCCGGAAGGGAAGGTCGATCAGAGAGACAACAGAGGTGGAGAAGGCGGAGGCAGAGACGGAGAAGGCAGGGAGAAGAAGGAGGCATGATAGGGGCGACGATTAGAACTGGGCGAAGGAGGCGATTTGTTTTCATATTTTGGGTTAAGTTTTTTTTTTCAATGATGAAGATGATGACATGGAAATGTAATATCCATTTTTTAACGGCAAGTTAACGCACACACACGTTCCAGCAGTATCGGGCCTCCATTTTTTTTGAACGACAAGTTAACACACACGCACACGTTCCCGGGGTATTCGGGCTCCCACTTAAGGGTGCCACCCGACTAATCCCCGTCGATCACGACCCAGCCCAATTAAGGGTACCACTAAGTGGCAGGCCCATGATCATGGATGTCACAGGATGCTCACCATGGGCCTCCATTACGGGCAATCTCACTAATCCGCTGCGACCCCGCCCAGCCTTTGGTTGAACCCGACCGGCAGGGTAGAGGGTCCCATAGACTGGACCCACCCGAACCGGTCCCGGACCCGGCCCCGAAGGACCAAACCCAGAGTCTGGATATCTTAGGAAAGTGTCGCCCATGGGAATCGAACCCAGGTAGTGTGGCTTTCACCTCACACCCCCAGGATGTTACCTATACAACTAAGCTAACCCCCTTTGATAAAAATGTAATATCCATGTAATACTTTTTTAAATTATTATATTGCCACATCATAATTAATTACTGGTTACCTGCTCAATAGATTAATCAGACCCTTAAATAAACAAAAAGTTTGATCTAAACCCTTAAATGATAATTTTAAAAGTTGGTTACCAAAAACAAGAATTAGGTGAAAGTTGGTTCCATTTTGATGCAATTTTCCCTTTTGGGATTGTTTATACTTATTTTTATTTAAGTGTTTATTAACTTACTAGAAGTATATTCGTGCGATGCAGCAAGATACATCACGATTTTAATGTTTTATTTTATTTTTTGTTTTTTTATCGATTTAAAGTACGATTTTAGATGGTTTTGAGAATGTGATAATTATCTTTTTATAAATTTGTTTAATTTAGACTTAATAATATAATGTTTTTATATAAAAAAATTAAATATTTTGTTAGAATTCAAAGATTATTTTATATATTCTAAGTTATTTATATTTAAATTGAAATGTTTATCCTGTTTTGATTATGTTTATCGGTTAGTTATGAATTCAAACATATAACTTTATAAACTTGTACTAATGCATCATGATTTGTAATCTTGAATTTTAAGTAATGAGTATCAATAAACAGTACTTAATGCATAAAAACTTGTTCTTAAGAGTTTCTTTGATAGTTTAATAATAATATAATGTTTTTTTTATAAAATAAACATTAAATATTCTGTTAGATTTTCTTAATTATATTTTAGATTTTTTATATTGAAATTTTGATTTTTATCCTGTATTTAGTTATGCGGTAAGTGATTTTAGGGGAGTTGAAGTGGGGAGTGATTTTAAAATAGTTAAAATAGTTAGAGATAATGATTGAAAGTTAATAAATAGCATTAAATGTAGTACATAAAGTTTTAATGGTTGTTATTAAGAGATTTTAAGTAATTAGCATTTAATAGCGGTTGGTAGCAATTTATCGTGTACTGCACAGCGGGGGCACAATATTACCCGGTGAGAGTACAAGTATATACCTTCACTAGAATCGATTCAAGTAATATAACGGTAAAAGTACCGAGTATCGTTCTCACAAGGACTGAACTACTGAGAATTGCTGATTTTTATGAACTTCTTGCACAAGTTTCGAGTATGGGAAAAATATTGTTTGGATGGTGAATTAATGGAAAATGCGAAATGAATTTTATAATTAAAAGTTGGGTACGGATGTAAGCTTTTCTTGGGTAAAACGTAGTAACAAGATGGTTGGACTCTTTGTAGTACGAAATGTCTATAAAAAGTTCGATCTCTCGAAAGTGGATTTTTATAGACCGATCATACAAAGTGTTCATAAAGTGTCCATCTATACCGACTCTTGATCTTGTCGATTTTACTAAGTTGATAAAAATAATCAAGTTCTACCAATATAGATATTTATACCCAATTCTCTTTGTGATATAAATCTCGACCGATGTTTGAACTTTAGTAAATCGTACAAAACCCGTATCTCTACGTGGTTATCAAAGACTCTCTCAAATCTTTGTGCATCACCTAAGCCGTATTTCGAATCTACCCCTCTCGAGGTCAAGATCTAATATTAACATATAAAAGTGATCGGCTTATCTGCGTTGAGTTGAAGTCCCGACTCAAGTGACCAAGGTCAATAATTAGTAACGATGGCCACACCCAAGTGTTGCCTACTAGACCCAAGTTGGCTCACACCCGCACCCAAAAGGGTGCTTAGCTCATAACGATAATAAAAGACATAATATAATAAAGGAAATACTCGTTAACTATTTGCATAATAAAAGTAAACTACAATTACAAATGGAAAGTACATAATTTAATTACTAGAAATAAGAGTACGAAAATTAAATACAATAAAGTAAGTACGAAAATTAAATACTAAAAATAAAAGACTGAATGGAAAGCAAGAAATAAAGACAAGAATTAAAGCCTCACTTCAAGTCAAGATACTTTCAATCAAGTATTCTAGACTTGAATGAGGAGAGAATGTTGATGATGGGAGGTAGATGACATGTTTTTGAGATGATTAAATGCTCTCCAAAAGTCTTGTATTTATAGATGGGAGGCTTGAGCATCCAATGGTCTTGATTGAGTCTTCAATGTGTGGCCAAGATCATCCCAACAAGTTTATGTCTCCAGCTCATATCCAGCCCTTATTATTTGTTTGACCAAACTTTCGGGTGCCCACAGTGGGCACACAAGTGCCCACAAATCAATCAGCAGCACAAATTCTTGTAAGATCAATTAAATTGGTTAAATTATCACATATTGCAAACAATGTGGACCAAATGAAGGAGATAGAAGCAAAGTGGGTAAAAAGATAAATAAAAACCTATAAAAATAGCAACAAATAACTCTAAAAAATGAGAGTTATCATCCCCCCAAACTTGAGGTGTTATTTGTCCTCAAGTGACAAAATAAAAATGAAAAAGAATGATACGAGGAGGGGGAAAACTAAATGAAAAATACCCGGACGATGTTGATAATTGTAACACCCTCAAATATGAAGATAGCAACTTATTAAAATTTTTCTAAATACATCAATAAATACTTCAAACTACAAACACAAATTAAGAATTAACCTCAACACATATACACATTCTATACCACGATCTATGGTAAGGACGAGTGCTACTAAACCCAAACATGATACTATCTCCAACCCGCGGAAGACTTCTCTCACTACATACACTTGCACAAGGCTAAGGCTCGACTTCTCGAAGCATTGCTAGAACCGAACCCCCAACAGGAACCTGATGCACATGCTGACAAATAAAAAGGTTAGGTTTAACGCCTAGTAAGCTCAAGAGTTTTAACATGAATGAATAAATCTTAAAAAAACAAGGAAACCAGTTTAAAGCGAGATCCTTCGAAATAATATACTTTAAAATGGAAATGACACATTTTCCCACAATATGCCCTTTTATAGACAATGCTCCCAAACACACGTTTCATATAAAAATGATGCAATCTGGAACTCACCCAAGATGGGGTCATAGTTCGACATTCCAATTCATGGAAATGTAAATAATACCTTATATTCCAAAACACCAGAACACGGGCGAGACATAATACTCGACCCTTATGTAAAGGAAAACGATTTATAATAATATGGTACGCCATTGGAAATATGTAACTCGAATTAATACTCAAGCGACCATAAAGTATAACGAAATCTAAATACCGAAACGTGGAAACGACGCGGTCCATTCGACTTTAATATACGTGGGAAGAACCCAATATTAGAGCCAACATTTACCGTCAACCACTAAAACTCACATTGGTAAAATACCACATTACCATGAAAAATATCACGAATCAACGATGAAGAGATCCGTATACACCGAGAATAGAAAACACGCAAGTAGGTCGTTCACGTGACTTCCTTGCATATCATCTAAACGTTCCATCTTGGGTGGCGAGAACACGTGAATGGGGCCACCCGCGATGTTATTGGATTCTACCCGAACACCCCGACATCCTGGTTCTCATGCCCCTACCGACATCATACCACAGACCGTTTAACGCCTCTGGCCTTACTCCATTGGAGTTCCACTTTCGAGGGCTTACAGGCGTGAGCGCCTATCCAATCTAGACGAGTTCCAACTCTGTGGCCCGAGCCACATATTCCTACTCGCTAGCAAATCCGAGCGGTCACTAAATGTAACCCAAAACCTCAGGTCTTACCAAATACACAGACTTACGTGCCTATGGATCCAATACAACACTGTCTAACATTACATGACTCCAATTGAATGACCAACGCACTCAAGACATGTAACTCCCCAACGATACGAAATTAATTGTCATCTTATTCAAAAAACCCGCGAGTTATAATTCCGGACAAATGTCCACACAACTCATTTTAAGCCAACACTGAGCTAAGATGCTCAAAACCCATTTGACCAATAATTATCGGTCCTCCAAATAATGAAATGTCTTTTAAAATAACGTTTATGAAGACACACACTACAAAGATGCATTTAACCCAAAACTCAACATGTATTGGGACCAAAGATTTACCAAAGGGTTTATGAATGCAAATGTACCTGAAATACGTATAACATGAAATAGACTTCATTTGTACAAAATCACCATGAATGTGAAAACCATGCTATTTACTCGTTAGAACATTCAAAAACCCAAATATGAGCATTTTATGAGGTTAACACAACCCAAGTTCACCAGATATAAAAACTTATCAAAATACTCACCCTTTGACAAATAACCAAGTAAAACATAATTTACTTCAAAATATTCCAAACTTATCAGCAGTTAACCATTTCGTATAAAACACTTTAAAATAACCATTTTGGCATGTACACCGTTTTCACAAATCAACTTGAACTCACCTTGCTAGATTTAGGCTAAATCTAGATTTTACCCAACGAGTTCTTTTGAAGGCCACTTGAATCCTCAAGCCAAGAACTTCCAAAACCTAGATCCATACATACCGAACCATAAATATCCATAAACAACCACATAGAAACATTCCCCAACATTATATACCAAAATCCCTAAACGAGATCAAAACCCTAGTTTCTCCAAAACTAACAAATCCGAGATTTAATAAACCAAACACTAGGGAAACACCTAAAGAACATATGTAACCTTAAATCAAAGAAGCTTACCATTAAAGATGACTAGACTTTCTGAGAACACCCAATCCAACACTTCAACCCGAGCTCCCAACCGTTGAACTTGACGAGGAAGATGAAGATGAAGGTTTTGTGGGTTATCACCCCAACTAGCTAGATGATTAAGAACCATGTGGTATGAAGAAGAAAAGCCTCCAAAATGGGTTAGGGTTCGGTTTTAGGGTTTGGGAGAGAAAAGGGAAGAAGATAGAAGTGAGAAATGAGGAGAATGGTGAGAAATGAGGATTTAACAGCCTCTCAGCCCCCGTCCGCGACATTGACACGGCGACTATGCCCTTGGCATAGTCGCGGGGCATAGTCGCCCGCTCCACATGGGCCGCGGTACCTCTCCTGCGAGAGTGACACGGCGACAGTGACACTTGTTACTGTCGCGGGCAATGTCGCCCAAACTTCCTCGATTCCCAAAACTTGACTTCTTTCATGCCAACACTCTCGAAACCCTTAGGAACTTTAAACAAAGCATTTCCCAACAAAACCCCAAGGTTTACAAGTCACATAAACGTCCGGTGACAATTACTTACCGAAAAATCACGGGTGTTACAATAATTCCTCTAGCTTGAGTAAGGTGCCTTTCTCCATTGTTGAAACGGTTGGTTCCGAACTAATCAATAGGGCTTTGTCTTGGGTTGGTGTTTGTGGCTTAAAATTTTTGACCCATCTTCCCTCAAACTTGAACTATCCCACAAAAAGGATTTTTAGACTTATCGATGTTGGGTCCAATTTGTGTAGTTCTCGAACTCTTGAAACCTCATATGTTAGATTTGTGTATGGTTTACGGCACGTCGGGTTTCAAAAGTATTTTTATTCAACGATTGTCTTCCAATTTTTCGAAAACTTATTTTGTTTATTTTATTTTTTTTGTTTATATATATATATATATATATATTTTGCGTACGGTCATAAAATTTTATAATGATGTCCGTACAAACCGAAAAACATCCCCCCAAACTTAAATAGGACAATGTTCTCATTGGCGGACAAACGGTGGGAGTTGCGGTAAAGGGTTAGGTTACGAATGGCACATGTTTAGGTCGCACAAAAAAATATGGCCTACATCCTTTTAGTTTGAAACCATCCAACTCAACAATGAAAAGCTGCACCTGAAAGAGACAAAATAACTAGAGGAAACAGATTAAATATCAACACCATTAGATAAACATAAAACCATCCGTACAATAATTACCAAAAAGACGGGATAAGTTCAACGACGCACAAAGGTACCCCAAAAGAACTGTTATCGACAGACATAGTTTGCAATAAATGATAATTAAAAACTAACATAATCAACCTTGAGGGGACGATTGACCATTCGGGCCAGCGGTCGGTGCACTAGATCCATCAGTGGTCACTGTGGGCATACTGGTGGTGACAGCAAGCATCGCAGCAGGTTCTGCAGGCTCGTTTGGTGGGTCAACAGCAACAGCAGCGGCAGGTAGGGGTGTAAACGAGCCGAGTCGAGTCGAGTAGTAGGTTAATCGAACCGAGCTCAAAAAATTATTACTTGGCTCGTATAACACCCTAAAATTCAGAGTAAATTAAAATTTTGAAAATTCGGCAATATGACGTTTGTATTTGGTATAAACCTCCCAAAAAGGGGAAAAGTACTACCTTTACAAAAACCTGTGAACGAAAATGGAAATTTCAACAACAAACTAATCTAAACATAACTATCTAGATTACATCGGTTGTCGATCCAAAATCACCAAAATATGGGACTTAAACAATTGCCCAACACCAAATACTAGTCATCTCAAAAATGCCTCAAAGACCATGCTCATCGCTCACGACCTTAGCAACCCACCGCTAAGGGAACATCTTATACATATCATTTGAGAAAAAGTGTTAGACTTAAAGCCTAGTGAGAACATACAGTTTATAATTTCAAGAGATATAAACAATTGTATCGAAAGTAAATCTTTTCAAGAAGGTTTAGTTTACAATTGAAATCTTTGTCACATAAGGACCGTCCGGTCCGAAAATTCATCTTGCGATGACGGGGGATACCCGATTTACCAAGGATTGTGGCGGAACACAAAAGTAGGCCACAATCCGAGTTGTGAGCTAAATACTTGGAATCCATGGCCACGAACAACTTCGGTCCGTACTAAGATGTGATGGAGGGCCCCCGAGGAAACCAAGTCATACTCGTTCACTAGGACTACATTATGACCCATGGCTAGTAACCGATCTCACATAACCGTACCAAAGGCCCCCGAGGGTCAAATGTATCCATAGCTACAAAAAGGGGAATAGACATCCCAATAATATAAGTCGACTCAATACCTAGGGATCCACTAGTAATAGTATAGACTTGTCACAATTTCATTTGTGACTAACCAAAGCTAAACATATAGCTTCCAACAACATTTACTACCCAAATTTCATTTTTCCAAATTTAACTGCTGATAAGAATGAGAATCATAAAATTAGATTATACATATTATTTCAAGTACTTCACCATAAATGTGCAAGAAAATACTTTATTGTAACACATATCAAATGGAACCCTTCATTTTAACAAAACCTAGCAAGAACCCTAAAATCTCCCAAAACTCAAGTTAGGTCAAAATGTGAAAATCATAAATCCAAAACCAAGGAGATGTATAGGAGTTCAAAATATAAGTTTTGACATGTATAAAGTTTAGAAAATGATAGTAGGAACTCACCAAGTGGGTTTTTGAAGAAAACTCAAACCCTAGATTTTTGCTCCTTTGGAGAAGATGACAATGGAGGAAGTGATAAATGCTCCATACTTGAACCTATAGGTGAAACACCCAACTTCTAGCAATAAGTGAGGTGGTTGAGAGTAAATGGAACCCTAGGTTTGGTTTCTATGAAAGGGAGAGGTAGAGAGAGAATAACAAAAGAAAAGTTGAGTTTAGAATGAGAAATGAGGCCAAAATCTGAATTTAATTCGGCCAGACCCCGCACGCGACCTTGCCACGCGAGTCACTATCACGAGGCACTCTTGCGGGGAACGTACCACGAGTTTCGGTGTTTCCAGTGATTATGCCACGCGATAGTGACACATGTCCTATCGCGAGTCACTCTCGCGCCAGACGTACCGAAGACTAAAATGCCCAAAAACTCGCGATTCTCGCATGGATCGATTTAAGGTTCGAAAGCACAACCTAACTCACCCCAAAAGATAAACGGAATACGGAGAAAATACCAACGAAGGACGAAAACTTACATGGCGAAATACCGGGTGTTACAGCTCGAGCTCGACTCAAGCTCGATTAACTTTTCAATGTAGGGCTCGAGCTCGAATATTTTTTGAGTTATCGAGCTCGAGCTCGATGCTCGTTTATGGGTTCGAACTCGCGATTGATTAACTCGTTTATAGGCTTGAGCTCGATAACTTTTATATTTTTATTGTGTGATTAATAAATATATGAGCATGTTTGGCTTGAAAAAGGGTATATGCTCGAATGGCTCGGCTCGGCTCGACTCGAAAATTTTAATCGAGTTTTCGAACGAGCCGAGTCGAACATCGGTGTTATAAAGTTCGGCTCTATAAGTTAAACGAGTTCTATTTTGTGTTCGAGATCGACTCGAGCTCGAGAATAATTAAGCTCGAGCTTGATATAAACAAGCTCGAGCTCGAGTAGCTTGTTAAAAGCTTGACTCGTTTACACCCCTAGCGGCAGGTACTGGGCGTCGAACTTGCGGAGGAAGAATACCAGGTGGGAAATGCGGCATGCGTGCAGCAAGCATGATATTATGGGCCCGAAGGACTTCTCGTAGGCCGCGAATCCAATCACGTTGGTAGGCCCACATCACCATGGAGTTGTGCCTCAATTATGCCAGACTTGTGTCAACCGCCGTCGTACGTGTATCCACCTCTGTCAGCTTGATCAGAAGGGCATCCAACTTGAGGTTCGTTTCTTCAATATGGCTCGCCAAAAGTGTTAGCCATGTCTCGTTCCCATATCCATAATTCGGTCATGATTTCTCCGTATTGGCCGAAGGGTCCACATGGGATGAACCCGCAGTTGTGGTAGTGGCAGGAGGTGGTGGTGGCGGTGGTGGTGTCTCGGTTTGTGGCGGATAATGTACCTTCACGGGGTTAGTTTTGGCAGCAATAGCCCGAGTATGACATTCCATCGTATTCGTACCTAACAGTGACTGAATATTGACAATCTCGTCCAAGTCATATTTTGGTACTTCGGCAGCCTTCATCAACTTCGTAATCAGCCCCGGAAAGATAAATACACTCTTGGTATGAGCTGAGGAGGCTTTAATGGCGGTGTGAATAATGGGGCCAACATCGATTGGGAGTTTTTTCATAATACAAAACAGTAGCCAACATCGCTCTTGGGGGATTGTACCATCGTGCATAGAGGGGATCAAGTTGTGGGGGAGAAACTGGAACCATAGGGCAACCTCGGGGTTGAGGTCACTGCTCAACATGACCGGTTTCTGAAGTTCTTTAGTCCAACCTCAGCCCGGTGTGCACAAAACAACCGCAACTTCATCTTTGGGAACCTATTTTGAGCCCAAAGCAAGTTGGCTAAACTCACAAATAAAGGGTGTATCGAGTCTCAAAGTCCTGTTGATGTTCTCACCGGACCAATCAACAAATTTACCCCGAATGATTACCAGGGTATTGCGGTGAATACCAACAGCTGCGAAGAACTCATGCACCCAAATCGTTTTTGCCTCACATGTCAAGGGAACCATGGTTTCCCATTTTAGAGCGACCAAATGGTGCTTGATGGGGACAAATGCCTCTACCAACTCGGGGTCGAGGGCGCGCTCATACAAAAACTTGTTTAATTTCATAAGATCATACCTTGCTTTAACAGCCTAGTCATCAGCCTCGGTTGGCTTTGTTTTGACTTGTCGAGTGGACCGAGTGACCATTTTACGCTTCCCTTTTCTCTCAGCCTCCACTTCGACTATAGCCCTCGTTGCTTGTCTTGTGCTTCGACGTTTAGGCACCCTCTCGTCAGGATTCCGAGTGTTAATCACTTGGCATGTAATCATCGTCACCCACTTCCTTCGTTCTAGTATCCACAATAGACACTTACTCCTCTTGTTGTTGTGCCTCTAAATGCTCACCGTGGAGAGCATCATCCTCCTCCTCCGTGCTAGACTCCTCATATGAGGATGATGATGATTGTGAGGCAACATATTAGTATGCTCAGGGCTAGTTTCAGATTCAAAATCAAAGAGGAGATCCTCTTCCACACTTCCTCTCTCATTTAAATCAAAGGGGTGATGGGTAGGGGGTTTTGTTTGTGAGAGGGAGTGTTGGGGTATTGGGAGGAGCGGTTGGGTTGTTCCATGAAAGTAGGGTTGTTGTAGTCGCCGACACCGTTGAGAGGGGTGGGGGTTGGTGGTGTCGGCGTTGTGGTGGGTGTGGGGGTGGGGAAGTTTAGGGTAATAGAGAGAGGTCGATTGGTGGGGAGAGGTTTAGCGGCAGCGGGGAGGGTGGTGAGAGAGGGGTTAGGGTTTTTCGGTGGTGGTTTATTTTTCCGGCGATTGGTGGATTACGGTGGTAGGGTGAGTTTCTAGGGTTTTGGTGAGTGGTGAAGAAGTAAAAGAGGGGTGGAGGATTCTTGTTAATACCTGATGAGACTCGGCGAAAGTCAGAATGAAGTTGCCCTAAGAGGATGATTGATCGTCGGCGCTTACTACTGATGAACCAACAGCGATGTCGCCGGCGATGGAGATGATCTAGCGGCATCTGTTGGCAATGGAACAACACCGTGAGTGGTGGCGATGAAAGGCTCACTGGTGGCGATGGCGGTGAGGGTATCAGCAGCGGCGATGGCGTCGGCCTCCCGCTGCAGACGTCTGCTCCGGCGAGATGGAATAGGGTTTGGGTTTCTTGTGAGTCTTTTTGGTCTAGCCATTGGAGAAGAAGATGAAAAGTCTTTTGATTTTTGAAAATAGAAAAACCCACATTTTTGTTTTCCAAAACCACTCCCTCCCCAAAATAAAAACCGGTTCCTCCCTTTTTTCAAAATTATATTTTTTTTCTTTTTCTATTTTTTTTAACATTTGACAAATGAAAAAGGGAGTGTCATTTCAAAAAGAGGGTTTTTGTCCTTGGTTTAAATTTGTGTGGTTGGGGTGAAGCCATCAAGTGAGAGGGTACTACCTATTTGTACCACATGTCATTTTCTCCATCCAAAGTGAGCCAAGTGTCCACTTAGCCAATGATGAAACATCATTGAAACTAGCTGGACTCCAAACCTTCTTAAATCAGATTGAAACCTTAAAGTCTTCTATTTTTGTAAAAAGAAACGGATCTTTTATAAAAAAATATACCCAACTCACGTGCCCACAGTGGGCACAACATGTCCATAGTGGGCAAAATCACTGCTAAAAAAACTAACTGTACAATATTTACAGAAAAACGCTCACCAAATTTGCTTAAGGTTCATGGGTGGTTGGGTTGGGCACTCCATCAGGAATGTAGTGCTTCACCCGGTGCCCATTTACCCTAGAAATGTTGTTATCGTATGGGTTCAGTAAATCAACCGTACCCATTTTACCAATATCCGTGATGGTAAAGGGTCCTGATCAACATGATTTAAGTTTTCCCGGGAATAATTTCAGTCGTGAATTAAAGAGAAACACTTGTTGACCTTTTTCAAAAGTTATGTTATTTATCCTACGATCATGCCATATTTTTATTTTTTCTTTATAAATCTTGGCGTTTTCGTAAGCATGGTGTCTCAACTCCTCTAATTCACTTAAATGAAGTTCCCTCTTTTTCCCTGCGGCATCCTCACACAAATTCAATTCCTTTATTGCCCAAAAAGCTTTGTATTCCAGTTCCAAAGGTAAATGACATGCATTCCTAAAAACCAATTTGTACGGTGACATATCCAATGGGGTTTTGTAAGTTGTTCTGTAATCCCAAAATGTGTCATCCAACTTGAGTGACCAATCATTTCTATCGGGTTTGACAACTTTTTCCAAAATTGATTTTATTTCCCGATTCGAAAGTTCGGCAAGACCATTTGTTTGCGGATGGTATGTCGTAGACACTCGGTGTTGAATATTATATTTACTAAGAACTGTGCTTAACATTTTGTTTACGAAATGTGTCCCTTCATCACTAATTAAAGCTCGGGGAGTGCCAAATCGTACAAAAATATTTTTATGAAGAAAGTTAATCACAGTTTTAGCATCGTTTCTAGGACACGCAATGGCTTCTACCCATTTTGATACGTAATCAACCGCAACCAAGATATACTTATTATTGAAGGACATAGGAAATGGTCCCATAAAATCAATGCCCAAAACGTCAAAAAGTTCAACTTCTAAAATATTGTTTAAGGGCATCTCATTACGTTGGGATAAATTCCCCGTCCTTTGGCATTGATCACAACCTTTGACGAACTCAAATGCATCTTTAAATAACGTGGGCCAAAAGAAACCACTCTGAAGAATTTTTGTCGTCGTACGTTGACCACCAAAATGGTCTCCGTATGGCGAAGCATGACAATCACTCAAAATGCCTTTCATCTCAAAATTTTGGACGCATTTTCTTAAAATTTGGTCTACACCTAATTTATACAAAAATGGATCGTCCCAAAAATAATGTTTACAATCGTGGATGAATTTTTTAAATTGTTGTCCCTTCATATGGTATGGCTTGATTCCGCTCGCAAGATAGTTCGCGATATCAACATACCATGGGACACTATTCTCAAAATGATGTTGGATGGCAAGGATTTGTTCATCTGGGAAAACTTCCTTTATCTCATGATCTCCACCACTTGACACATGATTCTCAATCCTAGAAAGATGATCAACAACTTGATTGTCTATACCCTTTCTATCAACTATCTCTAGGTCGAATTCTTGTAAAAGAAGGACCCACCGAATAAGTCGTGACCTTGCATCGGTTTTGTTAAAGAGATACTTGATAGCGGAGTGATCTGTGTGGACGATGACTTTTGTGCCAATCAAATAAGATCGAAAACAGTCAAATGCAAATACTACGACAAGTAATTCTTTCTCAGTTGTGGTGTAATTTATTTGAGCTTCGATAAGAGTTTTACTTGCGTAGTAAATGGGGTGGAAGATTTTATTCCACCCTTGTCCAAAGACAGCACCCACAACCCAATCGCTAGCGTCACACATTACCTCAAAAGACATGGTCCAATCTGGGGCGATCACAATGGGTGCCGAAACAAGGGCGACCTTGATTGTTTCAAAAGTTTTGGTGCATTCCGGAGTAAAGTCGAAAGCTTGGTCGACATGCAATAAATTACAAAGGGGTTTTGCAATTTTTGAAAAATCTTTTATAAAACGTCTGTATAACCCCGCATGCCCCAAAAAGCTTATAATGTCTTTAAACGAACTTGGTTCGGGTAATTTCATTATCAGTTTATCACCTCAAGCTTTGCTTTATCCACTTCTAAACCTTTTTTAGAAACCATGTGACCCAACACGATTACTTCGTGTACCATAAAATGACACTTTTCCCACTTTAAAATTAAATCGTGTGTTTCACATCTTTCCAAACTCTTTTCCAAAATTTCAAGACAATTATCAAATGAGGTGCCGATAACTAAAAAATCATCCATAAACATTTCCATGGAATTTTCAATCATGTCTGAGAAAATAGACATCATACAACGTTGAAACGTTGCAGGTGCATTGCAAAGACCAAATGACATTCGGCGAAAAGCAAAAGTTCTGAAGGGACAAGTGAAAGTAGGATTCTCTTGATCTTCGGGTGCAATATGAATTTGATTATACCCCAGATTACCATCCAGAAAGCAATAAAATTCCTTTCCGGCCAATCTATCTAGCATTTGGTCTATAAATGGTAAAGGAAAATGGTCCTTTTTTTGTAGCTAGATTCAATTGTCTATAATCCATGCAAATTCTCCACCCGGTGACGGTCCTTGTCGGGAGAAGCTCATTTTTCTCATTGGTGATTACCGTGGTTCCACCTTTCTTTGGTACACATTGTACCAGACTCACCCAACCACTACTTGAAATGGGGTAAATAATACGTGCATCTAACCACTTTAAAATTTATTTCTTAACGACTTCTTTCATGATCGGGTTAAGTCTCCTTTATGGTTGCACCTTGCCAATTCTATTTTATTCCAAAATTATCTTATGTTGGCAAAGGGACGGACTAATTCCCTTGATGTCAGCTATTGTCCAACCTATGGCCTTCTTGTGGTTTTTCAACAACTCAATCAATTTCACTTCCTGTTCACAACTTAAATTGGAAGAAATAATTACAGGCAAATTTTCCTCTTCCATAAGATAAGCATGTTTAAGGTGATTAGGAAGTGGTTTTAACTCTAGATCGGGAGCCTTGACTATAGAAGGAACTTGGGTTGGTCTATCATTAAAGTCCAATTGCTCAAATGCATCTATAACCTCTATCAAATCCTCTTCCAAAATATATTCCCCTATGTAATCAATCAAACTTAACTCAAAAATCAAAATCATCACCTAAGGCATTTAGGTAGGAGCAATCTTCAATCTCACAATTAAACTTAAGGGATTTGAAAACATTGAAAGTGATTTGTTGGTCATTTATTCTCATAGTCAACTCACCCTTCTGCACATCTATCAGGGTTCTCCCAATTGCCAAAAATGGTCTTCCTAAAATGATGGGGACATCCTTATCTGCCTCATAGTCCAACACTAGAAAATCAGTCGGAAAAATGAATTTATCGACTTTTACCAAAATATCTTCAATTTTACCCTTCGGATAGGCCAAAGTCCTATCTGCAAGTTGTAAGGTGACTGTGGTGGTCTAACTTCACCAATCCCTAACTTCTTAAAAACCGACAAAGGCATAAGGTTTATGCTTGCTCCCAAACACATATATCATGTCCTACTTCTTGTCCCCCAATAGTACACGGGATGGTAAAACTCCCCGGGTCCTTTAGCTTTGGAGGGATTTTGCAAGTAAGAAGTGTACTACATTTGTAACACCCTGATTTTCGAAGGGTATCATTTCAAGTTAATACAGAAACCGGTATATTAAGAAAAAATAAGATATTTGATTTTGGACTTGAATCCTTGATTTTATAGTCTTGATAGATAAATGATTCAATTACGAGTCCAACGGTTATTTCCGGAGCGAAAACGGAGCTATAACGAAGAAGTTATGACCAAAACAGTGTTTGGGCAAAATTTGGGGTGACGGTGCTCCGCGCGGAGCCGCTAAAAAGGGCGAAAATCGACCCCAAACTTCATTTTCACCCTAAAACTTCATTCCTTCATAACTTTTGCATCACAACTCCGATTTTGGTGATTCAAGTTGCCATGGTTTCGTTTTTGAGAGCTCTTCAAGGATTTAGCAAGATATTGGAAGTCTATTGGAGTATAAAATAGTATTTTGTGGTGGTAAACTTCTCATCTCTCTCAATGTTAAGTTAGGGTTTGATGGTTTCACCCTTTTTCCTTTCATCCTTCATCTTGGGTTTGATTTTGTTGACTTGTGTGGTGAAGGTGACCTTATAGATGTGTTGGATCTAAGATCTAGGGAGATTTCTTGGATATTTCAAGCCTTCATCAATGGTGGTTCAAGTTTTGGGGGTAAAACCTAGATTTAGCCTAAATCTAGCAAGGTGAGTTCAAGTTGCTTTGTGAAAACCATGTACATGCCAAAATGAGTATTTTGAAGTAAAAATATGCTTTACTTAGTAATTGTCAATGTGTTGGGTGTTTTGATAAGTTTTCATATTTAATAAACTTGGGTTGTTTTAATCTCATAAAATGCCCATATTTGGGATTTTGATATCGTGACAAGTAATAGTGGGATTTATGCATTTTTAGTGATTTTGTACAAATGAAGCCTTATTAATGATATATGCATCTTTAGTGTACTTGATTTCGTCAACCCCTTTGAAACTGATATGTCCCAATTCGCGTAGATTTTTTGGGTTAATCACATATTTGAAGTATGTGTCTACATAAACATTTTTTAGATACGTTGTATTATTTGGGGAAAAGTTATTTGTTGGCCAAATGAGTTTTGAGTATTTAAACTCGATTTTGACTTAAAAGAGTATCGTGGACATTTGTCCCAGTTTTAATGGCTCTTTGAAGGGCCCAAATTCGATATACATCTTAATGCATCTTATTGCATATTCATGATAATTACATGCTCGAGTGCTTTAGTCATTCATGTGTAGTCATGTAATCTTAGACTGTGTTGCATTGGATCCATAGGCACATAAGTCAGTCTTATTTGATGGTCAAGTGGGTGGTACGGGGTTGGACTCCGGGACTCATGTCTTATGACCTTGTCCTTTCAAGTGTACACTAGGAGGGATGAGTCCGGTTGTGATATTGTGACAATGGGTAGGTCATGATGGGCATTTGGGGCCTCTGCCACGTCGGGGCAATGCCATGGTTGTATCCCCCTGCCGAGCCTTTGGTGATATTCTTGATAATATTATCTAAGGTCAGCTGTCTCTTTTGGTGTAGCTTAAAGGAAGTCGTATGGACACTTGGGCTTGTGTGTCGTGAAGTGTCATACGATTAATGTTGTATGAGTGACATACTTTTGTGTTCCTCCACTCTCAACGGATGCGGGTATCCCCCACTGTCGACCCGTAGTATTTTGGATATTTAATTGTCCTTACTTAAATGTTTGGGATTCCATTCCATTTTATGGTCGCGTGAGTATTAAGTTTCAGTTTCATGCTTTCGATGACGTATCATATTTATATGGTTTGTTTTTCCGTTAATTATGGGTCGAGTATTATGCCCGTTTTGGGTGTTTTGGGATACGAAGTGTCGAGCACGTTTTTACGAAATTGGGTGTCAAATTATAATCCCGTTTGGGTGAGTTATGGGTGCATCGTTTTATAAAGGATGTTTGTTTTGGAGTGTTGTCTTTAAATATGCATATTATGGAAAAATGAGTCGTTTCCATTCTAAAGTAAACCATTTTGGAAAGATCTTGTTTCAAACTGAATTCCCTTCTTTTAAATATACATTTATTCATGATAAAACTCTTGAGCTCACTAGGCGTTAAGCCTAACATTTTTATTTGTCAGCATGTGCATCAGGTTCCAGTTGGGGTTCGGTTCTAGCAGTACTATGAAGAGTTGAGCCTTAGCCTTATACAAGAGTAAGTAGTTGGTAAAGTCTTCGGCAGGTTGAAGATAGTAACTGTTATTGGGTTTTAGTAGCACCCGTCTTTATTATAGATTGTGTGCATTGAGGTTAAATCTTAACTTGTGATTGTAGATGAAGAAATTATCGATGTATTTAGAAAATTTTAAATTAGTTGTTATTTTCATATTTGAGGGTGTTACAACATTCTTTGGTCAAGGTGACAGTTTCAAATTCTCCCAACCTTCGTTTCTTGTTGAGAATATCTTTTAAAAATTTTAACATAATTTGACATTTGCTCGAGAGCCTCTACCAAAGGAATGTTAATGCAAAGTTGTTTGAAAACGTCCAAAAACTTTTTGAATTGTTCATCAATATTTTTGGTTTTTAATCTCTCAAGGAAAGGTAAGTTTCTCAAATCTGGGACAGATTTGATCTTGTCGGGAGTGCATGAGATGAGTGGTTCTAGAGTGGGTGCAATATGTGTTGGACAACTTAGGACAATTAGGCCCACTGTCTGGGCCACGGATTCTGGTTTTGGTGCTTCACTAGAGGATGGGAACAGGTCTGGAAAGTTCGAGGCATCAAACAAATGTGAGTCCTTTTGCACTACTGGTACGGACGAGGTTTTCTCAACTTTTCTAGACTCACTTATGTTTTCAATCTCTCTAATACTTATGGCCTTGACGTGTTCCTTGTGAATACCTTTGGGGTTTTCCGTGTCACTAGGCAGAGTCCCTTGTGGTATGTTCTTGAGTTCGACAACAAACTGTCCAAGTTGGGCTTCGAAACCCCTCAAAGTTGCATTGGTTTGGTTTATAAAACCTTTAAGCAATGATTCGATTGAACCATTACCGTCCGATGCATTTTGTTGTCTAGCTGCATATGATTGTGAAGATTGTCCATGTTGGTAATTCTGAGATTGTGAAGACTGTCCATGCTGATAATTCTGAGGTGGGCCTTGATGAAATTCCGGAGGATTTGGTGGTCGGTTTTGGACTTGGCTTGTCCCGGGGGGCTGAAGTCCTTGATTTCCAGACTAAGAGAAGTTCGGATGGTTTCTTCAATTTGGATTGTATGTTTGGGAATAAGGTGTTTATAAATAGGGCAAACCACCTAATAATGGGTAAAGCGTGAGCATTCACAAAATCTGTAACTGTAAATGGATAAGTGACAACAAACCAAACCAAACCAAATCTATCTAGGTTACATAGGTTGTCAACCCAATACCAAAAGAATAAATTGGTTTAAACGCTAAAACTCCAAATTAACTACCATCCAGAAATCTCCGCAAGAGACCAAACACTTCACTCAACCCCTTGGCGACCCGCCGCTAATGGAACCTGTTATACACATCGTTTTCGAAAAAGTGTTAGACTTAAAGCCTAGTGAGAACATACAGATTATATGAATGTCAGTAAAAGAATTCATTGAAATATAATTAAACTGTTTTCATCAATATCCTTGTAAAAGGTTTGGTAAACACATAGTGACCTTCCGGTCCAGCCCTCATCTTGCGACGACGGGTGTAAACCCGAATCCAAGGATTGTGGCAGAACACTCAGTAAGCCACTTTCCGAGTTTTGAGCTCACCATACTAGGATCAAGGCCGTGAACCTGCCGGTCCAAATAACGATGTGGGAGGGTGGCACCCGATGATCCAAGTCATGCTCATTCGCTAGGATTTACATTTACGACCCATGGCTAGTAACCGACCCCACATAACCGTACCAAAATGCCTCCGAGGGTCCAATGTCTCAACTAGCTACATACGGAATTACCCCAAATAATAAGTCAACTAAATACCTATGGATCCATGTGTAATAGTCTAGACTTGTCACAATTACATTTGTGACCAACTATAATCAAACATATAGTTCATAAAAACCATTTAGTTTCCAAATCACTTTCCAATGGTTAACTGCTGATAAGAATCACAATTTCATTTGTGACCAACTATAATCAAACATATAGTTCATAAAACCATTTAGTTCCCAAATCACTTTTCAATGGTTAACTACTGATAAGAATCACAAGCCAAATATACACATAAGGCTAACATCTTATCTTTCAAAGTATTTCTTTCCAAATACACTTTTCAAGTGTAAAAACCTTCCAATTGAAATAAGGATTTCTTCAAGATCAAAACATTTATTTCTCTTTCACAAGATACCCTTTGTAACCAAAATCCCATTGTATGTCAAATATGAATTTGTCTAGAAGCCATAATTAATGTTTATTCATCAAAATATGATAACCACATACTTTTGTCAATCCAAACATGGATTATATCATCATTTCACAAAATGGTAAGGAACTCTAAAAATCTCCCAAAATACCAAGTTAGGACAAAATCCCATAAATGATGAATATGCAAACAAGGATATTATTAGAAGTCAAAATCATGTATTTTGATGTGTATAAGGTTTTATGAAAGAAGTATGACTCACCTTGCTAGATTTAGGCTAAATCTAGATTTTACCCATTTAGAACTTTCCTTGAAGAAACTTGGTTCTTCCAACCAAATCTTCCAAAACCTAGATTCACAAGGTTCCAACCATAAATAATCATAATCAATCACAAAGAATCATTTCCCAAACCATAAACATGAATACCTCAACTAATACCGAAACCCTAACTTCCAATACCGAAGAGAATAGAAGATTACCTTAACCCAAGCTTGATTTCACCAACCAAAACACTTCTAGTTCACCAAAATGATTACAACCCTTCAATCTATGAAAGGGAGAACAAAGGGTGGATGAAACCCTAGAAAAATTTGGGGAAGAAGATGAATAGGGAGAGATGAGAAGCTTACCACCACCAAATACTCTAGTATACTTCAATAAAATTCCAATATCTTTCCATAACCTTGAAAATCTCTCAAAAACGAAACCGTAGCAACTTGAATCACCCAAATCGGAGCTACGATGAGAAAGATATGAAGAAATGAAGTTTGGGGCTGAAAATCGCGATTTTAACACCCTGATACCTCCAGGCGATTGTGCCAGCCTATAGTGATAATGTCACAATCGCTGGGCACAATCTATGATATTGTACCGAGAGTTTTCGGGCTCTGGCGATTGTGACAGGCGATTTTGACAGTGTCACAATCGCTGGGCACTATAGCCGAGTACGTACCGACACTGTTTTGGCCATAACTTCTTCGTTATAGCTCCGTTTTTGCTCCGGAAAGAACCGTTGGACTCGTAATTGAATCCTTCATCCATTTAGACTATAAAATCAAGGATTCAAGTCCAAGCATGCCAGATTTGCAGAGCTATGCTCTTTTTCTGTTTTTAAGCTTTTGCCATGGTGGACTTTCCCAACCCCAAACTTTAAAATTTACAATGTCCTCATTGTAATTGTGTGAAAGTGTATGGAACATATGGAGTGGGTGCAAGTGGATAATATTTGAGAATCAAAAGATGGCCTAAATCATTTCTCATGTAAGATGTGGACCAAATTGTGTCCCAAGCAAAATAATTCTAGTTCTAGCAAGAACTACACAGTGAGATATAGATCATGACTGTATGGTTTTATTATGGATATGTATGCATGCTCAAACTGATCACCAATGCCCATTTGCAAGAAAATAAATCCTAAAATAAGCAAAGACACATCTCAGACTCAAAAATTAAAAATGAACAATGAAAATGGAGCTAAAGAGTAATGAATAGAACCTGTCCTACTCCATTGGAGTAGGCTGTGGATCCTGTGGTGGTGGTGTAGCAGCAGAAGTAGCCATCTGCTCTTTGAGAGCCTTCAATTCTTCTTCGGCCTCCCATTTTTCTTTTGCCAATTGGATGTTCTTTTTCTTCAGAACTTTCAGCTTCCTCCACACTTTCCTGATCTTGAACTCATACCTCTCCACCAACACAACCTTGATTTTCTTCTCATTTGTTTTGACTTTCTTTTGCCCTTTGTCCACCAATTCAGTCTTCATTATCTCTACTTTATCCCTGAGCTCTCCTTTTTTATCAAGCAACCTATTCATGTACCTGCTGTTTTGTGCAAACAAATCTTGCATCATGTTCATCACACCTTGGTTAGTGGTGGTCCCTCCTAAGGCTTTTATGTGCAACATCAACTTGTCCACCAATTTCTTTTCTTGATAAAAATCTATGGTAGATGATCTGATGAAAGGCATTTTGCCTAGTTCTCTTATAAAAGCATATTTCAGATGAGATGGGAGTTTTTTTAACTCCAAGTTAGGTGGTGAAACAATGGATGGGGTGAAAGGTTTTTGTTCACCATTTTCCAGCACTTCAAATGTCGCATCATGCAGTGGGACAGTCGTCTCTTTTCTCAAGGCAAACTCCTCAACATCATTTTCCTCTTCTATGGATAATTCCTCATCATCCTCTTCCTCTAGTTTAAAGGCTTTTCTAACTCCCTCATCATGACACAATGATTCAATCACACTTAAGTTTAAACAGTCCTCTACATCATCAGGATATTTCAAGGAATTGAAAACATTAAATGTGACCTTTTGATCTTGAAGCCTCATGGTCAACTCTCCCTTTTGAACATCTATCAAAGTTCTTCCGGTGGCTAAGAATGGTCTTCCTAAAATGATAGGGATATCATTATCAGCCTCAAAGTCTAAAATAATGAAATCTGTCGGAAAGATGAACTTATCAACCTGAACTAAGACATCCTCAATCTTTCCTTTTGGGTAGGCAATGGTCTTGTCAGCCAATTGGAGTGTAACAGTGGTGAGTCTAGCCTGTCCTATTCCTAAGTTGTTAAAGACGGATAAAGGCATGAGATTGATGTTAGCTCCCAAATCACACAAGGCCTTCCCAATATCCTTCCCACCTATTGAACAAGGAATGGTAAAACTCCCTGGATCTTTCAGCTTAGGGGGTATTCTATTGGTCAAGAGAGCACTACATCCTTCAGTAAGAGAAATAGTTTCATATTCATTCAACCTTTTCTTCTTGCTTAGGATGTCTTTAAGGAATTTGGCATAACTAGGCATTTGCTCAATTGCTTCAACAAGAGGTATGTTGATGTGCAATTCTTTGAACACATCCAAGAATTTTTTAAATTGCAGTTCTTCCTTTTGAATTCTTAACCTTTGAGGGTAAGGAACATAAGGAGGAAGTGGTTTTATGAAAGCTTTACTTGAATGTGTGGAGCAAGATGTGTCTTTTGTGCCTTTGGTCTCACTTTCTTTTGGTAAGGTTGGGATTTCATCCACTATAGGTTGGACAGGACTAGCTACCTCGGGCTCTAGATTCTTTGTGGGCTTAGGCTATGGTTCAAGAACAGAAGTTAAAACAGTAGTTTCAGGTTCTGACTTTTTGGTATTTTCAAATTCTGTTTGAGTCATTGGTCCAAACATGCTTGGTACTGTTTCTGTCAATTCTTTACCACACCTAAGGGTCACAACTTTTACATGCTCTTTTCCCGGGGCTCTCGGGACTTTCGTGTTACTGGGCAAATTGCCCATGGCCCTATTGGTCTGGTTGAGTGCGAGTTTACTGATCTGGGTTTCCAAGTTCCTGAGAATCGCACTGTGTTGATTAAACATAGATTGATTTTGTTGTTGTTGAGCTTGATTTTGGGATTGTTGTTGGGTTAACAAAGCTTGTGTTTGGGTCATAAACCCTTTCATCATTGCTTCCAAAGAAGATGATGAATCAGCTTGTGAAGGTGGGTTGTTTTGAAAAGATGGTTGAGTAGTTTGAAAACCTTGGTGCTGATTCTGAGAGCTACTTGCTTGATGTTGTGGTTGATAATTTGAAATTCCTTGTTTTTGCACGGGGTGTATTTAAACATGGATTGTTCCAAGAAAAGTTCGGGTGTTGTTTCCAACTGGCATTGTAAGTGTTATTGTAAGGACCAGATCTGTTATGAACATAGTTTATAGATTCAGCATTATGAGGACAATGTTCATAAGAGTGTTCCCCATCACAACAAACACATTGCACCGAGAGTACTGCTGAAATAGGTGTAGTAACAGCTGGTTGCACCCCTGGCCTGAAGATAGATTTTTAAGCATAGTGGCCATAGAAGTTAGTTGAGCTGTTAAAGTAGTGTATGCGTCTACATCATGAATTCTAGTAGTCCTCTTTTGCGTTTGGGCACGTGGATCAGCCCAATGTCCATGGTTTGCTGAAATCTTTTCAAGAATCTCATACCCGTCATTATAGGTAATAGCTGTAAAGGCCCCTCCTGATGTCGCATCGAGCATTTGTTTAGCCATGGGGTTTAACCCATTGTAAAACTTCTCGAGTTGAATACAGTAGGGAATGCCATGGTGAGGGCATTTCCTTAACAACTCCTTAAACCTTTCCCATGCATCGGAAATTGCTTCATCGTCCAATTGTTTAAACATGCAAATTTCGTTTCTGGACTTAGCATTACGAGTAGGTGGAAAATATTTTCGCAAAAACTTTTCAACCATGTTGATCCATGATGGTACAGAACCAGGTGCCAAAGAATTAAACCAAGATTTTGCCCGATCCCTTAGAGAAAAAGGAAATAAAGTGAGTCTTAGGGCATCGTTAGATACCCCCGGGATCAGGAAAGCATCATTGATCTCAATAAAAGATTTTAAATGAGAATGAGGATCCTCCGATGGCATTCCAGCAAATTGTCCATTTGTTTGCAACATATGGAACATTATGGGTTTTAGCTCAAAATGAAGGGCGTTAATATGGGGTCTAACTATCCCTGAATTTAATTGCTCAAAATCGGGGATAACATAGTCCATAATTTTTCCCTCTTTGGAATTTGCAAGATTAATTATGTTCGGAACTTCATTTCTCGGTTCATTGGTACCTTGAGATTCTACATCCTCATCAACATGGTTATGATTATTATTATTCCCTTGATTTGGTGGATTTTGTTGAAAATGGTGCTCAGGTGGGTTTCCAAAAATTTGAGGTGCATCATGAAATATTGGAGGTCCTAGTGGATTTTCCAAAAGTGGTGGTGGTCTAGGTCCTCTATTTTCAAATCCGGGTGGTGGTAATTCCATGATGGGAGGATCTAATTTCAATTCTTTCAATGTCCGGGCCAAATTCGAACAATTCCCCACGTGGTATTCTCACAATGAAATTCGAACGATGGTAGAAAAATCAAATCTTTATAAAACTTTTAGCTTGCCAATCCCCGGCAACGGCGCCAAAAACTTGACAGTGCTTGGAATACACCTATAGACGTGTGCTAATTAAACCTCAAAGCAAGTATACAATGAGATATAATATCGTTTTTTAAGTAATAAAACGGTAAAGTACCGGATATCGTCCCACAGAGACTGGAGTAAAAGTTTAATAAAAAGTAGAAGAAAGAAATGATTTCAGATGGCGGATTTGAAGACTTTTGATTTGGTTTGAGTTATCACTTTGAATTAGTTAACAGAGAATAAAGCAAGTACGGGTGTTAGACTTTCTGGTGGGATTTAAACACAAATTCCAGTGGGCCATGCTACAGGCATGCTGCAACATGAAGTTCTGCCACAACAAATACACCATCTATTTTGAGGGTATTCCTATCGGACTTCAATATTCACACTACTGTTTAGATTCGACTAACCACATATCTGTGTAGTCTACAACTATTTATAATGTAGAATAGAGTCCTCAAAATATATGGAGATACAAATCTCTTTGTAAAAACCGCTCTCTCGAGCCGATTCCCATATCATCCAAGTTGACGTGTTCGAAGGGGCTTATCTCTAAGTCCTCTACACTTTAACACTATTGATTAGCGATCAACTTGTCGAGAATAAATCAGTTTAGAAGGATATAAACGATAACTGTCCTTATCAGTAACTCTCTCAAGTATACTTCTTATATCATTCAAACGGACGTGCTTTTCGTGGCTTATCTCTAAGTCCACGACACTTTAACACTTAAGCAAGTGATCGGTTCGTCAAGAAGTATTATTTATATTTATAAAACTTGAATGAAATGGTGGATCATTGTTATTGCGAAACAATGGCCACATTTCTTTGGTTTAAAATCCCACATTTCCGTCAAACACACATACTAATAAAATTAGCTACTCATACGGAAAGTAAATGCGTAAAATAAATGACATAAAATAAAAGACATAACGTAAATGACAAGAATGTAAATGACGTAAAAGTAAAAGACGATAAAGTAAATGATAATAAAGTAAAGTGCGATAAATAAATTGCGGTAAATTAAAATTACAAGAGATAAGAACTTCAATATATTAATAAGTGACTTGACTTTAATGTAACACCCTAAAAATTCGGGTTATTTTAAAAAAATTTGAAAATTCGGCAATAAGGTGTTTATAAATAGGGCAAACCACCTAATAATGGGTAAAGCGTGAGCATTCACAAAATCTGTAACTGTAAATGGATAAGTGACAACAAACCAAACCAAACCAAATCTATCTAGGTTACATAGGTTGTCAACCCAATACCAAAAGAATAAATTGGTTTAAACGCTAAAACTCCAAATTAACTACCATCCAGAAATCTCCGCAAGAGACCAAACACTTCACTCAACCCCTTGGCGACCCGCCGCTAATGGAACCTGTTATACACATCGTTTTCGAAAAAGTGTTAGACTTAAAGCCTAGTGAGAACATACAGATTATATGAATGTCAGTAAAAGAATTCATTGAAATATAATTAAACTGTTTTCATCAATATCCTTGTAAAAGGTTTGGTAAACACATAGTGACCTTCCGGTCCAGCCCTCATCTTGCGACGACGGGTGTAAACCCGAATCCAAGGATTGTGGCAGAACACTCAGTAAGCCACTTTCCGAGTTTTGAGCTCACCATACTAGGATCAAGGCCGTGAACCTGCCGGTCCAAATAACGATGTGGGAGGGTGGCACCCGATGATCCAAGTCATGCTCATTCGCTAGGATTTACATTTACGACCCATGGCTAGTAACCGACCCCACATAACCGTACCAAAATGCCTCCGAGGGTCCAATGTCTCAACTAGCTACATACGGAATTACCCCAAATAATAAGTCAACTAAATACCTATGGATCCATGTGTAATAGTCTAGACTTGTCACAATTACATTTGTGACCAACTATAATCAAACATATAGTTCATAAAAACCATTTAGTTTCCAAATCACTTTCCAATGGTTAACTGCTGATAAGAATCACAATTTCATTTGTGACCAACTATAATCAAACATATAGTTCATAAAACCATTTAGTTCCCAAATCACTTTTCAATGGTTAACTACTGATAAGAATCACAAGCCAAATATACACATAAGGCTAACATCTTATCTTTCAAAGTATTTCTTTCCAAATACACTTTTCAAGTGTAAAAACCTTCCAATTGAAATAAGGATTTCTTCAAGATCAAAACATTTATTTCTCTTTCACAAGATACCCTTTGTAACCAAAATCCCATTGTATGTCAAATATGAATTTGTCTAGAAGCCATAATTAATGTTTATTCATCAAAATATGATAACCACATACTTTTGTCAATCCAAACATGGATTATATCATCATTTCACAAAATGGTAAGGAACTCTAAAAATCTCCCAAAATACCAAGTTAGGACAAAATCCCATAAATGATGAATATGCAAACAAGGAGATTATTAGAAGTCAAAATCATGTATTTTGATGTGTATAAGGTTTTATGAAAGAAGTATGACTCACCTTGCTAGATTTAGGCTAAATCTAGATTTTACCCATTTAGAACTTTCCTTGAAGAAACTTGGTTCTTCCAACCAAATCTTCCAAAACCTAGATTCACAAGGTTCCAACCATAAATAATCATAATCAATCACAAAGAATCATTTCCCAAACCATAAACATGAATACCTCAACTAATACCGAAACCCTAACTTCCAATACCGAAGAGAATAGAAGATTACCTTAACCCAAGCTTGATTTCACCAACCAAAACACTTCTAGTTCACCAAAATTATTACAAACCTTCAATCTATGAAAGGGAGAACAAAGGGTGGATGAAACCCTAGAAAACTTTGGGGAAGAAGATGAATAGGGAGAGATGAGAAGCTTACCACCACCAAATACTCTAGTATACTTCAATAAACTTCTTATATCTTTCCATATCCTTGAAAATCTCTCAAAAACGAAACCGTAGCAACTTGAATCACCCAAATCGGAGCTACGATGAGAAATATATGAAGAAATGAAGTTTGGGGCTGAAAATCGCGATTTTAACACCCTGATACCTCCAGGCGATTGTGCCAGGCTATAGTGACAATGTCACAATCGCCGGGCACAATCTCTGAGATTGTACCGAGAGTTTTCGGGCTCTGGCGATTGTGACAGGCGATTTTGACAGTGTCACAATCGTCGGGCACTATAGCCGAGTACGTACCGACACTGTTTTGGCCATAACTTCTTCGTTATAGCTCCGTTTTTGCTCCGGAAAGAACCGTTGGACTCGTAATTGAATCATTCATCCATCTAGACTATAAAATCAAGGATTCAAGTCCAAAATCAAAAATCTTATTTTTTTCCTAATACATCGGTTTCGGTATTAACTTGAAACGATACCTTTCAAAAATCGGGGTGTTACATTTAATAATCAAACCAAGAGAGTGTCAATTCTCTTACTTTGATTTTTAAAGATCACTAAAAGAGATTCTAAAATGTTCTACAAGTTATCTAAGATTGCAAGTAAGTAAGAAGATCATGTCTTCAAATACACCTCCCAAGTCCCTTTATATACTAGGAGGGAGAGGGGCAAAATAGACATTTAACCTAATATAATAATAATTGTATTAGAGTTGGTAACATAAAGGACAATAATGTAGGAAATAAAAAAAAGGAGATTCAAAAAGATAATATCCAACTAATATTTCCATCTATAAGGTTCACAAAATCTGCCCAAAAGATCTCCTTGAGCTGTCCAAAATAAGCCCCTTTTGCTCTCTTCATTCGGTTGTCTGATGCTGCAGAGATGCTGCAACATAGGTTTGCAGTAATAAATCTGCCAAAAATAGATATAAATCATCCATTCCAAGTCGCAAAACACGTCATTCAACACTTTAGCTCCATGAAACAAGAAAAGAGAAAATAAAGAACTAAAATGACTCAAAGGTTGGGATTATAAGGTAAAAACTATTCTAAAAACAAGATAAAAATAGCATAATGGCACTAAATAATTAGTGCCATCAGATGCAGTGAGGGATTCCGTGATGAGGACATTTTCGAATTAAATCTTTGAATCCCTCCCACACATCCGATACTGCTTCATCTTCCTCTTGTTTAAACATTAAAATTTCATTTCTGAATTTCACGTTTCTGGTGGGAGGAAAATATTTTCTCAAAAAATTTTCAGCTAAACTCGTCCAAGTATCAATTGAATGAGGTGGCTTAGAATTTAGTCAGACTTTGGCTCGGTCTCTCAATGTATAAGAGAAGAGTGTCAACCGTAAGACTTCTACAGAAACTCCGGGAATGATAAAAAAATGGTCCGTCATTTCTAAAAATGATTTTAAGAGTGCAGATCTTCCGAAGGTATTCCTCCAAATTGACCCATTGCTTGGATCATTTGAAACATTACCAGTTTTGGTTCAGAATTTTGTGCAGTAATGTTGGGCCTAAGAATACCCGACTTGAGTTGATCAAATTCGGATGTTGCATTGTCCCGTATTCCTCTTTCTTTATCATCAACAATTTTAATCGTTGCTTCCAAAGGCGGAGGTGGTGGAGGGTTAGCTTCCGCCATGGTTTGATTTAAAACTGGATTTTGCTGATTTCCTCTACCTCTTCTTCTTCTTTTTAAAGTGTTTTCAATTTCAAGATCAAGAGGTAAAAGTTCACCGTGTTGTAGTCGTGGCATACAACATGATAAATGCTTCGAAAGTGAAACAAGTGACACAGGCTCGAACAAAAACCAGTCTCTCAGGATGTAAAATTGTGCCACTCCCCGACAACGGCACCAAAAACTTGGTAGCAATTTATCGTGTACTGCACAGCGGGGGCACAATATTACCCGGTGAGAGTACAAGTATATACCTTCACTAGAATCGATTCAAGTAATATAACGGTAAAAGTACCGAGTATCGTTCTCACAAGGACTGAACTACTGAGAATTGCTGATTTTTATGAACTTCTTGCACAAGTTTCGATTATGGGAAAAATATTGTTTGGATGGTGAATTCATGGAAAATGCGAAATGAATTTTATAATTAAAAGTTGGGTACGGATGTAAGCTTTTCTTGGGAAAAACGTAGTAACAAGATGGTTGGATTCTTTGTAGTACGAAATATCTATAAAAAGCCCGATCTCTCGAAAGTGGATTTTTATAGACCGATCATACAAAGTGTTCATAAAGTGTCCATCTATATCGACTCTTGATCTTGTCGATTTTACTAAGTTGATAAAAATAATCAAGTTATACCAATATAGATATTTATACTCAATTCTCTTTGTGATATAAATCTCGACCGGCGTTTGAACCTTAGTAAATCGTACAAAACCCGTATCTCTACGTGACTATCAAAGACTCTCTCAAATATTTGTGCATCACCTAAGTCGCATTTCGAATTCGCCCCTCTCGAGGTCAAGATCAAATATTAACACATAAAAGTGATCGGCTTATCTGCGTTGAGTTGAAGTCCCGACTCAAGTGACCAAGGTCAAAAGTTAGTAACGATGACCACACCCAAGTGTTGCCTACTAGACCCAAGTTGGATCACACCCGCACCCAAAAGGGTGCTTAGCTCATAACGATAATAAAAGACATAATATAATAAAGGGAATACTCGTTAACTATTTGCATAATAAAAGTGAACTACAATTACAAATGGAAAGTACGGAATTTAATTACTAGAAATAAGAGTACGAAAATTAAATACAATAAAGTAAGTACAAAAATTAAATATTGAAAATAAAAGACTGAATGGAAAGCAAGAAATAAAGACAAGAATTAAAGCCTCACTTTAAGTCAAGATACTTTCAATCAAGTATTCTAGACTTGAATGAGGAGAGAATGTTGATGATGGGAGGTAGATGAGATGTTTTTGAGATGATTAAATGCTATCCAAAAGTCTTGTATTTATAGATGGGAGACTTGAGCATCCAATGGTCTTGATTGAGTCTTCAATGTGTGGCCAAGATCATCCCAACAAGTTTGTGTCTCCAGCTCATATCCAGCCTTATTATCTGGTTGACCAAACTTTCGGGTGCCCACAGTGGGCACACAAGTGCCCACAAATCGATCAACAACACAAATTCTTGTAAAATCAATTAAATTGGTTAAATTATCACATATTGCAAACAATGTGAATCAAATGAAGGAGATATAAGCAAAGTGGGTAAAAAGATGAATAAAAACCTATAAAAATAGCAACAAATAACTCTAAAAAATGAGAGTTATCAGCGGTACATTAAGTTTTAGCAATTGTTTTTAAGAGTTTTTTATAGATGTTTTATAATATAGTATAGATATGGTGTTAAATTTGGGTTTTATTAAAAGTGTTTTGATTAGTTTATGGTGGTACTAAAACGTAATAAGCTAATATGTTTTTTAAGGGTATTTGGGATTGCTTATACATATAAAATAATCAAAAGGCTGATAAGTTAGAAGATGATAAGTTAGGATATGGTTCATGGTAGGGGTGCTCAAATTTCCTACCAACCCGGCCAACCCAACCCGAAAAAACTCACAAAAAAAATAAAACTCAAACCGAGGTAACCCGATAATGGATACAAATTTTGCCCAAACTGCATCTATTGGGTTGGAAACGGGCTAGGCCCAAAGTAACCCGACCAACCTGTCAACATGACAAAAACTTGTACGTTTTTAGTTTTTTTTAAAAATGGTTTTAGACTTTTAACGACTCTTTTTTCTATCAATTATCAAGTCTTCTATCCTAGTCGTAGTTTACAGATCTGTCCACGAGACCACGCCGGTTAAAATCACATGAATCTAGCATTCAATTCTTCAATAATCTTCAACATCGGTAGAATCAATAGGCAAGAGATACTCTTCTTCTACTTTTCTCTTCTCTTATTAGCCTTATTTTTATTTTTATTTTTATATTTCAATTTTGATTTTAGTTTTTTTAAGAGGAATTACTAAGTTAGATTGTAAAATGATGTATTAAAGTTTCAACCCAACCCGCACGGTTTGGGTTGAGTTGGGTTGAGATTTTTCAAACCGCAACACATTGGGTTGGGTTGTTCAATTCTCTTCAACCTGACCAACCTAACCCATGAGCACCCCTAGTTCATGTTTTTTTTCATAATTTGGGTATGGTCCCTTTTTCAAAATAAGTATATTAAGCGTTCTCGTGGTTTGCATTTCGTTACGAGTTAGGTCCCTGACACTAATACCATCAAAAAACATTCGTTAACTCAATACAATAAGAAGATAAAAGAGAAAAAAAGAAAGCCATGATGATTGAAAGTGATCTAGGCATTGAATACTAATTTAGAAGATGATGATTTGAGTGCCTTTGCACAATCACTTACCTTAATTACCAAAGAGTTCTTAATAAAGTTTGTAAAATTTGAAAAATGGTACAAAAGTAGAGATTCCAAAGACACTTTCGACATCGGAGACCACCTAAGCATTATCAAAGGAAGGAACAGAAAGAAATTAGAACTGTCAAGAGTAATTTTGATAATTGCTACAGATGTTGCAAGCCTGATCCTTTTACTGTCGATTGCACAGGGAAATTTGTAAAAGTGATATAGCCTATTACAAGGCTTAAAATTTTCAACTTGGTAGCCCCAAGGCTTAAATTTTTCTGTTTGCTTCCAATTTTCAAAACAATCCTAAAAATTGACGAGATTATTAAAGGAAAAACAAAATAGAACAACCTATGATATTCGACAAAGTGAGCCATGGGGATAGGGGTGTTGCGGTCCGGTTTGGATTGTTTAACCCCTCCAACCACAAACCAGACCGTTATGGCGGTTTAGAAAAATTCCAAACCGAGCGGTTTGGCAACAAGTGACCAAACCGGTCAAACTGAACCATAGAAAAACGGTATGGTCTGACCGGTTTAGGCGGTTTGGGACTATTATTAACTTTAAACTAAAAAACATGACATCTATATCAAAAATAAAATTTCTATCATTATAGTACTATTAAAAAAATTGTATACCGAATTATAAAAAAAACTATCTCTAAGATTAAAAAGACAATAAGCAAATGATAGAAGGTTAAACAAATCCACCAACAATAGTTGGAATTTTGGACAAACACTGAGCAAAGCGAATGACGATTTGGAATTTTGAATTTGATTTTTGATGGATTTTGGAATTTTGAATTTAATTTTTGACGGATTTTGGAATTTTGCCAATCTATAAATGCTAAAAAACATAATATCTCTGACGAAATATTTTTAACTGGGCCATAAAAGTAAGGTTACAACATGAAAAATAAATACAATTCTTACATGTGTATTGTTGGCGGTCGGTTCGGCTCTAGACACTCAAAGTAGGGATGAGCAAAACCCGACCGAGCCGAAACCCGATATACCCGAAAATTGTGTCACCCGATTACCCGAGAACCCGAACATCCGCACCTGAACTTTTCACCGGGTTAAACGGATCGGGGTGGATATCCAAACCCCCACCCGACCTGCCCGAAAACCCGAATTTATATATTTAAAAAAAATCTATTTTAATTATAAATGTGTAATTGATTAAATTGGGCCCAAAAGTAAAAACCCAAAACCCAATTCCCCAACCCAATCACCTAAAAACCCCAAATGAGTTATCTAATTCATCGACTTTGAGTATCAATGATTCAGTTCACTTGACCTCGTCCCTATCTCCCAGGGCACCAAGCGACCTAAAAACCCAAATCAGCTCCGACCTCTCTTGGCCTCGTCCCTGTCTCCCACCGGTGCACCACTCCACAGTCTAGTAGTCCACCCACTGTAAGGTGGCGTTTGTTTTTTAAGAGGTTTGAAGTCTGCAGTCTTATTTCACTTCTGATTAATAAGAGGTGGTGCTGAAGTCTGAAATCTAAATCAATAAGACTGTTTGTTTTTGTAACGTTTGAAGTTTGGATTTTTATATAAAGAAAAATACAAAAATTACACGAATTTTCATTAATGACAGAATTAATGATTCATCTCATCCATTCCTTTGATGTAACACCCTAAAAATAGGGATAACAAAAATCCGAAAAACGGACATGAGGTATACTAGAATTGCCATAGCAAGAACCTCCCAAAAATGGGGAATATATAAATAACCTGCTTAATCAAAATTTGTAATTTAAACGGACAATAAAATAACAACCAACTAATCTAATTTATACATCTAGAAAAGAGATTACAAAAGGGTTGTCATCTATAAGCCCAACGGTTCAATCCCAAAAGAAGTAGCGTCCAAGTGAAAAATCCCCAAGCTCTCACCCAAAGCATCTAAACCTGCTTAGGAACGGCGCCGCTAGAACCTGAGATACACATCGACACCAAACAAGTGTTAGGCCAAAAAGCCTAGTGAGTTGAACAATAATAAGTGTTTATGCCAAAAATCTCCCAAAGAAATTTTAAGGTAAACGTGAAGCTTGATCCAACCAAAGAAAGTAACACCAATAATCGTACGACTATAATAAAAATAAAGTAAATGAGACGAGAGAATTGGTGACGCGGAAAACCCCTAAAATGGGTAAAAACCGCGGACGAGTGTGAGTCGTCGTGCACTATGGATGTCAATCAGGGATGTCGTCCTTTATAACAAGTGTTACAGATGTAATACTAAGTAAAACAATACAATAAAGTAAAGTCGGTCGTGCGTCGTTTGTAACTAGAATTCGGTCGTGCGTCGCGCAACAAACGATAATAGGCTTTTTGAACTTCGAGAGGGGCTGAGCGGGCTTGAGAACGTAATTCGTGAGCTTGTAAAGTCTGAGAGTCATATGTCCCGAATGTGAGGTTCCATCTTCATATTTATACTCCATTTTTCCGTTGGTACGTCTTGAATGCGTATCTTGCTCATTAATAGAATGATTGTTTAATATTGATGATAGCGTTTGTTATGTCCGTTGTTATTGATGATGGCTTCCATTATAATCTTTGGTCATAAATGTCTTTGAATCCTGCATTAAACATGATATAACGTATGTTGTAGGTTAGTAACTGAAATCAAGTCGCACGACAGGATTTGTCAGACGGGTTATTGGTTGTTTAGTCGAGGTCGCCCAAAGGAAGGGCGTCGGTTATCTCTCTGGTCGTGTGATGATGGACTGTTGGAATTTCTACCCAAACAGTTTGCCCCCAAATTTAAAATTCAAGCGACAACTTTTTTGAAATTTAAATTTAAAATTAGGACACGTGTCATAAAAGAACGCGGGTAGTTCGTATGGAACTGAACCGATTTGTTTCCAACTAAATAATGACGTCATTTCCTGCAAAATAAACAGTTAGACAGCTAATATTGGACAGATGTCACGCATCCGACGGATATGCTCGAAAGATTGCCTGACACGGACGACACGTGTCGACTGGAGATTCGATTTTTTGGCGATTCGTTTTCCGATTTTCAGTATAAATAGGGATTGCCCTCAATCTTTTCCTTTTTTACGCTTACCCTTTTTAGAGATCATATACCTCCGACGAGATACACTTTCCAAGCGACCAGAATCCTTTCCGTTCTAAGTTCGAGGTTTAGAGTTCTATTTAAGGTACGACTTCCCGTTTTCCCTCTGTGTCGATTATATGCGTAAAAAGTCCATAGCTAGAAAGCCTAGGAAAGCTTGGGATATCCTTAGTTATTGGCGTGCGACCCTACATATCCCAGACTTTCAGATGTCGACCGAACCTGTGAGTGTGTACAGGGAAGAAGAACATTTAGATTATTTTAAAAAATTGGACGGGATTCCAGATGAAATCAATCTGATGACGCCGGAAGATTTAAGACCGGATGAGGTTCCGAAGGGGTACTGTGTTCTATACGAGTATCCCTTCAAGATAGGATTTACTTGGCCATTTAGTCCTTTGGTCAAGGCATTTTTAGATGCGTTCGACTTGACTCCTGGACAATTAATGCCTCAGTTCTGGCGGATTGTCCAGATTATCGGGCGTCTTACGGCCGATTGGGAGGTTCCGTTCAATGTGAACGACCTCCTGTCTGCTTACAGCGTTCGAGTGGATAACTATCATCGGTATAGTTTATTCCCTCGAACGAAGGGAGATAATGTACTAGTGCACAATACTGCGGTGAACGATCGTGGTTGGAAACGCCAGTATGTTTTCATCCAAGTGGCGTCCGTGAGCGATGAGGACAACCAATGGTTATCGTCCGGATGAAATGAATCGGGTAGGTTTACCACTTTATCGTACGTCTATTTATTTTTTATTTTTTATGATATCTATTCTGATGGTTTCTTTTTCTGTTTGACAGCAATCGACTTCACTAAGGTGAAGCCAAATAGTGATTCCCACGACAAGATTCAGAGGATCTTGGAAAGAAGTATCGTTGATCGTTCGTTTTCTACTCGGTCGAACGACGAAGAAGACAAGGTCATTTTCGTAACTGAAACGACGTCCGTCGAGGTTTCTCGTCGAGAAGAAGAGAGGAAAGAAGAGGAAGAAGAAAGAGAAGAAGAGATGTCTGGTATGTCGTTCGACAATGTTTTTTACTTTTGTATCGTATGTCATTTCTTTCCTAACTTGCTTATTTTGTTCAGGGGACGCAGCTGCAAAATCGTCCGCCCCTAGCCGAGCTGAGCTACTGGAGCTTGCCTGCCAAGGTAGGGAAAAGACGAAGAAGAGATATGCCCCTTCTACGGGGGTAGACACAAGATGAGTCTGAGGCAAACCTCAGCTCTCGCCCAAGAAGACGGGTGATGCTACCCTGTCGTCCCTTGCAGGGACGACACCATCGAAGAGAACCGTTGTTGGGGTCGAGCTCGGAGGCTCAACCAAGGTGACGAAGGACGCCCTAACGTCGGGGGTGTCGGGCGTTGATAAGCCCTTATTTGTATCTTCTTCCTCCTCCAAGAGTGAGGAGAAGAACAAGGAGAAAGTGGGAGAGACGACATTTAAAGTCATTCTCCCATCTGACTTTATGGCTAATGACGTCCTCGAGAGGGACGTCATTTTTCCACACTTGGGGAAATTTCTCCTCCCGACCTTCTATGATCGATACAAGGAGTCTCGGGTCGAGGATACTGGGGCGCACGCCGCTGGTCTCTCTTTTATGGTAAGTCTTACTTATTTTATATTTTCTTTGTTACTCATTTTTCTTATTATTAACTCTTTCCCTTCTGTCGTGTAGGCTTTCCAAGTCTTTCTGAGCTTCTTCGCTCAGACGGAAGGTCTTAGGGCGTCTTTCCCTGACGTCAAGAAAAGGGCCGATGAGGCTCTTGAAAGGGAGAAGGTCGCCCTGGAGGCGGTCGAGGCTGAGAAGGTGAAGGTTGAGGGTCTCAAGACTGAGCTCACCGATGCCCGGAGTCTACTAGAGATTTCGGATCGTGAGAAGGTTAAGCTCAGAAATCGTCTTCTTGAGCTTGAGGCGTCGTCGACCAAATTGGAGGTCGAGAAGATCAAGGCCGTCACTGCTGCTACTGCTTCTGCTAACGAAGTCGCGTCCCTCAAGAAGAGGGTCGAGGATATGGAGGGCGACATCAAGGACTTGGAGGAGGATAATAGGCAAATCGAAGCCTTCTCTCGTTTCACGGCCCGAGCCGCTTTGATGAGACGTCATCTGAATGGGAAGAATCCCATGGCGTTGGCCGCTGATGAGCTCAAAACCTACCTCGACACTGTGGGGACCGAAAGGGACCTTGATGAAGAGGATGGACTGGAGGGGAACGATGACGGAAAAGAGGCGGCGGCAGCAGAGACTATAACAACTGATGTCGTGCAGGAACAATCTGACGTTCCTCCTTCTTAGCTTAGTTTCTTTTGAACTTACTATTAGGGGTCGGTCGTCTGTGGTCGTCCCTTGTCCTTGTAATTATCTAATGGAAAAGTTTCTTTTGTCCGTCGATGCTTGTTACTTGTTTTTCTTTTTTAAACTTATATCTTATCGTACGCGAGTACTTTTAAGAGGATATATACTCACGGTATATCATACGTTTGACCAAACCATCATTCATTAACGTACTATAATGAAATCGATTGAGATCCACGATCGATCAAATGCAATCTAAATATCGAACATCAAGTGCAAAAATTAACTTTTGTCAACGATTACGACCGACCGTATACGTGCGATCGTATGAGTATTACCCGACAAAAAGGTCTTATCTAAGTCGTGCATTCCTGTGAAAAACAACGTTAGTGGGGTGGTCGTTGGTTTGACCAACGACCCTCCGATGCTTAAGTCAGTAATCTTTCATAAGAAATAATCAAAGGAAATAAATTCGGAATTTAAAAGAAATACCTCTTTAAATGAATTGCATTCCAACTTCGTGGGATAACTCGACCGTCGAGGGTTTGGATTTTATAAGCTCCCTTACCCACGACGCCAGAGATTTGGTAAGGGCCTTCCCACTTAGTGAAAAGTTTACCTGCATTGAGCTCTTGAGTGTTTTGAAACACTCGACGTAGGACGTAGTCGCCTTCTTGAAAAAATTTGATTTGGACATTTTTGTTGAAATGTCGCTCAACCACTTGTTTCTGTGACGCCATGCGCATGCGTGCTGCTTCTCTAAGTTTTTCTAAGGCATCGAGGTCATAGCTTAGGTCGACCAAGTTATGTTCAACGGACGTATGTCTTGAAGTCGGTAGTCGTACCTCAATAGGTAACACAACTTCGCATCTATAGATTAAGGAAAATGGAGTTTGTCCTGTAGACGTACGTGGTGTCGTACGATTAGCCCATAGAACGGAAGGTAGTTCTTCCACCCACTTTCCTTTGGCAGCCCTGAGTCTTTTCTTGATCGAATTGATGATAGTTTTATTACTTGGCTCGGCTAGGCCATTCGACTATGGATATCGAGGTGTCGATGTTACCAACTTGATGTTCCTTTCTTCACAAAATCTTCGCGTCCGATCACTGACGAATTGTGTCCCATTGTCGCATGTTATTTCGGATGGAATTCCAAACCTGCAAATGATGTTAGTTTGGATGAAAGAAACGACTTCTTTGTCCCGAACCTGGGAGAAAGCCGCTGCTTCTATCCACTTAGAGAAATAATCTGTTAAAACTAGAAGGAATACCTTTTGCCCAGGGGCAGGTGGTAGTTTCCCAATGATGTCCATTCCCCATTTCATAAAGGGCCATGGGATCAAAGTCGAGTGCAAGGGTTCAGACGGTTTACGAGACATACCCGTATGTCATTGACATGCGTCACACAACTGTACATACCTGATCGTATCTTGTCTTATTGTCGGCCAATAGTAACTGTTTGGGTAAAAAAAGTCCAACAGTCCATGGTCGTGCGACAGACGGTGGATGACGCCCTTCCTTTAGGCGATCTCGACTAAAACGATCAAATATCCATCCGACAAATACCCTCGAATGACCTGATTTCAGTTACTAACTGGCAGCATACGTTATATTATGTTTAAATGTAGAATTCAAAGGCATTCATGACAAGAGATTGTAACGGAAGACATCACCAATAGCAATTAGCGTAACAGACACTACCGTCAATATCAGAAACGGTCATACGCATTCAATACTTGGAAAGATGGAGTATAAATATGGAGCTCAAATCTCACATGGGGACATCTGATTCTCAGACCTTACAAGCTCACGAACTACGCTCTCAAACTCGCTCAGTTTCTCTCGAAGTTCATAAGACCCTCTGCTGTTTGACGCACGACCAAAGACTAATTACACACAACGCACGACCAAATTTATTTTATTGTACTATTTTACTTCACATTTCATTTGTAACAATTGTTCTAAAGGACGACGTCCCTGATTAACGTCCATAGTGCACGACGACTCACACTCGTCCGCGGTTTTTACCCATTTTGGGGTTTTCCGCGTCATCAATTCTCTCGTCTTATTTTCCTTATTTTTATTATTGTCGTACGATTATTAAAGCTACTTTTTTTGGTTGGATTAAGCTTCACGTTTACCTTAAATTTTCCTTGGGAGATTTTTGGCATAAACAGTTTGGCGCCCACCGTGGGGCCCCATCCAAAGAAAATCTTTGATAATCTTACGACAGACTAACGTTTTCCTCTTAGTGTTTTTTGTTCCAGTTATTCAGGATAATGGCATTCCAGGGAACACAAGATCATGTCATGGCTCAAATGAACATGGAGTTGACTGCTGCTCGTACTCGTATCGACGCTCTAACAATTCAGGCTCGACAAGCAGCTGAAACCATTGAGCATTTAAGAAACCATAATGGAAATAATACGACTACGAATGCTTATGTTGGTTCCTGGAATGTGCCCCCTCCGTTGCCTAATTATCCTCGTCCACCATCAACTAATCCTGCAACTTTCGTAATACCAACCATGCCTATGGCTTCTATTCCCTTTAATGGATACGCCTCTGATGCTTCACATCAGACTAGCATCAATAGATCAGGTTATGTTCCATTGGGTGCTCCAAATGGTGTTCCATTAGATCCCGTCGCACAAAGATTAAAGCTTCTGGAAGAACAAAATGAACGTGTCTTGTCAATGTTGGCTAAATTGTTGGGGGCAGCAGTTCCAGTCGATGTCGAGCCACGTACAGGATTTCAGGCGTCACCATTCATTGATGAGATCGCGTTAGTAGACGTTCCAAAGAAATACAGCATCCCGACCTTCACTCCAAAGTATTCAGGCGTCACTGATCCAACAGAACACGTCGCCCAATACAAACAACTTATGTGGACTGTCTCGATACCGTACCAGTTCCAAGAAGTCTGCATGTGCAAAAGTTTTGGGGCGACCTTGACCGGAGCAGCTTTACAATGGTTGATTAATCTTAAACCTAAAACCGTCGGGTCTTTTGCAGAGTTGGTGAATCAATTCACTCAACAATTCGCTAGCAGCCGAAAAATGGAAAAACAGACGAGTGATCTTTACTATGTCGTGCAAAAGAATGGAGAATCCATCCGAGACTACTTTAATCTGTTCAATGCGGAAATGATTAGTATTCGTAACTGCGACATAAAAACAGCAATCGAAGCGTATAAACGGGGTATGGACGACAGTTCCGGGTTGTATCTCGACCTTACGAAGTATCCTCCGGAAACCTTTGAAGACGTACGAGCACAGACGCTTGCCCATATGATGGTCGAGGATGACCTCGCTTTTAGGAATAAACACTCGGGTGACCGGAAAAGCCTAGGTGTTAAAAAGCCAGACTTCAAACCAAAGTCAACCAATCGGTCAGAGCCTACCAGACAAATTTCAAACGTCAGGTTTGAAAAGAAAGGATCGACGACTTCTAAATCTGTCCAGTATCCTAAGGTATCATCTTATGGTTTCCCTGGATCAGCTAAGGACGTCGTCGTATCTTTGAAGCAACTCCAGCAAAACATTCGGTGGCCAAAGAAAAGTGACAAAGACAATGACAAGAAGGACAAAACTAAATGGTGTGACTTCCATAATGACTTCGGTCATATAACGGATGATTGCATCGCTTTAAAGAAAGAGCTGTCCTGGCTTAACTCAAAAGGTTATTTGCAAGAATTGACGGAAAAGAAAGACGCACGTCCCACATCCCCAAAGCATGCCAAGGTGATTAACTGTATCACCGGAGGTTCTGATATCTGTGGGACCACATATTCGGCCGCTAAAAGACATGCCAGTCGCGGTCCCGAAGACCGACCAATTCCAAAGGAGGCACGACTCAAAGAGGACGCAGAACTGGAAGCTATGCCCTTGACGTTCGACCAGGCGGATCTCGACGACGTACATCAGAAACATCATGACGGACTAATTATCCAATTGAGCATTGGAAATTGTCTGACAAAAAGGATACTCGTCGACGGAGGTAGTTCAGCTAACATTATCTTTTTTGATGCAGTGAAAGCGATGGGCATCGATAAATCCGAAATTACACGGCGTTGACCACACTCGTTGGATTTAATGGTGGAACGACAAACACCATAGGAGAAATCACATTACCAGTATATGCTAAAGGAATCAACAGACAAACAAAGTTCAATGTCGTCGATTGCTCATCAACCTATAATGTTATCCTTGGGCGACCTTGGATTCATGACATGAAAGTTGTACCTTCGACGTACCACCAAACTTTGAAATTTCCCACGCAATGGGGAGTACAGGAGATCAAAGGCGAAAGAAAGGTTGCTAGGGAATGTTACAAAGTTTCCTTGAAGCCCCCGAAGCAGACAATATAGCAATTACAGAACCAGGACGTTCTTGGGACTGACGATGACTATCGCTTGGAAGCTGTCGTCCTAAACCAGGATAAGCCTGATCAGATGGTTTACATAGGTTCGACGCTCGACCCTTCCTTCAAAAAGCAACTAATTTCTTTTTTGCAGGACCACTATGATTGTTTCGCCTGGACACACAAAGACATGGTGGGTATCGATCCGAGTATTATTTCTCATAAACTCAACATCGATCCATCATTCAAACCCGTGCAACAGAAAAGACGAAAATTTGCTCCTGAAAGAAATAAGGTTATCAACGACGAAGTTGATAATTTGCTTAAAACAGAAAAAATACGAGAAGTCAAGTATCCAGATTGGCTCGCCAACGTTGTTGTCGTCCAAAAGAAAAATGGTAAATGGAGAGTGTGCATTCATTTCACCGACCTTAACAAAGCTTGCCCGAAGGATCCATTTCCATTGCCACATATCGACTCTATGGTCGACGCTACAGCAGGACATGAGTTACTCACATTCATGGACGCATATTCTGGGTATAACCAGATATTGATGCATTCTGACGACCAGGAGAAAACAGCCTTCATGACAAATAAAGGTATTTATTGTTATAAAGTAATGCCTTTTGGTCTTAAGAATGCAGGTTCGACGTATCAACGATTGGTGAATATGATGTTCAAAGAACACTTGGGCGACACTATGGAAGTATACATCGATGACATGCTTGTCAAATCGAAACATGCGGATGATCATATCGGACATTTGAAGCAGTCATTTGATAACTTGCGTGAGTATAAGATGAAGTTGAATCCAACAAAATGTTCTTTCGGAGTTCGAGCTGGCAAATTTCTCGGTTATATGGTTACACGACGAGGAATCGAAGCTAATCCAGATCAAATCACAGAAATTATCGAGCTAAAATTGCCCAGAAATTTTAAAGAAGTCCAACGTCTCACAGGACGTGTAGCAGCTCTAAACCGGTTCATCTCTCGATCGTCCGACAGATGTCACTTATTCTACAATGTCCTGTGAAAAAATAAAGGGTTCGAGTGGACTGACAAGCATGAAGAGGCGTTACAGCAACTTAAAAAATACATGATGTCGCCTCATTTTCTTTCTAAACCTGAGAAAAGTGAAACTCTTCAACTCTACCTATCCGTCAGCTTTAATTCAGTAAGTGCAGTTCTTATAAGAGAAACCGACGGACGACAATTGCCAATCTATTATGTAAGTAAAACTCTACTAGACGCAGAAACCAGGTATACGTCTATAGAAAAACTTTTACTTTCGCTAGTCATGGCCGCTAAGAAGCTACGACATTATTTTGAGTCATATCCTATAATTGTGGTAACTAATTTTCCATTAAAATCTGTGTTAAGAAAACCTGAATTAACAGGACGACTAGCTAAGTGGAGCATCTACCTTAGCAATTTTGATTTGGATTTCAAGCCCAAGACGGCGATCAAGTCACAGGTCCTGGCAGATTTCGTCTCAGATTTCAGTCTAGAAGTGGAAAGCACAATGACGTCCGACCAGTTAATTGTGGCGACTTTGCACGACACCACTTGGATGCTCGATGTTGATGGTTCGTCGAATATACGTGAAATAGGTCTGGGTGTCGTCCTACAGTCCCCACAAGGGGGCAAAATAGTATACTCCATACGATGCGATTTCAAAGCAACAAATAATGAGGCAGAATATGAAGCACTAATTGCAGGAATCAAAATAGCTCACGACTTGGGGGCAACACATTTGCACGTCCGGAGCGACTCGTCCCTAGTTGTTAACCAAGTTAATGGAAAATTTGCGGCAAAAGATTCAAGGATGATTGCTTACTACAAAATAGTAAAAGAAGAAGCGAAGAAGTTTAGTCGCTTTATGATTGAACAGATACCAAGAGATCAGAACATTTAAGCCGATGCACTAGCCAACTTGGGGTCAGCACTTAATCAAACGACATTCGACAATATCCCGGTGGTTCACCTCACAGTACCATCTATCAAAGACGATGGTAATATTTTGGTCGCACCGATTGAGGAAGAAAATTCTTGGTCGGACGACATTAAAAATTATCTGGAGAACGATCAATTGCTCGATGACAGAATAGAAGCGAGAAAAGTCAGATTTAAAGCATCAAGGTACGTTATGATCAGAGGACAATTGTATCGAAGATCTTCGACTGACCTGAATCTACGATGTATCACCAATAAGGCGCAAGTCCAGAAAATTCTACAAGATATGCACGACGGTGAATGTGGAAATCATTCAGGAAGTCGCAATCTAGCTAACCGGATATCACGACAAGGTTACTACTGGCCGACATTAAGGCAAGATGCTATCAGGTATGTACAGTCGTGTGATGCATGTCAAAGACACGCAGGTATATCTCATAAACCTTCTGAACCTTTGCACTCGACATTAATCCCATGGCCCTTTATGAAATGGGGGATGGATATTGTTGGGAAATTACCACCTGCCCCGGGCAAAAGGTATTTCTTTTAGTCTTAACGGATTATTTCTCTAAATGGGTCGAAGCAGCGGCTTTCTCCCAGGTCCGGGACAAAGAGGTCGTTTCTTTTATCCAGACTAACATCATTTGTAGGTTTGGAGTTCCATCTGAAATAACGTGCGACAATGGAACACAATTCATCAGTGATCGAGTGAGAAGATTTTGCGAAGAAAGGAACATCAAGTTGGTAACATCAACACCTCGATATCCACAGTCGAATGGTCTAGCCGAGTCGAGTAATAAAACTATCATTAATTCACTCAAGAAACGACTCAAAGCTGCCAAAGGGAAGTGGGTGGAAGAATTGCCTTCCGTTCTATGGGCTAATCGTACGACACCTCGTACGTCCACAGGACAGACTCCCTTTTCCTTAGTCTATGGATGTGAAGTTGTGTTACCTATTGAGGTACGACTACCAACTTCAAGGCATACGTCCGTTGAGCATAATTTAGTCAACCTAAGTTATGACCTCGACGCCCTAGAGGAACTTCGAGAAGCTGCTCACATTCGCATGGCGTCGCAAAAATAAACTGTCGAACGACATTTCAACAAAAATGTCCATGTCAAAGTTTTTCAAGAAGGCGACTACGTCCTACGACGAGTGTTTCAAAACACTCAAGAGCCTAATGCAGGTAAACTTTCCACTAAGTGGGAAGGTCCTTATCAAATCTCTAGTGTCACGGGTAAAGGAGCTTATAGAATTCAAACCCTTGATGGTCAAGATATCCCACGAAGCTGGAATGCAGTTCATCTAAAGAGGTATTATTTTTAATTCTGTGAAATTAATTTCTTTGATTATTTTTTAAGAAAATTACTAACTTAAGCATCAGAGGGTCGTTGGTCAAACCAACGACCACCCCACTAATGTTGTTCTTCGCAGGGACGCACGACTTATTTGATCTTAATGGGTTTCAAAGGTTAGAACTTGTTAAAATCTATTTAGAATATAGAACCATTACTATAAATTACCTAAGAATGTTTCAGTTGATTTCTTTTTTGATGGTATGGTTGAATGCTTGATATAATTGCCCATTTATTCGACGTCCGATCAAGTATAAAAACATAATATAAACATTAGTAGACAAATAGAAATCTTGTTGTTTAAAAAAGAAAGTTACAAGTGTTAAGAGTCGATCACAGACGATTGACCCTTAGTGAATTCAAAAGGCAAAACTATTTCAGAAATCGAGAACAGCGACACCATCGACAATGACAAAACCAAGATCCAAGACAAGGAAGATATTCCACCAGATCAGCAGCGATTGATCTTCGATATTAAAGCTAAGGAGGAGTAACGCCAGACTGTTCTTGTACGACGTCCGTCCCTGCTACCACCTCCTCTTCTCCGCCATCGCTCCCATCCAGATCGTCATCCTCGTCGAGGTCCCTTTCAGTCCCCACCTTCTCAAGATAAGTCTTGAGTTCTTCAGCGGCCGACGCCATGGGATTTTTCCCATTCAGATAACGTCTCATCAAAGCAGCCCTGGCTGTGAGACGGGAGAAGGCTTCAAGTTGTTGATTTTCCTCCTCCAAATCTTTGACGTCGCCCTCCAAACCTTCGACTTTCTTTTGAAGAGACGCAACTTCATCAGCATAAGAAGCAACGTCGGTGGTGGCTTTTATTTTCTCGATCTCCAGTTTGGTCGTTAACGCCTCAAGTTCAAGGACTCGATCCCTAAACTCGACCTTCTCATTTTGTGCTTCAACGAGTTTAGTCTTGAGGCTCTCAACCTTCATCTTCTCGATTTCGACCGCTTTTAAAGAGACCTTTTCCTTTTCAAGAGCCTCATCAGCTCTCTTCTTTACTTCAGGAAAAGACGCCCTCAAACCTTCTGTTTGAGCATAAAAGCTCAAACAAGCTTGAAAAGCCTGCAACAGTAGCAAAGGGATTAAAAAATAGAGCAAGTAAATGAAGGAAGGAAAGGTAAAACGTGATTACCATGAAAGAGAGACCAGCGGCATGGGCTCCCGTGTCTTCCACCCTAGACTCCTTGTAACGATCGTAAAAGGTTGGGAGAAGGAATTTCGCCAAGTGGGGAAAAATAACGTCTCTTTCAAGAACGTCATTCGCCATGAAATCAGCTGGGAGAGTGGCTTTGAAAGTCATTTCCCCTACTTTTTCCTTATTCTTCCCCTCACTTTTAGAGGAGGAAGAAGGCTTCTCAACGCCTGACACCCTCGACAAAGGAATGTCCTTCGTCGCCTTAGTCGAGCCAGTGAGCTCGACACCAGCAACGGTTTCTTTCGCCGATGTCGCCCCTGAAAGGGACGACAAAGAAGCCTCACCCGTCTTCTTTGGTGAAGTCCGGGGTTTGCCTCGAAGACGCTTTGGATCTGCCCCCGCGGGAGGAGCAGATCTCTTCTTCGATTTCTCTCTGCCCTGACGGGCAAGCTCCAGTTGTTCGGCCCGTCTCTGAGCAGACGACTTCGTAGATAAATCTTCTAGACAAAATGAAAAAATTAGAAAGGACATGAAATGCAAATTACGAAAATGTCATCAAACGACGTACCAGTCATCTCTTCTTCTCTCCTTTCTTCTCTTTCTTCTTCTTCTCTCTCCTCTCCTTGATGAGAACCCTCGGCGGGCGTAACTTCAGCTACCAAGACGACTTCGTCCTCCTCGTCGTTCGAACGAACGGAAAACGAGCGATCGATGATACTCTTCTCCAAGATCCTTTGAATCTTATTTAGAGAATCTCTATTTGGCTTCACTTTAGTGAAGTCAATCACTGCCAAACAAAAAGACATCATTAGTATACATTATAAACGCACGACACACGACAAAAACACCCGACAAAATAAGAAAACCTACCCGACTCGTTCCATCCGGATGAAAACCATTGGCTATCCTCATCGTTCAAGGATGCCACCTGGAGGAAAACATAGTGGCGCTTCCAACCACGGTCGTTCACCGCAGTATTATGCACCAGTACGGTATCTCCCTTTGTTCGAGGGAATAAACTATATCTATGATAGTTATCCGCTCGAACGCTATAAGCAGTTAGAAGGTCGTTCAAATTGAACGGATCCCCCCAGTCGGCCGTAAGACGATCGATCACCTGGACAATCCGCCAGAATTGAGGCATCAACTGTCCAGGCGAATCCGCCAGAATTGAGGCATCAACTGTCCAGGCGATAAGTCAAATGCATCTAAAAACTCCCTGACTAAGGGACTAAATGGCCAAGAAAAGCCTATTTTGAAGGGATACTCGTATAAAACGCCATATCCTTTCGGAACTTCATCTGGTCGTAAATCCTCCGGCGTCACTAGATTGACACCCTCTGGAATCCTGGCTAATTTTTTAAGATACTCTAGATTTTCTTCTTCTTTGTAAACGCTAATAGGTTCGCTCGACATATTGAAATCAGGAATACTCACAGTCGCCTTCCAGTAACTAAGACAATCCCAAGCTTTTCTAGGCTTCTTAGCTAAAGATTTCTTATGCATAAATTGATACAAAAGGAAAGAACTAGAAGTCGTACCTTAAATAGTGTTCTAAACCTCGAATCTAGAATGGAAATGATTCTGGTCGCTCGAAAACTGAATCTCGCCGGAAATATATATTCTTTGAAAAGGTAAGCATAGAAAAAGGAGAAGATTAAGGGAAATCCTTATTTATACTGTAATTTGGAAACTGAATCGCCGAGAAATCAAATCGCCAATCGCCAATTGACACGTGTCACCCGTGTCAGACAAAGCACTCGAGTACGTCCCTCCAGTACGTGACACCTGTCCCTAATTAGCTGTCAAAATGGTTATTTTTGCAGGGGATAACGTCATTATCTAGTTGGAAACAAACTTATTTGGTTATATTTAAGTTACCCGCGTTTCTCCTTTCAGCACATGTCATATCTTTAAAAATTTAAATTTCAAAAAGTTGCCGCTTGAATTTTAAATTTGGGGGAAAACTGTTTGGGTAAAAAAAAGTCCAACAGTCCATGGTCGTGCGACAGACGGTGGATGACGCCCTTTCTTTAGGCGACCTCGACTAAAACGATTAAATATCCATCCGACAAATACCCTCGAACGACCTGATTTCAGTTACTAACTGGCAGCATACGTTATATTATGTTTAAATGTAGAATTCAAAGGCATTCATGACAAGAGATTGTAACGGAAGACATCATCAATAGCAATTAGCGTAACAGACGCTACCGTCAATATCAGAAACGGTCATACGCATTCAATACTTGGAAAGATGGAGTATAAATATGGAGCTCAAATCTCACATGGGGACATCTGATTCTCAGACCTTACAAGCTCACGAACTACGCTCTCAAACTCGCTCAGTTTCTCTCGAAGTTCATAAGACCCTCTGCTGTTTGACGCACGACCAAAGACTAATTACACACAACGCACGACCAAATTTATTTTATTGTACTATTTTACTTCACATTTCATTTGTAACAATTGTTCTAAAGGACGACGTCCCTGATTGACGTCCATAGTGCACGACGACTCACACTCGTCCGCGGTTTTTACCCATTTTGGGGTTTTCCGCATCATCAATTCTCTCGTCTTATTTTCCTTATTTTTATTATTGTCGTACGATTATTAAAGCTACTTTCTTTGGTTGGATTAAGCTTCACGTTTACCTTAAATTTTCCTTGGGAGATTTTTGGCATAAACAGTAACCTTGTCGTGATATCCTGTTGGCTAGACTGCGACTTCCTGAGTGATTTCCGCATTCACCATCGTGCATATCTTGTAGGATTTTATGGACTTGCGTCTTGTTGGTAATACATCGTAGATTCAAACTAGTCGAAGATCTTCGATATAATGGTCCTCTGATCATGACATACCTTGATGCTTTAAATCTGACCTTTCTTGCTTCCATTCTATCAACAGGCAACTGATCATTCTTTAGATAAATTTTAATGTCGTCCGACCAAGAATTTTCTTCCTCAATTGGTGCGACCAAAGTATTACCGTCGTCTTTGATGGATGGTGTTGCAAGGTGGACTATTGGGATACTGTCCAATGTCGTTTGATTAAGTGTTGACCCCAAATTGGCTAGTGCATCAGCTTGAGTGTTCTGATCTCTTGGTATTTGCTCGATTACGAAGCGACTGAACTTCTTTGCTTCTTCTTTTACTATTTTATAATAGGCAATCATCCTCGAATCTTTTGATGCGAACTCTCCGTTGATTTGGTTAACAACTATAGATGAGTCGCTTCGGACATGCAGATGTGTTGCCCCCAAGTCGTGAGCAATTTTGATTCCCGCAATCAGTGCTTCGTACTCTGCCTCATTATTTGTTGCCTTGAAGTCGCACCATATGGAGTACACTATCTTGCCCCCTTGTGGGGACTGTAGGACGACACCCAGGCTTGTTCCTCTTATGTTCGACGAACCATCGACGTCGATCGTCCAAGTGGTGTCGTGCAAAGTCGTCACAATTAACTCGTTGGACATCGTCGCTTCTTCTAGTTCTGGACTGAAATCTGTAACAAAATCTGCCAAGACCTGTGATTTGATCGCCGTTTTAGGCTTAAAATCCATATCATAACTACTGAGGTAAATGCTCTATTTAGCTAATCGTCCTGTCAGTTCGGGTTTTCTTAACACAGACTTCAATGGGAAATTAGTTATAACAGTTATAGGATGCGATTCAAAATAATGTCGTAACTTCTTAGCGGCCATAACTAACGAAAGCAAGAGTTTTTCCATAGACGAGTACCTGATTTCAGCGTCTAATAAGGTTTTACTTACATAGTAGATCGACAATTGTCGTCCGTCGGTTTCTCGTGTAAGGACTGCACTCACCGAATTAGCACTAACGGCTAGATAGAGTTGAAGAATTTCACCTTTCTCGGGTTTGGAGAGGAAGGGAGGTGATGTCATGTATTCCTTGAGTTGCTGCAACGCCTCCTCATGCTTATCAGTCCATTCGAATCCTTTGTTTTTTCGTAAGACGTTGTAGAATAGGTGACATCTGTCGGATGACCGAGAGATGAATCTGTTTAATGCTGCTACACGGCCTGTTAGGCGTTGGACTTCTTTAAAATTTCTGAGCGATTTTAGCTCGATAATTGCTTTGATTTGATCTGGGTTAGCTTCGATTCCTCGTCGTGTGACCATATAACCGAGGAATTTGCTAGCTCGAACTCTAAAAGAACACTTTGTCGGATTTAACTTCATTTTGTATTCACGCAGAATGTCGAACGACTGCTTCAAATGTTTTATATGGTCGTCCGTATGTCTCGATTTGACGATCATGTCGTCGATGTATACCTCCATAGTGTCGCCCAAATGTTTTTTGAACATCATATTCAAAGAAAATTCCTCGAATGGCGGAGGTCTAGGCACATACCATCACAGTGGCGCCCAAGACTACATCCTCCTAGTGTCTACTGACTTGGTTCGTCCAACATAATTTATAGGAGGTTTTGAGGTATATTTCAACCAACACATTTCGATACCAACCAAGGGTACAATGTTACCATCCTAACACATAAGTCCATTATGAGACCCAAATACCAACATAATCAATATTTAGACATTTAATCACCAAAAAGGCATTCTGGGTAGAATTTATCATCCACTATAATCCATACATCCCAAATCATGCCAAGATATCCAATATATACATTCATGGAGTCAACACCCAATACCCGATCCATAAAGTAAAACATGGCATTTCACACAAAATCACATTCTCAACTTTTCTTCATAATTAAATCCCACATACTTGAACATATAGAGATAAATAACAACAACTAGAAGAATATGATGTGTATCTAGTTTTAACAAAGGTTAGTAAACTCACAATCTAGGTTTTTGGACCAAAACCTAGAAAAGTGTCAAACCCTAGAAGTTGGAGAAGATGAGACTTGAAGTGGAGAAGGTGAACTTGAAGAAACCCTAGAAATCCTCTTGGTAGGTAGTAAATGCAAGGTCCATAACCCCAACCACCAAAATGGTTTGCAATAAATGAGAGTTAGGGTTTGGAGAGGTGTGGGTGTGGTTTTGAGCTCTCAAAATCGCCAAAGAGAAAAGATGAAATGTGAGGAATGAAATGAAAATCGGCTGGAACTCATTTAAATGGAATTCCCCCGTCGGCGATAGTGCCCGGCGATAGTGCCCTGCCAAGGGCACTATCGCGAGTCACAATTGCGGGGAACTACACACCTGCGATACACCTTCCGCGAATATGCCCGGCGAAAGTGACATTTGTCACTTTCGCGTGCCACTATCGCGAACATCCCCCAACTCTCGGTACATAATCGGCGATAGTGCCCTCCGTGATAGTGCCAAGGGCACAATCGCGATGCACCTAAAACAGTCCAAAACTCAACCGAAAATGATAACGAGCACAAGGTTTGAACGATTAAATATGGTAAATTAATATATGACATTTTAACATAATTCATGATCATAAAATGCACACAAAGACACATATTCACCTAAGCGAAATTAATGCGTTAAGGGAGACAAAATACTTACCTTATGAATTTACGGGTGTTACATTTGATTTTCCAACCTGAGAGGGTACACGAATTCCAATCCCATTAACGGCGGAATTAATGATTCATCTTATCCCTCCCTTTGATTTTCCAACCGGAGAGGGTACACGAATTCCAATCCCATTAATGACGGATTCACAAATAAAAAATATTAACTTATTTCACTTCGGGTATAACTTCCTCACACACCCACTACTTTATTGCTTCAAAAAGTTTGTTGGAAGTGAAAGAAACAGACACAAATCCTAGAGAGAGAGAAACACAAAAAGGGACATCCGACGCCGACATCCGGTTGACTGAATTTTCCAAGGTATATCGAAGAACTGAAAGAAGGTGGGGATGGCGATGTTGAATTTTCCGACACCGACATCCGGAGGAGGTTCAAGAGGGAGGCGCTGAAATAAGAGGTTTTAAGAGTTTTTTTACCACTTGTGAAATCAGACCATAGTAAGATGTTTTCAGCTCTTAAAAAAAATCAAATAGTCTTAACAGGGTGATGTCTGACCGAGTTAGATATCAGAGGATTTTAGATGTTTTTAAGAAAAAACAAACAACCCCTAAGTCTCCTACAGTCCTACTCTCCTTTTTGACTCCTTCTCGGCTTCTCCCACAGGACACCGTTGGTTAGTTGGTTTTTGATTTGGATTAGCTTGGTTAGCTGATTTGGATTTGGTTAGTTGGTTTTTGATTAGGATTAATTGATTTTTTGTTTTGCAATTTGGACAATAAGTTGCAATTTGGATTAGTAACCCGAACCACCCAAATCCAAACCACCCGAATTGTAATCGGTCGAATTTCGGGGCTTCCCACCCTACCCAAATATCCTATCGGGTTTAGGGTTTGGGTCCCCGACTCGACCGATGCACATGCCTAATTCAAAGAAATGTTCAAACCACAGACCAAATCGGACCGAGCGGTTTGACTATTTTCTATCCGGACCGGACCGGACTGCCAGACCGCTCAAACTGTCAAAAACGGTTCGGTTTGACATGATTCGTCCGGTTTGAACGGTCCAACGGTTTATTTACACCCCTGTATGGGGCTACCAAGTTGAAAATGTTAATAGCTGAGGGACTAATTCTGAAACTTTGGAGATCTATATACCACAATCGAACCAGTTTCCCTCTCTCCCCTAACTCGCCAGTCTCCACTTCAAGTTTAAGCGTACTCCGATTGCCGGAGATCCTGCCTCCGTCGCTCCTCCGTCGCCGATCAATCGTAAGTACCAACTGTGCCCTAATCTAATTCTCATTCTTAACACTTGCACCCGCAAATGTGAACGCGCAGACATGTTCTTTGTTACGCGCAAACATTCTCAACCGTGCTATCTATAGATTCTATGTGCCGTGTATGTGTCATAGGCGTTTTCTTTGAAGTAGATGAATCATTGATATTCGTAGTTATAAATAGAACGTTGAAATTTATCCAAGTAAACTTCCAATTTAGGGCTTAAATCTCAATGCCCTATCTAATTAGAACAACTACTCTTGATACGCTGATTTCAAGTATGTGTGTATGCGTCTGATATTTCGTAAGTCTAAGATTCGCTGACCTGGTAGATGTATCACGAATGGGGAATCCAAGGCAAAGTTCGTTTCTCTTGCTAGGGTTACTTCTATTTTATTAATATGGATGATCATATGTGTTAAAAACATAGAAATGATAATCATTTTTAGGCTACCAGGTTTTTCCTTTTAGACGTATCGATATGTTAAATTGATTTATATGGTTTGATGTGTTTTAATGTTGTCAAATTGTGGTGTTTTTATCACACTTTACGAAAAAAAGAAGCTAGAATTGTTTTAGTTATAGGAGAGTACGAGTTTCTTTTTTCTTCTTCTTGTGTTAATTCATTGTTTGTCTTGATTTTTGCAGGCTTAGATTTGTTGGTGAACTTCAGAGTCAGCAAGGATCAGTTTAGTTGGAATTAATTGGTAGAAACATTTACAATGGTACAGTTCTTTTTCAATCTCATCCCTGCGTGTGTGAAATAGAACCTAATTCTAGAAACTGTCTCCTTTGCAGCAGAGGGTAATACCAACAATGTAAAGCCATCCAAATTTATCTTAAAAAACCGAACTTTCTTGAAAAATTAAGATTGAATGCAGTACGTTATGCTAGTAAGATCAACATTTTAGGATCGACGAGTCTCTAATCACCTCTCTTATGTATTTCTCATTCTTGATGAGATCATTTAGATTTTAGCACTCCATAATCCATAATTCCATATAGTCAATTTCAGTACATCTGAGACCATATGAGTCCACTAGGAGCAGCAGTTTCCATTAGGCGCAACCATGGAGCCTTTATGTTACAGTCGTCAGTGCTAAAAAATATTCTTAAATTGTTAAGTCAGTTTTATCTTACATGTTTCATGTATACATATATTTTTTCAGTCAGGCAGGAAGGAAACAGTTCTGGATTTAGCAAAATTTGTTGACAAGGGTGTCCAAGTCAAGCTGACTGGGGGAAGACAAGGTTAGCAACCACATATAGTTGAGCTTTTGCTCTTTGTAGCATATTACTTAGAAATATATGTGACTGAAGTAAAAAGCTTTGATACTGAAGTAGAATAGGATGATCGGAAAATGATCATTAGGTACTTATTGGTACTTTGTAGAGTTCAAACCAAAATCACTTGATGAAATTTGCCTTTCAACCTGTTAATTTTACCATACAAGCTGGCTGGGTTTTTGGAAAATCCTGCCAAAAGACATATAGCGTGTCTAGACGCACATGCTTTCTAGGTTTAGAATGAAGATATTGCTACTTTGTATCTAGGCAAATGGGAATAAACTGCTACATATATGAAGGATTCGACACTTGATTTGGAGGTATGATTTTTGCAAGCCGAGGTCTTCACAGAAACTTCCTCTCTACCATTTGGGACCCAACCTCTGTGTGGGATATATTGGGCTTGTTTTGTTTGGTTTGGTTTGGTTTGGTTTATATGAACATGATGAAGTAAGGAATAATATGGTATCCATATGGAAATTCACATGAACATAGTATTGATGAGGTTATGAAAAACCAAAAATATTATAAATGAATAAGAAATCTATATCAAGGACTAAAGAAAATAATCCTGGTATCTTTTGTGTACTTTTTGAGGGTGAGAAACCTATTTATGTTGGCCTCATAGTTTCCATGTTGAAATTGTTTATGTGTGTTAGTTCATAACTGGTTGTATTATTGAAGGCATCTGCTCATAAAGAATGTTTTGTTTCCATAGGTACACTGTACTTTTATGAACAATTGTAAATTACACGATCTTGAAGTTATGTGATATCTGAGCAGTACAAATTTCCATGAAGACATATTAGCCTCCCTGTTCTGATCATTCATCCAACCATTAGATTTTAGTTTTAACCCTCATTGAATTACCTTATGGTTGTGTTCTATGAGGGAATAGTGTTATGGTTGGCTGATTTATCTCTGAATATGAATAGAGTTTAATCATGTCCATCTCTATTATTTCATTTACCATGCAAGGGAACCTGTCGCTGTGACACTATCCTGGTTATTTTGTTCCTGAACTCATGGTGTCCAATATACGGAAAATAATATATTTTCTGGTTGTTACTTCACAAATTGACATTCATTTATCAATTAGTGTCAGGGACGCTTAAAGGATATGATCAGTTGCTGAATCTTGTCTTAGATGAAGCTGTGGAGTTCCTTAGAGGTAACAAATTCGTGTATTAAGTACTAATCTTTTATTACCTGCTCTTGTGTGTATATATTGGGTTCAGAACTTTAACCTTTCTCATGCTTGGTTGATATTCGTAAAGTAGCTATGAGAAGAGTCCAGTTTGGTATTTAACTTCAAACCTTCTACCTACTAAATTCAATCTTGATATGGATGATTTTAGTTTTTTGTTTCTAACTTTTTCTCTTATAAAGCATTTATTATGTTTCTTTATGACCAAAACATGGAGTTTTTAGGTAGAAATAAACCTCACGTAGAAGTCACACATGGAGTCTTTTTGGGATGAAGTGAGCATGATTAGTGATGAATCTTTTTAACTCGATATTATTTTGATCAGTGATTGGGTTAATGGTTATACTCACGTGCTGCAACTTTTATACCTACTCTCGATTTTACTCTTCAAAAGTTGCCATCATTATAACTGTTGTGTGGCAAGATTCTCAATGCACTGATCAATACCCTGTGGTTTGATGCTCAATTTTTGAACTCATGTGAATATATGATGCACAAGGAGTCTAGAATCACCTATTCTTTCTAGATTAAGCTATGGGTACCAAAGCTTTGTTGTAAACCTCATATGCTTATCAACCTTAAGAATATTTTTCATCCCTCATAGATGTGGAGCTTCCCCTTATTCTAACTTTCATTTTGCTTGCTTTTTTGGAGAGCAAAAGGAAATACTAAGTGCATACCTGTGGGCTGTGCATATATGTATACATTTTTAAAACGACTTAAAAGTTGGTGCAAGGATTTTTCACCATGGAAGTTCAATGTTTCACAAGTCTACCTTTGCTTCCACTAGATTTGAAACACACAATCTTGTGGATTTGTGTACAGAAATGAAGAAAAAGGAGAGAAGAATGTGTTTTATGATAGCAGGGGGGATGGTAGTTGGTTAGTAGGTTATACAAAATGATGGTGGGTCTGTGGGTAACAACTGTTACTATTGGGAGGGAGATTATTGTAAGACTAGTTGATAAGATGAGTCTTTGCCCATTTTCAAGGGAAATTGTTGGGAGATATTATTGCAGTTGTTGAGAACCAACTGCAAATAATAGAATATAGATGATCCAATAACTACAAGAGGAGGTCATAAAATACCAAACCCAAGAAGCTTCAAAGGCCACCTCCTCCTTGGTCACAAGCGCTTGCCTGTTCTATAATGAGATACATGCAAGACATTACCAAGTCCTTCAAAATGATTGCCATGAAAAGTTACAATGGCTTTGGTGACTTGACCCTTTACCCCCCTTGATCTCCTGGACTAGAAGATGATCTTGATTTTTCATGGCGTATATATATTGTCATGTAATATACTGCCACGTGCCGCACAAGCCAAAATTTCCCTGCTAGCCTAACATGCTGCCACATACATCATATGTCACCATTTGAAGACCTCAAATCAATCTTACATAACTGAAGATTGGGACGGGTCCTTTGAGAACAACTCGGTATTTAAGGGGGGGGGGGTGTCCCTTGCGCATCATAAATTCATAACCTATCCCAGGGGTCTCATTAAGCTCATTAAGCTGCTAACAAACAGACCCTAAGTGTGTTAACGGGGACTCTTCAGCAGTTCAATTAAATATAGCATGTAATTATTTTATATTATGTGATTAACGTTTTGATACAATGTTAACAATTACTTTTCCAAATGACCAACTTTATTGTTCAATTTATACAACAAAAAAAATAGGAAAGATAAAGTTGATCTCTAAGTTGAGAGAAGTTAACTGATAGCGTCGTGCTTGTTCAAGAAAGAGAGTCCCTTTGACGGAGAGAGACTCCGGGGATAGATAGTCAATGGCCTATGAGGAAGACATCTCCTCTGTTTTTGCTCTTCTGATGAAGACAATTGCTAATTCGATCTATGGGGATGTTTAATGCCTAGCGGCTCTAACTAATTGAAGTGGTAGACGGTTGAAGGATGCTTAACAATTAGGTCAACACTTTTAAGCAGCCCTGAGCAAGGAATTTTAGGACATTACACATAATGGGACCTTAGCTTGGTTTCCATTATTACCCAGGTTAGGAGCAAAAAGCCACCCGTCTCCATTAATTAGCTATGAATTGTTACATATCTACTAAAAGGCAAAAAAACAAGTGTTGATAGTCTGTCTCAAGCTGACCCTTGCTTTAGCAGGAAAGGACCCAACTTGGCCTCGTAAGAATACTGCTCTTCTCCGATCAGTGACCCATACTTGTGCAATTAGACCCAATCTCATGAGGATTGTTAAATCAAGAAAGAAAGCAATACCTAGCCGCATCTAGCGATGGAAGCATGTTGCATTAATCAACCTCAAACTTAGGGGCTGTTTTTTTTTTTTCCAATTTTCAGAACCTCTTGACGGCTCTTAAATAAGTAGTGACCTAACTTCTTAAAATCTCTTATCCCACCTCATTTCATATGCTCTCTTTCTCTTGTGATGCCTCCGGACGTTACAAAAACAAACAGTCTTATTGATTCAGATTTAAGACTTCATCACCATCTCTTATTAATCAGAAGTGAAATAAGACTTAAGACTTCAGACCTCTTAAAAAACAAAACAAACGCCACCTTACTATGTAGGTATGAAGCATGGCAAATACTGCTATAACACCACTTAGCTTGCATTTGTTGAAAGAAAATATAATCCTAGGAAGAGATAAAACTCGGGAGTTAGGTGTATATGATCAAGGTAGCTAGATAGTAGATACTGTATTCGTATAAAATTTAAAACTTTTTCTTTTTGAAATTGTAATTATCTTGTCAATTATATAGGAAAATAACAGGTTTATATTCGTATTTGCTGCAGATGCGGATGATCCATTGAAGACCACAGATCAGACTCGTCGTCTTGGCTTAATAGTATGATTTCTTATCTTCAACTACGTTGTAGTGAAATAGATGAATACAATGTTCTTGAACTTGTGTGTTTGTGTTATTTGTTGATCCTAAATATGAGTAAAAAATGAAGTAAAACTATATAGGGCATAGTTTGTGATCTCTATAGATTTGTTTGTTTACATTGCAGGTTTGTAGGGGTACTGCAGTTATGCTTGTTTCACCCACCGATGGTACAGAGGAGATTGCCAATCCATTTATCCAGCCAGATGGAGCTTAATCTTTTCAATTTCTCCTCTTGTTAGCAACAAACTACTTTCAAACTATCAAATTTGGTGTGCACAAATTTAACTACGATGCTCTACTTGTAAGCGTTTAAACATTCAATCTTTCTGCATCCTGCAATATATCTGCAATTAGCTTAAGCCACCAATTCAGGCCTGTTCGGAAAGAGCTGAAATAAGCCTTATAACGAACGATATATCCACCAGCTTTATCAATACATACATACATACATACAGCTTTATGTGAAAACATACAGCTTTGAGTCTGCAGGTTGGTTGGGTTATTCAGAATTCGAAACAAGTTGCAGGAGGAAAGATGAATTTTTTATTTGAACATTACAGATGATACAACACCAATAAACGATCTAACAATTCAATTCATCCATCTCAATCACCACCGGATGAAACTTTTTTCAAGCTCGCAACAACAGATTAATTAATTACCAGAAACGACGATCAACATAGAAGGAGATCGAGCGAGTTTTCAAGTTTCTTTTCCGATCAGAATATTTAAAATCATGGAAAACATCAACATGTGGATTTTTGGCGTGGAATTCATATTCTAACGATTTTTGCCGCCTTGACCACCGGATTATCCCTTGCAATCGCCTCACGGCCAGCGGTCTTGTAATCGTAGCTGCAATCGTGGCGGTCGGAGTAGCGGTGCTCAGCGCAGAACAGATCACCGCACCGGCACCGGAATCCGGTCAGACCTACCCTCTTCCGGCATCCAGAGCATCGATTCACCTCCTTCTTGACCACCACCGCGTCTGTCCTCTCCGTCTCCTTCGATTCCTCATCCAACACCACAACCGTCCGATCTAACACCAGATCTACCGATACGACGTCGCGAGGAGACGCTGATCTCGAGGAGCTAGATCTGCTGCTACGAGCACGTTGCGACGTCGTCGTTGTTGTGGTGGCGTTGAAGCACTTCTGACACATATTGTTGGTGGCCGGATTTCCGACGACGCCACAGTTATTGATGCATAGAGTCAGCGTTTCAGGTACCGCCTTGAATTCCGTCTCTTCTTTCTCCGTCCTCTGAGCCATTTCTTCCGATCAAAACTAAAATTGAAGAAAAATCACCACCGAATTCTTGAATAAAAAAAATCTAAAAAATAGAAGAAAAATCGGACGATTATCAACAAGGTCTTGGCGTGATCGAAATGAAAAATTAGGATTAATTGATTGAATGAATTTTTTGTTGGGGGTGTTTTTTTTTATGGGGAAGAAGGTCGGTCAAGCGCGTTATCATCATGCATCGGGTACATGCCAATTTACCAAAATAACCTTTATGGAAAAGTGTCTGACGTGTCCATTACTCCATCATGATTCATATGGCCAGATAGATACCTATCGTTAAACAAAAGTAGGAAAACCACTTCTCCTTGTAATCCTTGCCTTCGTACTTGTACCCTACAGCCTAAATTACTAATTTCGTCCTTCTGGTTTGCAAATCCTGTGGGTTTGGTCCCTATAGTTTTAAAATTACTAATTTTTTCTTGTGTTTTCAGTTTTGCTATGTATTTGGTCCCTGACACTAACGGCCTTTCGAAAGGCTTCATTAAGTGACCTCACATCCTAATATTATATATATACTAGAAATGTACCCTCGCAATGCAGTGAGTTTCTGAAATCTAGAACTCGAACTCTCGATCATTATTCATACTTTTTGTTAGTCTTTTTTTATTTTAGAGTGAATTGTGGATTTGGTCCCTGTGGTTTAGTGATTTCTTTGACCATGATCCTCATTCTATGTTTATTGTGGATTTGGTTCTTGTGGTATTCAATATATTTTGGTCATGGTCTTTCTGACTAACACTTCCATTAACTTTGTTAAATCAAGGACCATTTTAGTCATTTTGCCTATTTTTTGTCATTTTTTGATAAGAAAAATATAAACAATATTTTTATACACACATGCACACACACATGTATATATATATATATATATATATAACGATATTAAAATAAATAAAATAAGACATTATTGTATGATTTAATTGTTTAATTTTTTTAAAATTAATTATATTAAATACGATTTAATTTTATTATTTTATTGTAATTGTGAAAAAAGATATAGTTTTATTGTAATTAAAATTTCAATTTAAACAAATCAGATCATAAAACTATATCTTATTTATTTAGATCGAATAAAATAAAATATGGTTTTATGATTTGATTTATTGAATTAAAATTTTAATTAAGTTAGAGACGATTTAATTATATTGTTCTTTTACTATCATTGCAACAAACAAGCTTATTGTTGGTATTTTAACACCAAAAATCATTGAAAACCGTTGAGAAATGAACTATAATTTTTTCATCTTAAAATTAGAAGCTCCAATTTTCATATTGTTTTTCAGTCAAAAACTCAAAATCAATTTTCATATTGTTTTTAGTATGATAAAATTAAAGTTCATTTCTCAACGGGTTTTAATGATTTTTTGTCCTTGATTTAACAAAATTAATGGAAGTGTTAGTCAGAAGGACCATGACCAAAATAAATTGAATACCACAAGGACCAAATCCACAATAAACATAGAATGAGGACCATGGTCAAAGAAATCACTAAACCACAGGGACCAAATCCACAATTCACTGTTTATTTTATTTTACGATTTTGAAAAACCTAGATTTAAAACAAAAATATATTTTAGTTTAGTTTAATTATGGTTTTTTATAAAAAATAATAATAATAAATTTTGTTACGGGTCAAAAAAATGTTTAATTTAAATGATAACTATATTTAAGATATTTTATATTTAAAATTAAAAAGATAACATACTTCAATAAAAAATAAAAATAAGGTGTTTTATCTCGAATTTTCTTATATTTATCGGTTAGTTATATCAATAGTTAAAATTTTTAAATATTTTAAAAAATAAAAATAAGTGTTTATCTGCAGTTAGTTACACGAATTCAAACATTGAGCTATTATAAGCTGTACATAAGTTTAATCAATTTGTACTTTTGGATTTTAAGTAATATGCATTAATAAGTGACACCTAATGCATAAAAATTAGTTTTTAAGAGTTTAGTAGATATATTAGTTAAAATTCAAAATTACAAGTTAATGAAACATAATTATAACTTATTGAAGTCCCATGTTTTTATTTGTATAAATAATTACAAATAAACATATTAAATACATGATAAACACTATGAGATAAACTACCTGTTTTATTTATTTTTAAATATATTTGTTAGATTAATGCATGTTTTTATAATATAGTATAGATATATTAGTTATGAGATTATAACTAATATAAATATAGATATATTAAGAGCAAATCATAAAATAAAAAATAAATATTGATAATAGTAATATTAATCAAATCGTCCAATAAATATAAAAAATAAATAATGATAATAGTAGATAATATTGATCAAATCGTTCATTAAATATAAAAAACAAATATTTATATTAATAAATGAGTATACATTCCACAAATAGATGATGATGTGAGATACTGTGCTTGGATAAATTGTATCAATGTATTATGAAATTGTAAATTAAGTAATAGGTTTTAATTAGTTGTATTTTGTGCTTAAAATGTTGTAATTAAGAGTTTTTTATTTCTTTTTTATAATATAGTATAGATATATACAAGGAGGATCAAACGAAAATGCTAACTATTTAAAAGAATAAGAGAATAATTCTAGGTTAATCATTTTATTAAATAATACTTTAAATAATTAATTCTAAAAATAAATAAAAAAAGGTATAAAAGTAATTTACTTATATAAAAGTTATTTTAGGTATTTATTTAAGATTCTACGTTTACTATATTTGTAAATTTAATATGATTTAATTTTTTATTAAATAAATTTTTTTATTTAATTCATTTAAAATAAGCATATTTAATTTTCATCTAAATAATTCTTTTTTATTTAAATTAATATTTAAAAAATTACAATTTTCATAAAAATCACATGTGATTCATAATAAATTAATTTTTTTCCTAATCATATATGATTTAAAATTTGAAAAACTATAATTCAAATTAAACATTGAAAATAAAAAATAATGAAAACATAATCATATGTGATTTGTAGCAAAACACAATTAAAATTAAGAGTAAATTACAGATTTGGTCCGTGTGGTTATATGAGAATTATGGATTGGGTCTCTCAAACAAAATAATTACATCTATAGTCATCGTGGTTTCACTTTTATTTTAGATTGGGTCCCTTGCCCTAACTCCACTAACCAATGCTCCATTAAATCAAGGGTAATATGATCTTTATACTATTTTCCTTTAAAAAAGATAATATTTATATACATAGCCTTAGGTTCATTTGAGAAATGATAAATATATGAGAAATAGAGAAGTAATCCTGACCATTCATACGGTCAAGATCGGATTTGATTAGTCAAATATTTCGGCTTTGACTGGTCAAAAGTTGCGACCATTCCAAAAATAGGACATTTTCGTAATTTTTACAAAATACACGGGCTGTGTTCATATATGAACCTGTATAGTTTACATATGAACTATATGTTCATATGTGAACCAGTGTAATTCACATCTGAACTCTTTTAACTGATTCATATATGAACCTTTGTGATTCATATATGAACTAATTAACTGATTCACATATGAACTAATTAACTGTAGGTTCACATATGAATCAGTTGAACTAATTAACATATTTATACATGAACCTTTGTGATTCATATATGAACTAATTAACTGATTCACATATGAACGAATTAATTGATTTACATATGAACGTATAGTTCATATGTGAATCATACAGGTTCATATATGAACTCATCTCGCGTATTTTACGAAACTACCCTCTACTTTCTATAGACCACACAAGGAATTATCCGGTGCTTTGCGGTCAAAGCCGCAAATGTTGACCAGATGAATGACTAAGATTACTTCTCTATTTCTCATACATTTACCATTTCTCAAATGAACCTCTCCCTATATACTTATAAATATAGATCGTATATAACTAGATATTTTCACATCTCACTAAATTCGTTTTATAAGAATATATTTAATAGTTTGACTCATTATCATGAAATAAAATTCATTCACTTATTTTAAATTAAACTTTATGATAATATGTCAACTTGTTCGAAAATAAATTATTTAATTGTTGTATGTCAAAGAGTAATTTTAAAAAAGACAATGAAAAAGCCATTTTATTCTAAAATTACTTTGAAAAACTTACTTTCAGATTTTATTTTTTATTTTGAAATCATATTATAGAACTTCTGTTTGCAGATTAATATTGTACATAATGGTATGTAAACTTATTTCGTTAAATATATTGAAATGTTTGTTTACGAGTTAATGAGTAAACTATAAGTTGCATTGGCTCTACGATTCCAACCATGCCCTTTCTCAATAACCCAAGCCGTCCCCATGCCACATATGTCCCAAAACGTATTATGTTGTTGCTTGTCTCCTAGGTTTCACCACCATCGACGTCGTTTTAACATATAAAGCTCGATTCTATTATCTTTCCATAATGTTGCTCTCTTCAACGGTAAGCATCATTCATAGCATTTTAGATGCTATCGAGATTTAAAAGCTTTTCTTTTTTGATTATATGGTTTGAAATACTATGAAAAATGACCATGCTTTCATCGTTGTTCTCGATAATAATTGGAATTAAATTGTTGTTTTTAAATACAAATTACATCATCATATTATTTATTGATTGATATTAGACTATATTTGGACAACAATTGGATGAAGTCTTTCTTTTATTTAAAACGATAAACGGTTATTTTAAGAAATTTTGATGATAACTTTTTTTTTTCATAAAAATATGTTCTATTTTTTTATTTATTTATTACGTTAAGTTTTTTTATTTTTTTATTTTTATGAGATTACTGTTGTCAGAAGTTAGAGTTGTCATGGTATTCTCTTTGGAAGCATAGGGATGGTTGGTCATCTTCACAAAACGAAATGGGGTTGTATGGCTAGCTAGAGATGCACAAGAAATCCCAAGTTTGAAACTCGTGCTTTGGCCCACCATAAAGCCGACCGGTTGAATTTTTTTAAGGCCTAGTTACAGTTCAGTCCACGCCTTTCAGTTCCAAATCCCTTGCTTAGGCCCTCTTTCAATCCCAAAGTCCAGTCCAAGCCTTAAAGAGCTTAGGTTATTTTTTGCTTACTAAAAAACGAGTTTGGAAGACCTAAGCTAGAACCTGAAAAAGCCTAGACCTTGTGCATCTCTAAACTGGATAGAGCGTTGATAGTGCTACGTATAGAAAGAGACCGAGAACGAGGAGCCCGAAAAAGGCTATAACATTTATGGTCTAGTAACTGCCCAATGCTTATGCGCCTCCTGAAATACCCGTGCAATCAATGCCATCTTGTGCATCTATAGGCTAGATAGAGCGTTGATAGTGCTACGTAAAGGAAGAGACCGATAACATGGAGCCTGGAAAAGGCTATATCATTTATGGTCTAGTACAATTACTTTGGGGTATTAAATTTCGACTAAATGCATTATCTTGGTATGATATTTTTGCAAGTCAAACTGATCAAAACCGATTTGGTTTGTTGAGTTTGGACCGATTATTTTACATAAAGAATACATAACCAGTTATATTTCTTAAAAAAGGGGGCCGCCAGTGGAAAAAGATCTCCTGTTACCCTTCCTTGCTCCGTTCATGTCCCCTCAATAAAACACGGACACATCATCTTTTTCTCTCTCCAACTACCATTTATATATATATATATATATATATATATATAGAGAGAGAGAGAGAGAGAGAGAGAGAGAGAGAGCAAGAATCATTTGTTAACCACTCATTTCTTGTTAACTTTATGAACCTTGTTCAACCAATAGAAATGCAAGGTTGGTTGTTGTTTAAATTGTTTATATATTTAATGTAAAAGGGTAGATACGTCATTTTGTAAGTAACCAATTGTTCATTAATTTTATTGGGGGTTACAAAAATGAAGCTTCCATAATTATATTGTAGGTTACGATTGTATTATTTTGTCCATTTTTATCATAATTTTGAAATCATATCAATATTACTAAAGTCTCCTGCTTCATATGTTTGTTAAAACCGTATAGTCATAGTTTTCAAAAAATTTATTCGGTATCCGTTTTAATTTAGAAAACACATGAACATCCCTGAAATGAACGTAACAACGACCTTCAATGTTAGGGATGAACATTAGTGTAAAGGGATGAACTATATCTACATGTATTTACTATAACATATAAACTAGAATTTGAGTGTGTGCACACAATAATTTGAGCCCTAGGGACATATCTTAAACAAGGAACCATGAGATGATGGCTAACATTGGATTGAAAACAATGGCATGAACATGATGAACGTGTAGATGGGTCGTGTAGATTAACACGATCGATATATGAACATTTGTGTAAAGTGATGAACTTTGATGAACGAACCATGTATATATACACCCCTTATAGTACATATCAACCTCTTATTTTTACACGTCAAAATTTGGATGGAGAAACATGAAAAAAGTTGACACGTGTAGCGAGAGGAAGGAGTCAAGGAGAACTAAGAAGCATAAAAAAGGGCGTAGGGTTTTGAATTTTTGCCCTTCCATAACATGTTAGAGCATCTCAACAAATTCTTCAAAATGGAGAAAATAGAAAATTTTGACATGTTTTTTGTTCCAAATGATTCTACGAAACCTTTCTTTAAATGAAAAAAAAAGCATGAGAGAGAGAGAGAGAAAGAGTAAGAATTCTCAAAATTTAAAGAACTTTCCAAAAATGATAACATTGAGAGAGAAGTATTTTTTAATACATTCCCGTCGATAATATTTTATTGGATAAATGAAATACTTTAATACTAATATAAATGATGTTCTAATCTCCAAAATGTAGAATCTGTTGGAGTTGCATGTATTTTTCTTTTAAAGATTATGAAATTTCATTATCCATTTTGGAGAAATTTTAAAGAATTTGTTGGAGATACTCTTACACCTCTTAATTGGTTGCACTAAAAATATACAAGGGCCATATGCATTAGAACTTAACAAAGTTTGTTTTAATTTTTAATTAATGTAATGATAAATTTTCCCCTTAATTAACATAATAAACTTCCAAATCTTTTTACTTCATATCAATTTTGACACGTAACCAGTTAAACAAATTAATGCGCTGCTTACAAAAACATATCAACTAAGCACTTATCGGGTGTCACTTACCTTAGTGGATGGGCATGACAAGTACGTATCGAAGATCTTACCTGGTAAGATGTATAGCAAAGACCACGAATCTTACCCGGTAAAAGATGTTATACTAGCAATCTATTTTGATGGTCAAGAATGTTACCAATAAGGTAAGTTTTTGGTAAAAGGCAAACGTAAACATTTGTTAAATGGTCCCTAAATGTTCTGGTATCGAAAAGGGGAGCGATGAACGAAAAAGTTTGGAGGTGTTGAAAGGTTTTAACAAGAAGAGGGAACCAAGAGAAAACTAAAGATACAAAACCCTAGAAGGGAAAGGAGTTCTGGAACGAGAAGAAAGGACGAAGAGAAAAAAATTGAATTAGAACGTCACCTTGTTGAATAATATTGTTTTATGAAGCCACATAGTGATTGTTATAAAGAAAAATCAGTAACTCCTGAAAAAACCAGTGGCACGTATGTATTTTACTTGATTATTAGGTAAATTGATATTAAAATAGAAAGATTTGAGAACTGTTATACCAATTGAAAAAATAAAATCCTTGTTATACTAAAAAAGAACTAAGAAACATTTGTTATATTATAATAATAATTTAGAAGATTTATATTTAATTATTAAGTAAATTGGTATCAAAATAGGAAGATTTAAAAAAAAAACTATGATTACACTAGATAAGAATTGAATGAATGGAAAGTTGATCACATTTTTGATACATTTTGGGCATATATAAAAGTAAAACAAAAATATTAGTAGAAAAGTAAAAACAATGAAGGATCTGTAACTCCAAACCATCATAAACCAATGGGTTTAATTAATAATTCTTCTGAAACCAAATGATGAAATAATGAAGAGCCAACTATAAGCACCATACTTTAGGGGTGTCAAATTTGTACACAAACCAACCAACTCCTTACCAACCGTACTAATTTAATTGGTACCAATTAAATTGGTTGGTACTATCGTACCAACTTCAATAACTTGGTCGGTACGTGGTACTGAAAATCGTGTACCATGGTAATATCGTACCATACCGACTTATATATATATTGTTTTTATAAATTATTAAATAGAAAATGAAATAATATATATTTAATTCTTATAATTTAAAATTTTAAATCATCTGATTGTTTTTCTTTTAATGACCCATATATAGTGAGTGGACTGTAGTGGGCCTAATTAGTTACTAATTAGTCGACTGAGACTTTAGAATTTGGATATGTTTGCCGACTAAATTAGCGTCTTCACATAACAGTGTGAGTCAACGAATGCAAAACCCTTTTTTAGTTTTTCCTTTCTTCTTTTCAGAGTTCAGTCTACTTACGAGTTACGAACCCTAAGTCTCTGTCTCACGCCTCCAGTATGCTCCTCTCTTTGCAATCGACGCTCCAGGTTTGTATTTTCAATTGATAGGTCACATCTCTTCTAATATTGCCATAACTTAAATATGAATATGAACCCTAACTCCTTGTATCCTCTCTTCTATTATTGCCATCGTTGAAAGAGAGTGTCAATGCAAGGCAAATGCCAATGTTCCATTAGATGTTATTACAAGATGGAATAGCACATACCTGTTTGAACTTTGTAGTTTGTATTATCAATTTGAAGCTTTGAATATTTGTATTATCAATTTAGGATGTTGGTACAAATTTTGAACAACAGATTTGTAATTGTAACTTTAAAATTTCAGCAACAGCTTTGAACAGCAGATTGTAACTTCAAATTTTGTGCAGCAACTTTGAACATCAGGTTAGTAATTGTAACTTCAAAGTTTGATATGTTGGTACAAAACCGTACCAACATGTACCAACCGAAAAATGTTGGTACCAATTAAGTTGGTACCAAGTAGAGTTGGTTGGTACACGGTATAATTTTTAGCGTATCAATTATAATTGGTTGGTACACGGTATTAAGAAAAAAAACATGGTACCGTACCATGTTCACCTCTACCATACTCTAGAAGACTTTCATCTTATTTTTGGAACATTCTAGTTTCAGTTTGGTTTGCAAGAATTTCAAATCAATATTTATTATACAATCGAAATATTATTTTGTAGACAAATAAACAACTTATAATTATAGAAGGAAGATATTTTACACCCCTAAAAAAGGTTTCAACCTTTGCAACCCACTCAAATAGTTTTACTTTTTTTTATTTTTTTTAATGGTCCGTAGGGGTATTGTTGTCATTTGTTATTTTATTTTTATTATGATTTAATTAATAAGGGCATTTATCCTTTCCTTTAATGTAGCAGTTTTTTTGTATGTATTATGGAAACCGTGAATCATGAAGATGGTATCTTTTTCTTTTTAATTAAGGTTATGATATGGCTGCGATCCCCATCCGAAGATGATTATATTTTTCATGTTTTTTTTTAAATTTTAGATGAGTATTCCATCGTATTCTGCCTGCGATCTTCATTCAATCTTGATTTTATTTTCATGAGTTTTTTTTAAATTTTAGATGAGTAGTCCCTTGTAGTGCTTTTTTATTCAGTTAAGCTTTTGGTTGTGTTTTCTGTTTTCAATGGATATAGAGTGTGAGGAGGGTGGAGATTGTAGTGGAAGAGATGATTTTTCCGGCGGACTTGATGGGGAATTCGATCGGCAGTCTTCTGTGCTTTCGTCTAAGAGCAAAGAAGTTGTTTTGGCCTTTGATTCGCTGCAGTGCAACACAGTCGAAGTAGTAGATGGTGCTTCCAAACCGGTCGATGTTTATCGTGTTCAAGATTGTTTTGTTCCGGATGAAGATGTTGCTGATGAAGGTTTTTTTTTTTTGTTAAGTTCATGCCATTCACCGGATCAGAGAAGACGATGAAGTAGATGGCTGGAGAAGATGATGAATACGATGGTCAGAGAAGCCGATGAATACTATGGCCGGAGAAGACGATGAAGACGATGAACAAGACAATGAAGACGATGAATACGATGGCTACGATCGTCCTTCCATCTTGATTTGATTTTGATGGATTTTTTTTGATGCATAGTCGTTCGTAGGGTTTGAAATTATATGTTCCAGAATTATGTATCATGTATTGGTTTTCTTGTGTAATTTATTTTGGTGCGAACAATGATTCTCGAATAAGGTTGCATAAAGTATTATTCACTGTTGGGATTGCCGTTGTGGTGAGTAGACGTTCTTGATAAGTAGGAGTTGTTTTCCTGAGTAATGATGTTCAATTTATGTGTGAACTATGGTTCATGAATTAAGTTTCATGAGTTACATTCTTCATGAATTGCAGTTCATGGTTGGCAATATATTTATGTGTTTAAAATGGCTAATGGTATATTATGACCTTTAAGGTGGTTTATGAGCAATAATTACTGTTGTATAATATTTTAATATAATATTTATATAAAAAATGGTATATGAATTGTTTTTGTTCTAATTTGGATGTGAGTATTTTTTATTTTAGTTTTAAATAATTTGTTGGTAATTAGCAATGTTTTCATGATGTTGTTGAAGGAAACCCCCATGTTTCCATGATTTGAAACCTTTTGAAATTTGTAATTTCTTCTAGATTTGCCCTTTTAGTGGCTAATATTTCAGAATTAAAAAAATTGAAAATGAATTTCCTATATTTGAAAGTGGTGGATGAATCTCAATTGTTACCCACTAAATCAATGGTGATGAGATAGGTTGTAAGGGTTGCAAAGTTTTTTGTAGTTTTATATTAAACCATCCATATAATTATATATATATATATATAGAGAGAGAGAGAGAGAGAGAGAGAAAGAGAAAGAGAAAAAAGTTCAAACGAATACGCTAACTATTTAAGAAAACAAGAAAAACAACAATCATGTACAAAATCACATGTGATTCGGCATTAACCTGGAAAAATGAGACAGGCGATTTTTCCTGCGGCTTCAAGTCGCGTGCGAAGTCACGGGATCACATGTGATTTTGTACGTGATATTGTATGTACCGACCTTATATATATATATATATATATATATATATATATATATATATATACACTATAAATGTACTCTCGCAATGCAGCGGGTTTTTGAAATCTAGAACTTGAACCCTCAATCATTATTCATACTTTGTTAGTCTTTTTTTATTTTATTTTACGATTTTGAGAAACCTAGATTTAAAACAAAAATATTTTTTAGTTTAGTTTAATTATGGTTTTTTTTATAAAAAATAATAATAAATTTTTTTGTTACGGGTCAAAAAATGTTTAATTTAAATGATAACTATATTTAAAATATTTTATATTTAAAATAAAAAAGATAACATACTTCAATAAAAAAATAAAAATAAGGTGTTTTATCTCAATTTTTCTTATATTTATCGGTTAGTAAATCATAAAATAAAAAATAAATATTGATAATAGTAATATTGATCAAATCGTCCAATAAATATAAAAAATAAATATTGATAATAGTAGATAATATTGATTAAATCGTCCATTAAATATAAAAAATAAATATTTATATTAATAAATGAGTATCCATTCCACAAATAGATGATGATGTGAGATACTGTGTTTGGATAAGTTGTACCAATGTATTATGAAATTGTAAGTTAAGTAATTGGTTTTAATTAGTTGTATTTTGTGTTTAAAATGTTGTAATTAAGAGTTTTTTATGTCTCTTTTATAATATAGTATAGATATATATAAAGAAAGAAAAAACAAGATAATTTGAGAGTTGTCAATTAATAAACAACTGACAATCATAGGACATGACAAAGAGGTGAAGTTGAAGACAATAAACACAACATTGACCCAATCATCACATCCAATAACTTTCTGCTACAATAAATCATTTATTTTACATTTCTCATTGAAATAAATAGATTTTATATAGAGTAAATTACATTTTTGGTCTTTATGGTTGACACTTATTATTAAGTTTGGTTAATCTTTCAAACTAATTATAATTTTGGTCACTGTTGTTGTTACTTTATTTCACTTTTGGTCCCTCTGACCAACTTTAATTAAAAAACTTAGTTAAATTGGGGGCATTTTGGACATTTTACTTTTACTTTTTCTTTGTCTTTTTTATTTTTCATTTTATTAGATTATATCGTAAATTAAAATTATAGTCCATGTAGTTTGTCTTTTTTTCTTTTCTTTCCTACCTTTTTTCTATTTTTTATTTTATGTCGTTATTATATTAATTAATGATAATTTTAACTAAACATGTATTAAAAATACGTATTTGATTTTGTAAATTTCACCATTATAAAAGTTTTGTCGATAATATTAAAATAAGTTAAATATTAAATATTTTTATGCAAATTATCTAATATATATTTCTCTAAATTCGTCAACACTAATCCAAAAAAAAACTTTCTATTTAAGTTGTCCTTAAAAAAATTATCCTCTTTTATTATGTAATACAAAAATCGAAATTTATCTATGTCTGTTAATTAAAAAAATGTATTATTTTTAGATAGTTCATTAATTACATGTTTTTTAAATGTATATCAAATATAAACTAAAATTTATCGTAATAAAAAATATTCAAAATATAAACTTAAATTTATGTAGAGAATTGTATTCAATTCTATTCCAAAGTACGAACCATATACCCAAAAATTCCAAACTTTTCCAATTGTTAGTTAAAATTATGTTAATTAATTAATATAATAAGAGTATAAAATAAAAAATGAAAAAAAAAGGTAGGAAAAAAAATAAAGGTAAAATGACAAACCATAAGAACTATAATTATAACTTGGGAAAATTGCATCAAAATAGAACCAACTTTCACCTAATTCCTATTTTAGGGAACCAACTTTTAAAATTATCATTTAAGGGTTTGCAGCAAAATTTATGTTTATTTAAGGGTTTAGTTTACCTATTCAACAGGTAGCCGGTTAACTTTAAATGACATGGCAAAAGAAAATCTACATTATTAACTAATTTCCATGTCATCAAAATAATTAGTATGAAGGTAATCAATCTGCATATGATTAACATGAACAACCAAATAAATTTTAAAAGTTGAAAAGAAACAAAAACATAATTAAACCCAGATTTCTTTGTCGATGAAAATGAAAAAGAAACAAAAACATAATTAAACCCAGATTTCTTTTACAAATCATGAACTTTGTGATATACAAGAAATAGAAAAACCTAATCATATTCATACAAAACCCATTTTGAATCTGAGTTTTTTGAAGATCAAATCAAAACCCTAGATTTCTCTCCGCATCTGCTTTAAATTGATCCTCTTGACGAGTTGTTTTGAAATCCGCAAACATGGTGCATTCAAATCAAAACCTACTTTTGATGGCTTCTTCGAGTCCCTTGAATCGATCTGTTGAAGGTTCCTTCGTCGTTGAATCATCGAGTTCGTGAATCAAACCCTCCGTTGAAGTCTCCTTTGAGTTGTACATTTTTTATTTGATTAGTAAAAACTCAGATTCACAAAGTTCTTTCTTGATACAACAGATGCGACAAATGATCTAGAATCAATATGGCTTCATCGATTTTGCTTGGACGATTTACAACAGTAGAAAAGAAAACAATAATTATAGATAGATGTAGATGAAGAACATGGGTTTGGGAGGCATTAGAGAATAGAGAAGACGGAGCGGAGGATAAGAACATGGGTTTGGGAGGCATTAGAGAATTGAGAAGATGGAGGCGGAGGATTGTTTATGTTTAATTAGGGTTTCAACTTATTTTTCTGTTTATTTTTTGTTAATTTATGACGTGTTAATTCTTTTTTATACCATATGGCATGATTATAAATTTAGAGTGAATTACATTTTTGGTCCCTCATGAATGCCTAGATTTCACTTTTCGTTCCTCCAGTTCTGAAAGTACATTGGTGGTCCCTAAAAACGAGATATGGTGCCCAAACTCGTCCCTGACGCTAACGCCGTTAGTCTAGGCTCCGTTAGAGCAGCCATGTGCCCCTCACGTGAGGGACATTTTAGTCTTTTTACCCTTCTTCTTCCCCAACAACCATGTGCCCCTCTCTTTGGACCCAACAGACAAAAAGCAGCTTAAATTATCTCATTTTCGTGCTTTGTTTTTGTGTTGAATTTATAAGGACAAAAATACATCACATGCTCAAGATCCTCTTCTCACCCTCACCCACATTATATATTATCATTCATTAACAGTTCATCATTCACTATAAAAATAAATTTAAATTCAACAAATTTTTAAATATCCAATTAAAGTTCAAAAAAATATAAAGATATTTATATTATTACTACACAAAATCCAAGGTCCTCTAGATTCCGACTCACTCAACCTCTTGAACAACCGCTCCGTGAAAACCCCAGTTGTGATCGTCCGATATCGAATTCAAACAAAAACCCTTGTTGCATTAAGTTTTCGATCACGGAAAATCCCCCCGGCGACGTCACCGGCTGCAATGTAAGGCATTTCACGTTTTCCGACGTGTCAATGAAGTAGTTTCCAACCGGTGGAGAAAACACCGAGTTGCCAACGAGTTTGAAACTCAGTCTGGGTAGACTCGGTCTCTGAACGCCTGACACGTTGAAACAAAGATCAAAGTTTGTAGGTGATCCTGATCCACCCAGGGTCGGCAGTTTCACGCGCCGCCTGACGGCCGCCACAACATGGCGGTAGGCGGCGTCGGGTAAGAATGTGAGTGTGGTGCCGGAGTCAACGATGGTGCCGCCGTTTCCTAATCTGTCCATCACCCAAACCGAAGGGCTTACACGTAATTTCACGTTATCCACATAAACACTTTGGACCCCAATGTAGTAATACGTGAAAGATAAAGGGTTCGTTAGCAACGGAGTACCGCATTCTTGAATTTCCGGCGCCGCTTCCGATCAATAGGTAACTCGTCGGCAGCGGAGCGATGGTGTAGTCTTTAAGACAGTAAGAAAACTTGTTACCGAACCGTCGGCGGCGGAGCGATGGGAAGAAGAAGATGGGTAAAAAGACTAAAATGCCCCTCACGTGAGGGGCACATGGCTGCTCTAACGGAGCCTAGACTAACGGCGTTAGCGTCAGGGACGAGTTTGGGCACCATATCTCGTTTTTAGGGACCACCAATGTACTTTCAGAACCGGAGGGATGAAAAGTGAAATTCAGGCATTCATGAAGGACCAAAAATGTAATTCACTCATAAATTTATAATGGCACATCATCATTTTTAGATTTAATCTTATAAATTTAATTATGACATGGATGCTTAGTCAGCAAAATACTTGATCCATGTCACCATTATCAGGTCAACAAGTCACTGAGACACTTAAATAAATATAAACTTTGCTGTAAGCCCTTAAATGATAATTTTAAAAGTTGGTTCCCTAAAATAGAAATTAAATGAAAGTTGGTTCCATTTTGACGCAAATTTTCTGTGTAACTTCTAAATATTTTAATAAAATAAAAAATGAAAAAAAAACAATGAAAAGGAGAAAGTACCAATTCACCCTTAATTTAACTAAGCCTTTAAGTAAAATTGGTCAGAGAGACCAAAAGTGAAGTAAAATGGCAACCACAATGACCAAAATTGTAATTAGTTTGAAAGAGGGACCAAACTTGATAATAGATGGCAACCATAAAGACCAAAAATGTAATTTACTCTTTTATATATAGCATTTGGGACCAGTTAAAAGAGTCCCAACTAGTGCATATTTTTAATCAAGCGAGAATGTGAGACATCTTTTGAAATTATATTATCTTATGAGGGGGCTTTGGTTTGCAAAATGGAATTCGATGGAACTGAAATCCATCAAAGGAATTTGACTTTGAAGGTTGCAATGAAATTTGATAGAATTTGACCATCGGTTTGGTTAGTAGGAATTTAATTCCTTCACTCAAGCCAAAGACTGATGAATCCTTTAAATTGTGGAATTCAATGGAATTCAAAGAAGTCTATCATTTTCATAATGTAGGATTAAGAAATTATCCATTTCAATTCCTTCCAAATGGAAAAGGAACCGACAGAGACATGGTTTTAGCAGATAGGTTTTAGTGTGATTAGGATATATTAGATTAAGGCATATATGATATTATAAAAGTATCATTCCATCAAAATACCTTGTAGTTACTAAGGAATGTTAAATTTCCTTATTTGTAGAATTTGACAGAATTTCAAGATTCCTTCCCAAAAAGAACAAACCAAACAAAAGAATGAAATGTGGTCAATGGAATTCAACATTTGAATCTACAAACCAAACGCCATCTAAGTGTAACAAATTACAGTATCTATTTCAATCATGATTTTATTACCTTATCAAACGAGAAATCATATTTAATCAATATATATATAATTTATCATACAATTAATAATCTCAACTATCAATCAGTCTCATAACATTTTGAACGTTTTAACGCATTATATGACAAGTTTCTAATTTTTTTTTTGGTCTCTCTTCAAGAAGTGCGAACCTGATCAAACCGAATTAAAGTTTGATACAGTTCAATCCAACAACTTTGATTTGGTTTTAAAAACTATGTAAAATCAATTGTAGGTGTCTGAGTCAGCTCGGGCACACAGTGGCAGATCTACGGGTCCACATTTAGGGTGTTAAAGAAAATCTGAAGTTGAATAACCCACCAAACCAAATGAAGTATGAGTTAAATGGTTCTAGGTCATTCAAAAATCTTTGGTAATACACCATTAATGACAGCGAAGAATGCATAATTTGTCAAAATTACAAGCATTCCAAAAGAAACGACGATCTTAAACATCAAAATCATCTTGAAAAAACTAAAATTGCTGAGAACTACGTCATCAAAAGCAGTGAATGGGTACCAAGAGCAATGAGTGAGTCGCCAAAAGACAGTTGGGGGCAACACCGAAAGAAGGTCGGAATAAATACGAGAAATGAGTTTATAAAAATAAATCAAACCTTTTTTTTAATTTTGGTTGGGGCATGTGTCCCCTTATCCCCTACCCCTATTAACTTGCTTCCGAGTTCCATCCATGTGCGTGCACCTCACTAATCCCATGAGATCCTAACAGCCATACAAACCCTCCGATTGTCTTAAGTCGACTTGAACTAGTAACCTCCGAGGAACAAACCCAATACCTTAATTACCAATCGAGCCAAAGGGTTTACTAGTCTTGTTCGCCAACACTAACACCTTGCTAAATGCACCGACTACGAAAAAAAACTACTCTACTTGACATATGCCAAGAGAAAAAAAACTTCACCATCAACATACTATCATCACACCAAAGGGTCACTGGCCCAATAGTACCAGATTACCAAAACAGACCAGCCACCCAGAGGATAAAGGTTCAAACCTTACCAAAGGTGAGGAGTGTTCGTAAGTATTTGTCATATATAAAGTATTATATACTTAAAAAAGAAAACATACGATTATCATGATAATGAATGCAAAAGTACATCCGACAAACAAAGCAGTAAACATTTTGAAGCTGATAAACAAAATATGGCCTATGTTCTTCAGGATGCAATGAGATGCCTTTGGCACCATATATAGCAACACAACTATATGGACATGCAAAGGCAGAAATGAGTAGAGACTCACAGGTAGGTAGGTGGGTAGGTGCCAAGATGGAGTTGACTTCCTTAAATCTTGTCAAGCTTTTGACCCTTAACAACAGGGTTACCTTTGGCTATGGCATCCCTAGAAGCTGTGAGATAATCAAATGGACAATCATGCTTATCAGAATAACGATGAACACAACAGAAAAGATTCCCACAACGACAACTGAAACCTGTTAAACCAACACGTTTCCTGCAAGTCGTACACCTGGTGACACCCTCTTTCGACTTGCTGCTGCTGCTCTCAGGTTGAGCCACCTCTGACCCTGCTGAACCAGATGGTGCACCGAACGATGAAGGGAAACGAGCAGATTCCTTGTTGTTTCCTCTATCCACAATGCTTTTGATTGCGGATGTAGCAAGTTTGGCATGCTCTTGCTTCAATATCATGTCTTTGTGACACTTTGAACACATGTTCATTGTTGCTGATGAGCCAAAGAATCCACAGTTGTTGACACAAAGGATAGCAGCTTCTGGAGAAGCTTGGCATCCTGCCCCATTTTTCTCCATGATCTAGCTCTTCTGCATCATCATAACTCTGTAAGAAACTAAATCAAATTGAAAGTGCATTTTTTACATGCACTTGTAAATGTCGTATGTGATCATAGATCTTTAATCAAGAGGGAACTGAAAGGTTTAGTAACCAAACCAAACGAACCCAGTTTACCCAACTGAAAGGTTTAGTAAAGCCGTGTAAGTGCCCAACCTACTTTACTTGTAAACTTTGAAAAAAAAACAAGTCACAAATTAAAATTTAATAATGTTATAAACTGCCGAATCCTTTATTTCAAGAAACCCAAAATAAAAATAAAACACAAGTTGGAACGGCCTTGATGGTTAAACATAACAGCAAAGGAAGTCTTTCTGATAGATCAATGACAGGAACCAACTCATTAATCATTAGCTACTTCTAGTTATGAAAATTATGAAGCCTAAACTTCACCTACATGATATTCTAGTCACTTTACCCTGATGCCAAAAAACCTGGTTCTGTGGGTTGTGTAAAATCAGTTTTAAGAAAGAGCAGTCTCCTCTGGAATTACTAATAAACCCAATTGAACAAGTGATTGGCCACTATGCTTCAAAGCCTTTGGAATGACCTTCAAAACCAACAATGCTCACGACTTCCTTGACTTAATATTTTGTGCCAAAGAGTACGTACACTTAGACAGGAAAAAAGAAAAGATCAACAAAGAAAAAATCTACAGTGCTCGAGCTTAAAACCTGAACCATAACTAAACATCAATCAGTCCTCATGACCAAAGACCAATTTCATATATGGGATAGTTATTAGGCCTTAATTTGTGGGTAATCTCATCAGTAAGCTATGAGGATAAGTGTAATGTGAAAAGGATGAGTGCAATATGTTACATACATTTGTTAATAGTTGATTCATGGGTAATTATTGCAGTAAATGTTAGGAGATCTTAAATGGCTACGTAGTGTCAAAATATATAAGTTAATGTCTCCAAATAAGTAAGCTGTATACACTACATTTTGAGACCCAAATTCTATTTCCATAAGGATGGAGCATTAATTGCTAGAATATAATTTCAATTAAAAAATAAATACGTGAAATACGGCAAGTATCTTTTTGATATGGAATTCAAGAAGGTAGCTAAATTAAGTTTAAATTAGCAGCCTCTTTCTTATTAGCTTGCAATCAGAACATTTTTATGCGGTAACCATGGGTCTCGGGCACTTATGCGCACCTCGACTAATCCCATGGGACCCCCAAAGATAACAGCCAGAAAAATCTCTAATGGCCTTGAGAAGACTAAAAGTGGCGACCTATGGGGAGGAGTCCAAGCATGATATTTTTTTGCTACTTGAGCTGGCCCTCAAGGTTCAATACTATTATTTTTGTTAGTATGAAAGAAGAAAAAATAAGATTACAATATATTTAGTCGACATAGAATATGCAAAGATAATTTATTGCCATTATGAGTTGTAACTCAGACAAAACCTTACTCAAGTTGGCTAAAGGAAATTTCAGTAGAAATTCTCTATCCTTCCTCTCTACCGTTTTCCTCTTTTATCATCTATGCAATTTCAATCATTTCCCTCCAACTATATTCATGTTTTTTTCTTTTCTTCTTCAACCCTTCAAATTATCTTTATCTCTGTGGATCTTCTGATTTAGACATACACTACATGCATTAGATTATCCAGATTTGGTTGCTTTGCTCCCATTTACCACAATGGTTGTGCCACACCTACTCCTATAAAAAAGCAAGACTTTACTGAACAAGAAAAGCCCTTATAACTCTTCCTGCCAAAAACAAGGGACCCACTGGCAAATTGATTTGCACAATGGTTAAAGGTAACTTACCGAGCGAAGTAACAACCCACTCAGCACCCCAAGATGAGGCAAATAGAAGCACTAAAGCGAGAAGCATAAGGTGAAAGGTGATGCTTGAGGGAAGCAAATACTATAAATTAACAAAGCTATCAAATCCACATGCTTTCAACATATTGACACTCCTAAAATGCTAAGATTTCCAACACAACCAGAACCTAACACATGTATCTGCATTTTCCAGAACTATCAGCCACAAAGTCCGACAGAACACATTCTCAGTTTTTCCTATTTATGCTCTCAGTGACCTATTTTAATGATGTGACAAAAGGTCAGATTACTCCATGAGTCACTAAAGGCGATGTCAAAGTGAGCAGCTCTCCCTGGACACTAAAAGGGAAGCTTCTACTGCAACTGTACAAGAAAACACAATATATGTATTATATCTGTGTATGAGAAGCTTGATTTTATGAACTCTACAGAGATCGACAAAGCATGCATTTATTTATCAAATTAATACCCAGATCTCTAAAGGAAAGAATAATAATATTTAAATGACTATTTTACGTGTACTTGCTTTGCTCAAACCTACTTACAGACACTGCTAGTATTTATCTTAGAAAGGTAAGAAAGTCAAGGTGATCAGTATTGATGTCTTTTGCAACTTTGTTACTCTCCCTACACCCACCTCCTGGCTCATAATTCCGTACATCCTATAATGACGATTTAAAATAACCATAAACACGTTCGATAGTCCCAAAAGTCAAAATAAGTCCACTTCATAGTTTATACCATATGTGGACATGATCAACCTCATATTTTCCAATTTATGATAAAACATGAACACGATTAGACCTTAAGATGTCCACTCTATACTGAATGTCTGAACCCATATACAAGGCACCATGAACAACTTGAATCAATTACCGTAGCTTCTTACAAAAGAGAGACGGGCCAAAAGCCAAAAGGTGTCGACTTTTTTAAGGTATACATTGCAGAGATCATATTATATTGGTACCTTTAGCCTTCAAGAATCTAAAAAAATGGTAATTAAGAGCAAAACAATTTATTTAATTTCAAATGTCTATTATTTCAGTTCAGATAGAAGGAAATCCACATCCCCTCCTCAATGAAAGCCTGCTCCTCATTGATTTCTTGACAAACACATACAACAAATGATGTCGAACACATTTATATCACATAAAATATTTCCAGCCAACACTTGGTCAAAAGTATATATTCTTTCCTCCTTTTAAACCAAATTGACACCACATAGAGCATCCGTCTGTCTGCTGTGATTCATTATTCATAATCTTCTGATGCACACTCATACTTATAAGCAGAAAACACTACATCTAAATGAACTCCAATTTGAACAAATTTTAAAGAGAACTCACATGAAACCTACTCTTTAGGCCCGATAGAGAGAAAATAACCAATCCTCACCATCCTAATTCAATAGAATATAACAATAATAAGAAAAATTGTCCAGTTTTGTCAGGAAAAAGAAAAAAAATGAACGTTTAAATTAAAATCTCCATAATTTCACAAAGAAGAACCGATAACCACATCAAAAATTATACAAACGCTCCAAAGAGAAACATGAAAGTGCTAATCTCGAATTGAAAAATCATATGCAGCGATTAATTAATTCTGAAGAGAAACGACTAGAAAATAACAATAACAGTAAAAGATCTCTGAATTCAATAATATATCAATTCTAACAGCAAACGATGATAATCATTTCAGTACGTACGAAATCAAACATCAATTACACGCTTTAAGTTAATCCAACAACAAACCTGTTCCAAAAGGGAGAAAAATTGAGCAGCAGTGCCTTCAAATCAAAATCGGAAAACAAAAAACATGTAATAAGAAACCAAAAATCATAAAATAATAACAAATAGAGAAATTATTACAGATATGATATAAAAAGAAGAAGGAAGACAAACCTTAGGGTTAGGCAGGTGACCAGCGGGGAAGAAGAAATGAAAAAAAAAAAAGGTGGTGTTTATATAGACAGACACAGAGCAATGGCGTGTGTTTGAAGAAGGCGTTGGGTTTTAGCGTTTGACGTGTCGAGCGATGGCGGTGGATGAATTGGATACACGGTGAGGGTGAGCATACCAGATTCTAGTAACCAGCTTTTTAACATTTGGTTTAAGGTAAACTACGTTTTTAGTCCCTGTGGTTTGTGAGAAATTGCTATTCCGTTCTTGTGTTTTTGAAATTACTGTTATAGTCCCTGTGATTTACACTTTATTGTTGTTTTCTACGCTTATACTTAACGGTAAAACATTAACAGAGTAAGCATGAATACATCAAACTACAGGGTAGAAAGTCACTAGTTTTAACAAAATTACATGGACGAGAAAAACAGTTTACTCTTTGGTTTAATTAGTAGCGAGTCGTTTGTGAACCATTTGACGGGATGTTCATTTATTTAAGAGTAAATTACACCGTTGGTCCCTGTGGTTTGCTCAGAATCTAGATATGGTCCCTATTTTGAAATAATTACACTGGACGTCCCTGTGGTTTGCATTTCGTTTCAAACTGGGTCTTTGACACTAACAAAGTTAACACTCTTCCGTTAACTCAAGGGTAGTCATTTTATTTATTAATTAAAAACAATTTTTAAATAACCAACTAGAATATGACACATGTCCCACTTTTTCACTTTTTCTTCCTTTTGACCTTTCCCACCTCTTATCCATTTGACTACCAAACCCCACCCTCAACCTTTCCCCCACCATCTCCACCTTTAAATCTGCAAATAGAAGAAATCAAGAAACTCTCTTTTCAACCATTTTTAAAACCCATTTGCGCGCACACACACACACACACGCACACACACACACACACACATATATATATATATATGTTTATTTATAAACAATGATTATTTTTGTCTTTCTCCCCAACAAGGACCACCGTCCATCTTCTCCGGTGACAACTCCGATGGCCATCTCCATTATCCCCCAAGTTTTTAGAGTCCACCCAAATTAACCCACAACCATCACCATCCACCCATCTGCAACTCCCATCCCTTATAAGAGACACACACATATATATATACACATATAATATATGTATATATACACATATAATATATGTATATATACATACGCCAACAACTCTCAATCCCCTAAAAATACATATTTCACACACACTCACACACACACACACACCTACATATATATATACATAGATCATGCACACCAAATATATATTTACAACAGGTGGGGTGGTGCGTGAAAGTTGCAGGTGGTTTCTTTAAATCCTATTGTGTATCACTAAGTCGCAGGTGTGTTACACTGTTACTTCAAAAAAAAAGTTGAAGGTGAGTATATCTAATTATCTATGTGTGTGAAACGGAAGGAAAAAAACCTGCAACTTAGAGAGAAAAAAGTGGAATGGAGAGGAGTGAGAAAGAAAAGTTTGTGAAGTATTGGATGCTTTCCAAATCCAGAGAAGAAAAGTGAGAATATTTCTTGTTTATATATATATATATATGTGTGTGTGTGTGAACTGTGAAGTGGGTTTTATGGATGATATGTGTGGAGAAGAAATGGATATATATATATATAGTGATGTAACGGTGAAACCATTATGGACGCCAGTGGGTATTTGGGTTCATCGGAAGGTGGGTGGGGGGGAGGCGTTCAACGGGAAGGATGCCGGCGGTGGGGGTGATATTAGGTTCCCGAGTGGGTGCAGGAAGGAAGAAGACAACGTTGTGTATGTATAATATATATATATATATATATATAATACATCATTTTTTTAGATTTTAATAAAAAAAATAGATAAAAAGTGGAATTGACCAACTTACCCCTGAGTTAACGGAAGAGAGTTAACTTTGTTAGTGTCAGGGACCCAGCTTGAAACGAAATGCAAACCAAAGGGACGTCCAATATAATTATTTCAAAATAGGGACCAGATTCTGAGCAAACCATAGAGACCAACAGTGTAATTTACTCTTTATTTAATAAATGAACGAAAATGGACATATTTTTTTTCTTCATTTAGTTAAATGAAGTACATGAACAATGGTCTCCTTTGTTCATGTACGCTCGTGAAAGTTCTTTTATTTATGTTTGTTCACGTTTGTTTATATATAGAAATATTTTATATATTATGACATTAATATATGAACTCATTAACTAAATTAAATTTAGAATTCATAGGGTGAACACATATGTATAGTAATATGAGTATGTAACACCCTAAAATTTCAAACAACTAAATAGGGAAATTTTCAGAAAATGGCAAAATAAAACTTCCCATTTACGACAACTAAAACTCAATAGAGCCAGGATAGTTTGTACAAATTCTAAAGTGGCGGATGACGAGACATAATATACAACAACCTACTTAATCTAGAAACAATTTTAAGACTAGATTAATATGGGTGTCGCTATATCTCCAAAAACACTCTTCATAAAAGATTCCCAAAAGCCTGACCATCCAAGTGCTCCTAAGTGCACGACCGACAAATCAAGATATCCTAGTCGCACCGCTAGTGGGACCTGAGAACCAATAAACACCACCACAAGTGTTAGGCTAAGAGCCTAGTGAGATCACATATAATAAACAATTCATAAGTGGAATAACAATATTTTAATTAGATGTTACCGAAAATCATTTTGGTTGTACAAATACCAATATTCCACCTAGTAAACAATGTCCACACCTGAATATAAACTCACAAGAGATGTCTCTTGAAATTACGGGGGAGACTCGTTTCCATCAAGGTGACAAGAACACATGAGTAGAGTCACCCATGATGTTATTGGGTTACACCTCATGTCCCGGTTCTAGTTTCAATGCCAATTGCCATCAAGACATCACAGTCTCAAACCATTTTATGCATTTATTGCCTACTCCGTCGAGTTACACCTCAAGGACTTACGTGTCCCTTATTATCTACTCGCTAGTGACCCAAAATGGCCGATCAATATGAGCACAAAACTCCACATGGTCTAAATCCTCGTGCACAAGGAGATAGACTTCAAACATCAACAAGTAAAGATAACATTACCGATGCATGATTCATTACCATTCTAGAAACATGATATCTACATATATCATTTGTTTGCTCATGACATTGCATATCTCATAATCATATTAAAGTAACACATTTTCAACACCAAGGAATGATTTAGATAAATTAAAGAGATGAGACTAGCTACAAGCATATTCACTTGAGCCAAAACCTCCTTTTGTAAGAAATGACTTCACTAGTACATATCCCATTTTACATTTCTTGAGTTATATATGGACCATAATTATCATTAAATGCATCTAGTGAGGACCAAAGGTCCATATTTTAGCAAAATCCATAAAAACCTAATTTTAGGTCAAGACCTAATGTACCTACATATCACATATGAGTAAATAATAACATTTATGGTAGTGTAAGGGTTGAAAAACTCATCAAATGGGCTTGTGATGTAAAAAACCTAGAAATAAAGGGGATGACTTGGAGCTCCCAAGTAGAACTAGATGACACGCTTGAAGTCTAACACCAAAGAAGAATCATAAATGTTACTAGATGAAGTTGGATTGACATTCAATGAGGGGAGATAATGAGAAATGGAAGGAACCTTACCTAACCTAGAGAGAAAAATCGTATTTCCAAAACCCTTCAATGCTACAAATGAGTCTCACCTAATTAAACAAGGCATTTAAAGCCCCTGCTCTCGTCGGCGATTATGCCATTGGCATTCTCGCTAGGCACTCGCGCCGGATGTACCGTGGCCTCAAGCCACTTCGCGATTATGCCCATGGAAATGTCCCTGTGGCATACTCGCCCAATATGTACCAAGGCTGGGGTATGGGGCACAATTGTGCCTCGCGATAATGCCTAAAGGCACTGTCGCCGGTCATAGTCGCTTGGCACCCCCCTCGAGTCTCGAAGTTCCAAATTTGATTGATTTCATTCTCGATTCGGCTTAGCTAATGATAACACAATAAAATTAACATTTATACCCTCTATTTAACATAATTCCTAATAATTAGTTGCAATGGTTAAGGAATGACATTTATAGTATGCAATGAGTGTCTAAGCCAAAATTCGGGGTGTTACAGAGTATGAGTATAGTATATGTACAAATAGGTAAGTGAACTACCTTCTTGTTCCAGGCGTACTACCTAGATACATTAAGGTTTAATTATCCAGGCCCGGTTAGATCTCGTCTGTGATCCCTAGGCTTGTTAATTGAGAGAGAAACCCCTACTATCGATCGTGGCCTTCATTGAGTTCATTTTTGGCTCTTTGACATAGTAAGGTGGGAAGGCATGAGTAAGGCACCTCACAAGGCCTTTCACACCTCCCCTCTGGTATAAGCGAGATAGAAAAATACTTTTTTATTCCTAAGTTTACTCGGTTTTTCATTTTATTATGTTGTTTTTTAGAAACGAAATGATGAATAATGATGTTTATTTTTTGTTCATTTGTGTCCATTCGTTTATGTTCGTTCGTTTACGGTTGTTTAACTTTTCAACGAACGAGTATATACGAGCACGAACAAACACATTTTCTTAACAAACGAACATGAACATAAAAAATCCCGTTCCTGTACTTTTCATGTTCGGTCACTTGTTTGTTAAGTAAAGCGAACAAACACGAACAAGCCCTATTAATTAGAAATGAAGTTATATAGAAACTTTTGAGTTTTTATGTTTAGCATATCTCTGAGTAAATAGTTACAAGCAACTTTAACGGGCATATTTCAAACGTAGTTAGATTTAGGGACCCAACACGTTATAAAATGTAAACCACGATAATGCAATCCATAGATATTTTAAAATAAGGATCCAGATTGTTAAAACACATAAATCACAGGGACCAAACACGCAATTTACTCGATGTAATTTTTCTTTTTAACAATTTAATTTTTTAAATTCTTTATTTTGAAGAAATTTTAAAGAATCGTTAGAAATGCTCTTAAAAACCAAAATCCATTTTAAGTATTTGATTTGGTTGAGATGTTGATAACAGAACACAAGAAAATTGATAGAGAATCTTGAAAATAAAAAGAAGTTATTGAAGTTGAATGCAATTTTTTTAAAGATTTAAAATTTGATTTTTTAAGAAAAAATCTAGTTAGATATGCCCTTAAGATCCAAAATCCATTTTTAAGTATTTTATTTGGTTGAGATCTTGATAATAATTTATGGAGCCAAAAAATGTTGTTCTACATTGGTGTACTTAGAGGTAGGTTTTATACGAGACCGGTTATAATTACTTGTAATCGACTTTTATCCAAATAATTCATTCAAAAATTGATAGGCATAATGATTAAAAATCATTCCGTTAAGCAACAACATGAAGAAGAAAAAAGAAATATGTCAATTCCAAAGAAATAAAAAGATACACGTTTTATAAAAATGATACTTCTAGAGAAATATGTTAACCATTCGAATAATGGAAAATAAAATAATTAAAAATTTGTAAAAAAAAAAAATTAGATTTCTGGTTTTTCACAAAACAAAATCTAATTAAAATTTGAAAATATGATAAAAATGACTACACTAAAAAACTTATATTTGAAGGTAAATGTATTATTCTTAACTAGAAGCGTAGTCGCGCAATGCAGCGAGATACATCACGATTTTAATGTTTCATTTTATTTTTTGTTTTTTTTGTCGATTTACAGTACGATTTTGGATGATTTTGAGATAGTGATAATGTTTTTTTTTATAAATTTGTTTAATTTAGGCTTAATAATATAATCTTTTAATATAAAGAAATTAAGTATTTTGTTAAAATTCAATGATTATTTTATATATTTTAATGACATCTAGAAAAAAATAACCAATTACATATTTAATAATATAATTAAAACAAATTTATAGTAATATAATATATCAATTAATAGTGATACATGAAAAAGTCTCCATAAAAGGAAGACCCTGCACATACCAAATTAATGGGTGTTAGAAGCCTGCAGTAGTAATATGTATCTTGTGCTTTGATACTTGTTAATTAAGAGACTTTTAAAATATTGCATAAAATGATGATACATTGTGCCTAATAATTTGTATTTAAGAGTTTTTTATCCATGCTTTATAATATAGTATGGATATAGATAATCGCTCATTTGATTTTTTTGCTTAACAACTTGTTCGGAAAGCCATTTTGCAATGTTTGTTTTGATTAAATTTTGAGAAATGGTTGAAATGATATAACTAACTGCACATGACACCATACATCTATTATTCATATTCTGTCATTTTATTTAAAACACGTTTTAATAAATAACAAATTTATAAATTATCTTACTCTAATTTATAAAGGTATTAGTCTAAAGTGAACAAATTTCAATACTTTAACAAATTGCAGTTATATTACATTAGCTACAATTTGAATCTACTACACCACCAACTCATCCACATATTTCAATTATTTTGATAGATTGTGGTCAAATTCCATTCAAGTTTTCTATAAAGTCGAATTACTTTAATAGATTTCATTCCTTCAAACAAAAAAACAATTATGCGGACTTAAGTAACGCCCCCTATATCCATCGGTAAACATAGATATGCAGCATTCAAACACATAATTTTTAGGTTATCATTGCAATTCAAATCAACTGACGAATGGTGGCATCATATATAGTGACGGGTCTAGGAATTCCGATGAAAAGATGCAAACCGCTCTACCAAATATTTTTTGTTGAGCATGCATCAAGTTAACAAAACTTGATCAAATTTTTTGGGTAACACATGCATACAACATACCCATTGGACTGCACAGGTCCGCATCATATTAAAAAAAGATGAAACTAGTTATCCTTCTTAATGACACTGCATGTGTTTTTGTCGTATGCCCGTTAAAGCATTTCTAGTAAGACTATGTTTAGCAAACTACCTGATAAGCTGATAAACTAGTCATGTTCGATAAAAACTATTTTTTTTAAATATATAATATTTATATACGACAAATGCAACAAATAAACGCACATACCCTCCTCACCTTTGGTGAGGTTTGAACCGCTCCAAATATTCTGATACCGCTAGGCAAAAGCCCTTTAGTAGAAAGAAAACTAGTTGATATGCTTAAGATTGCAATATAAAATGACCTAAAATGACCTAAAATAACATGTTAAAAAAGAGGGTTTTTTCAACAACTCAAAAAATAAGCTAGTTTATGGTGGCCAAAGGCCTAAATCACTAGGGAATATACAAGGATTGGATTTAAACTCAAGATCCCAAGTTTCCCTTGGCAGATTCCAACTCTTCTAATCTACCTAGACTGTAATTCAGCTACATTAGTCAACATGATGGTTCAAATAACGGCGTATAGATATCACTATATTAACAAAGAAAATATCAAACTAGTTATATTTGCTACAAGAATAACCATAGCAGCTTGAAAATAAGTACTAAAAAGAGACCTCACCAAGTCATCTTGCAGTGAAAACAGGCTCAGAATCTGCAGTAGGCTGAGTTCTTCTAGTGTATTTGAGGAGCAAACCATCTGAAGTAAGTCCTGGAACACTTAGATCCCTATAGTAAATGCAAACAAGAAAGTGTGAGTACAACTATTCATCTCAACTCCGCTACAAGAAAACAGATGCTTTCAACACTTTTTGAGGTCTGAACTCAACCCATGACATCCCATTTCAAGATTTATGTCTTAGAAATTTAACATTGCCGTATTTAGTATTTATTGATCTATTTAGTGTTACTGAATGGTGAGTTAAACTCAAAAGTCAAAATGTATGATTCTGCAGGAGGAAGCAAGATCTAGTAAAGGAAAAGTAACACAAGCAAACAAAGAAACATAGATAAGACCTGATGTAAGGCTGAAGATCCTTCCAATCCCATTTGGATCGCTCTTGGAAGAGCCTGGAGAAACGATTGGCAGGGTCTGACGGCAAAGAAGAAACACTAAAAGCATAAACAAAAGACTGGATTCCAAGCTTTTCTACTAGCACTTCCCCTTCCAACATGTCAAAACTCACCACCATTCCTCCAGGGACTTTTCTTGTCCATTCCTCCATAAAATTTTCTATTTTCATTTTTCGACATGCTAATATCCGTCTGGCAAAATGCACACAGACCCGTCTCTTATCTAATTTCCAAAAACTTTTCCCACCCTCCTCACTCCCATTTGTTTTACTACCATACACATCCAAACAATGGTGTGCAATCGCGTTAGAATATCCATCCTTCACCAAAGATCCCACAACCTCATCTTCATCAAGCCCATTCAAAGACCAATCGTTCAATAACGTGTTATTCAAAAGCATGTTTAGTATTCCATCCATGTATTTCTCATCAACAATCCTCCAATACCCATTGATCTCTACAGCTGAGATAACTCGAAGCGCAGACCTCATTTCCTCATCACTAGCTTGAACCCTGTCAATAAGGTCATCCCATCGATACAAACCAGTATCATACATTTCGGAGTCTTCATCAAACTTGTACGGATTTTCTGAAAGAAGCATTTTGAGTTTGTCTATTCTGGGGGCAACCTCAACAAGCTCCATGGTTCCAGGTGCCACCTTAAGGACAGATGCATGTGGTGCATTACTGTCAGAACCTTTCTCATTGCAATCTTGTTGATTCTCATCCACTGCAAATTGATCCGAGGGGGGTACAAGGAATACAGAGTTTGAGGTTCCAACAAACTTAATGGCATAAGTTTTTGACTGTGTACAGAGAACTGCATCTTCTTCTGGCTGTCCTCGTAAGCTTATTCTGAGTAGGGAAGTACAAAAAAAAGGCTCAGCATTAAGATAGCATATAAACAAAGACAAAAATACCAGTTGGAGTTGTTACCTTTGGTTGATGACATCAGGGAGAAGCTTCTCATCAAGCTCAAGAAGAAGTAGGTCGCTGTGAGGACCAAAGAGAGGGTGATATGCAATAGGGATTGATGAGTTTGGGAGAACTCCTAGGACTGCTTCTGCTCCTTTTGTGCAGCCAGATTCGGTCTTCCCCATCTTCGGCTTATTTGGTTTAGCTTCAATTTTTAAAACCTGAATAACAGAAAACCCTGAAATATATTAAATCATTACAATCAAACCTAAGCACTCATGATTTCATCTTCTTGTTATGCAAGTTAAATGCTGCCAGATACTCTCACTACATTCAGCACTAAGATTGCATGGGTCCACAAATTCATGGTAAGTTGCTTAAGAAATACTTGCGATTGCGAGCAAGGAAAGAAATCTATCAAGACTAACTTGAAGAACCTGACATTGTTGCTGATAAGACGTAAATGCATCTGCCATTTCAGTGCCTCCTAAAGCCTTAATCTGTTTACTAACAGTTATAGTGGTTTTGCAGAGTTGCTTAAAGAGGATTCCACGATGGCGAAAAAGCAGGTGACATAAACTTTTGCATTCAAGTTGATCATGTAGTTATGCAGAAGGATACCGAAAAGCCAAAACAGAGACATGTGGAATCACTATTCATGACTGAATTTCTACATAGGAACTCCACAGTGCACACTATCCAATCCGTGGGGGATCACCATTCTTAAAATTTATTATTGTACCAAATACATAAGCATAACTAATGCATTATCATGGAAGAAATTCTATCTGATCCTTTCTACATTGATAATAATCTCAATTCCACGGACATCCCAAGACATTGTAAGCTCTAGATGTACCTGTTCCAGAAAATTACACATTGGGGGTAGGGTGCAGGCATGCTACCCACAGTTTTTTTTTTGGTAACAATGACATACTTATGTGATCAACTAATTTAACAATTAGTCATTAAATAGTACGTATGTGAAGTTTAAGCTGCCCTTAGTGGTATTTTGTCAAAACCGTGAAGCTCAGTAGTTCCATTGTCATTAAGTATTGGCAGCTGGACTGTAAAGCTCTGTAGTCTCCTTCAACGGTTAAAGTTTCTCGACTAAATGCCTAAATCTACCCTTTGGAAAATCAGATGAGAAATCTTCTAAAATTAAAAATTGTTGTTTTCTCTAAACTTGTATGGAGTCTTTTTATACGAACATTAAACTTTATCAGAAGTAGTGAGAACAGAATATTAATCCATATCAATACAAAAGGTGCTAGGTTTGATGTTATAAAATCAAAATGTAGCTGTTTTCCGTGAAGAAGGAGGCTACTTTTGGATTGATACAAATTACACTATGGAAGAATTCAAAAAATACTACCAAACAGACAATCATCACGAAATTTAGTTTATACCAACACATAACAGCCAATTCCATTCCATACGGAATAAAAAAAAGAGAAAAAAAAGGCTAACCTGACTTAGGATTCTGAAGGTGATCTGCTTTCAGTCGGCTAAACCCTCTCTTGACTCCGATGCGCTAAATCCTCTTAACTGTAATCTGAAACAACAGATCGAAAAGATAACAGTTTAACGAGTCAATGAAAAAGAGCTAAATTCAAAAAACCTAGTTATTGGAGAAGATCGATTACCTTATTTGGATGAAATCAGCTAAGATGAGGAAGGGAGTCTTCTAGGGTTTTCAGGAAAAGTAAAAGGGCGGGAAAGTCTACCGTGGAGGGAAACAAACACCGTCTGGAATTCGGATACGTCAAATTAGAAGCAAGCAACTTTTATAAGTCGTTTAAATGTTTTAACTTCTTATATAAAAACTTATTCTAATTATATATTTTTTGACTTATTATTTTTTTTGAACAACAAGTTAACGCACACACACGTTCCAGCAGTATCGGGCCTCCATTACGGGCAATCCCACTAATCTGCTGCGACCCGACCGGCAGGGTAGAGGGTCCCATATACTGGACCCATCCGAACCGGTCCCGGCCCCGGCCCCGAAAGACTAGACCCAGAGTCTGGATATCTCAGGAAAGTGTCGCTCGTGGGAATCGAACCCGGGTAGTGTGACTTTCAGCCCACACCCCCAGAATGTTACCTATCCAACTGAACTAACCCCCTTATTATAATAATTATTGAAAATATACATATAATCTATAAAAAGAGGTTTTTATAATTGACTACTATTGTAAAATTTTATGATGATTCTTAATTTATATGATATGACAAAGAAATATACAAGGTTCTAAATGGTGTGAGGGGTGGTGTGGCGTGGCGGTAAGGTCAAACTTCAAGCCTTACTGCCTTACGAGTTATGGCGAGGCCATGACGTTTTTCAAGGCGTGACTTAAGGCGACAAATTTGTATATATATGTATATGTATGCATGTGTTTATCTCAGTATCTTGAACAATAATGACCAAGTTATTGACAATTAAAATTCATATAAAACGATAAAAAAAATAATTTCAAAATTATAATCGATACTAATGGGTAAATTTTGATCGAATTTCGAAATGCACATATTCGAAAAATTGAAATTATACAAATTCGTAACACCATAACGCCCCATGACATGCCTTATATCGATGCCAAGGGGGAAAGTGTGGCAGCAAAGTCACGCCTTGACACCATGGCGCACCATAGAGGCGTCAATGTGCGTTTTTTAGAACATTGGAAATATATAAAAAAGAGATTTTTATTAGTCAGTTCATTCGAGATGTCCTATTACTCTGTGAAATTTGTAGTGTCTAAATTAATGAGTTCATTTTTTTAAGTCAAAATCAAGTTAAAGCATTTAGTAAAATTATTATAGAAAAAAGGTTTGATTTGATGTGAATATATATAAGAAAGGAATTAGTAATAGATGTAATTTCATTAGACGTATATAGTAATAAAAGGAAATGAGAATAGTGTACCTTGTTATTTCACAATAAACATCATACAAATGACTGGTTTTTATTACAACATATTTTCAACGACAATATCTAACACATGACTACTTTGACACAAAAATTCTAAAAAAATGCTAAGTTTTACAATAATCAATTAAAAAAACAATAAAACTTTAAAAAAATTGTTTATTTTCAGTACAAATCCTTTTACTATTTTTCTTCTTCTTCTAATGATAAATATTAAAATTTAATTGTGCACAAATAAACCCCCCTACATGTAAAACATAGAACAAAATGTCAAAAAAAAAAAAAAAAAAAGTACCAAAATCATTTTTCTGCTCATTTTACAGTTACCTCTGAAACAGGGGTAACTGTAAAATAATATTTTAAAAGTGGCATCAACAACCCGAATGCATAAATAAATGCACTGTGGTGTGACAAGCTCCCTTTTAAGAAGTCTGCCATAAATAATGTGCACAACTGAGGTATTATATTCCGAAATGGCGTAGAAAAAACAAAACGTAAACACTCTTGAGTTGATCGTTTTGCGCCATTAGTAGAGTTTGCATGAACATAATACTTAGAGCTCTGGACTTGAATCACTTGACCTTGAAACCAAGCAAAGAGCATGTGACGCGCCAATGGCTACTGAAAGAACCTTGTGGGAACCCAAACCATCATCATCTTTAAGGAATTTAACTTCGATTGGAAAAGGTTGTATCTCGGGCACACCGGGAACCCCTAATTGACCATCTTTTGCATTTCCCCACATGTACAATTGACCTTTATCTGTATATGCCAAAAAATATGTTGGTCACTTTACACATAGCAAAATTCAGTCTTTAAATTTGGAGACCAAATAGACAGAATAAACAAGTTGGCAGGATTTACAGCTAATCTTCATTTCATCAACCATATCCTTCTTTTTGTACCATTGTGCTTGGTATTTAGTTGCAAACTAGCCCTTCTTTTTTCCAGAATTTACAATAAAAAAAGCAATCTGGTTTGTAATAAAAGCAAAATTCATCAAAATGCAACGAAGTTTGTTTAGTTCATTTTTTTCTCACTCGATGTAACAAACTTCCAAAATTTCCTATTTTATAATCATTTATCTGTTGAGCTTGTAATATTTGATAACGTGGATACCCATTCACAAAAGGTTTACGAAAGGGTTACCGCAAAATGAATGATGGACTTGATATCCACGTCATCAAATGTTACAAAATCAGCAAGTTACCAGTCAAAATGGGTTTTGAAAAAAAAAATTGAAAAATTATTACAGGAAATAGGAAAACTAACACAAATTTCATTGCACTTTGATGCATTTTGCCCTTGCAATAACAAGCAATTTTGACAAATAATGGAAATATGAATCCCTTAAAACCATCATACTTGGCACCTCATCTTTGCACCGTTTTCTCAAGAACAATGGGTTTTGCAACAAAAAGTCAACTGCCATGGTTCCAGAAGCCAACTAACTCTAATCTTATCCGGTGGCAAACCATTTCACCCGTATCTTTAAGAATTTCAATCAATATTAAGGTGACTACTGTTTTTTAGAACTTTGGTTTGTGGTTGTGTTTTGGTATCATTTGCTATAGTAATTCTTAATGTGTATTATGCTGGTAACTATAGACTGCCACCTTGATCTAAAACTGTACTAAGCTTGTTTCAAAGTTATCAGGTAATAAATTGACAAACTATTATGTTATATCAGAATTCCCAAAAACAGTGAAATGTGGTAAAGAATGCAACATAGTTTACCAGTTACAGCAGCTGATGAAGAACCTCCACAAGCAATATAGACAACTTTCTCAGAAGCTAGAGATTCGATAACCGATGGGACAGGCTGATTTTGGGTAGAAAAGTGCCCCAACTGTCCATGCCCGCCATAGCCCCAAGACAGTACTCGACCTTCATCTTTCAAAATGAAACAAAAAAATAATATCAGTGTCATACAAGGGAAGTTGCAATTTTTATAAAAATCGGATAACTCTGCATTTGTCATACCAGTTAAAGCAAGAGAGTGATATCCACCACTTGCTATTTGAACAATATGAACACCCTCCAGACCGGGAATAGGTTGAGGCTTCCAACCACCCACTCTATTACCTCTTCCAAGCTCATTGTTTGAATTTGCTGCATAAAAAACACCAACCAGAGGGTTGAAGTACGACATCATTCTAGTTGGCATATGTGTAAACTAACTAGTAAAAGTGAATTTTTTTAATTTTTAAACTTCAAAATTACTAATCTTACAAATGGTAAGAATTCAAAGAAAAGAACAAAAATAACGATGACATGTCCAAAGTTTGATAATTCCCAAAACCAAAGAAACCTTTGAAGTCAGGTAAAATTGCAAATTAACGTGAGGGGTTTTCTTCTATATAAATGAATGTGATATATATATATATATATATATATATATATATATAACATGGTAATAGTTATCACTTTTACTCATTTAGTAACTCGCTTTTTTTAGCAAAGAAATGATTTTAAAAATAGGAGAAGCAAATTTACAAAAAGCAAGACCAAATCCGAAGTTGATGGTAGCCACATTGAAAATGTAAGTGTTATGAGTAGCAGCAACATAGACAAAGTATTCGAAGGTAAAGTGACACCTTTGATATTTTTTTAGCTTTGAATACTTTGTCCAAGCTTTGTAACACGAGTCAATCAAGGTTCAACCCTGATTGAATATTTTTTTAGCACACTCCTGAATCTATAGCTTACCATACATGATACTCACCCAAATATCCAACCCAACTCTCAGCCTAGGCCATCCTCGGACACCCCTTCCAATTACTATCAATGCTTTAATGAAGACACTCAAATTTCATCCAAATTTCATGCCTCATACCACTCTTACACCTGACTACATGACCTTTACCTCTGCCATTGAAATTTAAGCTATCCTCACAACTGTAAAAGAGGCTCTCCAACATGCTGGTTGGTTTCGAGACATGCAGAGACCACGGATGCCCTACAGAGAAAAAAGGACTGCGGTTCTAAAATCTCTTTTAATTCTGAAGTGCTCAGTTGGTTGTAAATGGTTATGTATGGTAAACTTACACTGTAATGGCTCCCTACCTTGGTTCAAACCTCGCTTGGTTGCAGAAGGATACTCGCAGGCTTATGTTATTTGCTATGAAGAGACCTTCTATCATGTGGCTAAGATGTCTTATGTGCACATCTATATGGCTCTAGCTGCTTTTGACCACTAGCCTCTACATCAATGAAATATCAAGAATGCTTTCTCAATGGTGTTCTTGACGAGATGGTATCTATAGATTAGCTTCTTGGGCTTGTTGTCTCTTAGGGGGGCTTCCAAAGTTTGCTAGCTATGCCATTCATTATATAGGCTAAAGCAATTGTCCTAGTTTGGACGATTCTATGAGGTTCTTTTGCCAGTTTCGTCCAACTCAGAGTTGCATGTTGAGGTGGTAGGGGGAACTTGCTCCCAATAAACTCATCATTTTTATCTAAATTGAAGTGGTGGAAAAAATAATTGTAGTTAAAATGCCTATAATCCCCCCAACTTTCAACGTCCAACCAAACTATAGTCATCTCAATACCGCTTATCCTAGTGAGTTTTACGGACCCAATGGACCAAATTTCTCTTATTTTATTTGCTATAATGCTATTGATTTGATAAAACTGTTTTTGTTATTAATCCACCTTTCTTTTTGCATTTTATTATTTTATAGATTTATATGTATTGTTATTTGTTAATTATTCTATTTGTTGCTTGTTACTTGATTTCGGGTTCTTGAGTTTGTTATTCAATTTGGGTTTGTTATTTTGATTCAAGGATTGCTACTAGTTTGTCTTTTATTTATGATTTATTTCTAGCTAGATTGAATTTCTTGGCCTCTGATTTTTGCTGCAATAAAATATATAATTAGGAGTATAATGTGCTCGGTTTACGAAATAGTAAAAAGTAACCGAAAATCGAACCAAATAAGTTATCTTTATCCGATTAACCGAACCGTTCAAGCTGAAAACTGAATAACCCGAAACCGTTTTGGTTTGGATGAGTTATTCGGTTTCAGAATTTTTTGACACCCCTAAATGTTCCCCCAATCATTAAAGTTTCTGGATCCGCTACTGATCATAATTATTCAATACTATTATGCCAATGACAAGGTAGACGAGTTTTTCTTCTTGTATCGATATTAACAAGCTCCAGGCTTTTAATGGGGATCATTTCTAGGTTATTGACTTGGGGCATCTCTGCTATTTCCTGCAGATTAAGGTATCTCTTCTATACGGGATGAATACTCTTTATCTCAAAGAAAGTACATTCTAGACCTCATTCAAGGTGCAGGTTGCTTTCCTACTGGAAAATTTCTTCTAGAGGATATGTAGAGGCCTATAGATACCTCAAGATAACCCATTCTTCCTAACCGATCTCCTGTATTTTTAGGATATCTAAAGGCTTTACTGAGTATGAAATATCTAGGTTGGATGGTTCATTCTCTTGAAGTATCTAAAGGCTTCTCGAGAATCGGCCAATTAACCAACGCCGTTTTCATATTAATGCCTTCACTGCGGAAGGTATAGGGAAGATAAATGGATCCTCAAAGGGGGTAGCATTGTGTAGTCATTTTTCATCAATGAAAAAGACACTTTACAACCCTAATTGTTTCAACATCCATTAGGTAGATACGCAGAAAGCATTGCCAATTTCTTACCACCCCAATTCCACAATTGGCCATCATTGGTAATCACTGTTGTGAAAAATCCACCACATGCAACTGAAACCACAGGCACGGGTAATGCTTTCACTTTGGAAGGTATGCTAAGTCCACCAACTTCATTTGGACCACGACTAGGACCAAGGCCAAGTCTGCCTTCCCCTTCATCTCGTCCCCAAGTATAAAGCTGACCTACATTGAACATGTATACAAGATATAATGTTATCGCAAATAAGTTGAGTCAATTAGGTTCTCATATATCCCCTAATGTGATAAAAGATTTGTAAGCTTTAGAGGATTTCAATAAAATAGCAGAAGTGAAACTAACAACTTTTATGTAGCAACTTTAACTTTTCGAGGGTGCATCTTGCCAAATAATTAGAGGGTTTATTGACACATTTTCATCATGAGTCAAGAGCCAATATACATGCCAAATTGCGCTTCAAAAATGCATCAATGGAAGGTAATATGTTTAATTGTGAAGTGCACGAGTAGAAAACTGGAGTATAATCAGAGGGAGAATCCTGTGCATTGTTGAAGGAAATGCACTTGAACACACACACACACACACCCAATGCCACACATATGAATATATAAATGCACACTTCACATGATTCGTACCAACCGAGAAAGCATAAGCCAATATTCCAGTAGTTAACATGAGAAACTATTTGTTGATACAATATGTCAGAAAAAGAAACCAAACCTGCTTCAGTGATAGCAGCAGTATGTGTGCCGCTAGTTGCAATTTGAGTAATCTGTCCCTCCCAACTGCCTTCTACTCTTTTTGGAGATAGTTCTCTAGTATAAACAGAATGACCAAGAGCACCAAACCCACCATAACCCCTGTAAACTTCATTATAAATGGCAAAAAGAACATCAATTTGATGGAAACAGAAACATACTAAATTCATCTGAGAAGATGCTCTTGCACAAAGGAGATACACATGTCATATCTCCAAATCACGAAATAATTATACAATTTTCTTAGCTACTACACAATCCATCAAAAATAAATATCTCCAAGTAAATTTTATATCCATTTTCAGCAAGGTTTAATTGGAAGTTGTGTCCTATAAATGACATTTTGGCCTTACACAGAAAATTGGTTTCACTATCAGTATTCTACATTCAAACGATTGTGTTGCATCGACTTTCAGTAATAGAATTTAGGGCAACACTCTAGCAAGTTAGAATTCATGAATAGTGACTTGATACAATTATGGTTGCACCAAAACCACACTGTACCGAATTCGCACCTGGTGCAGACAAGCACCCTAACCTAAGTATTGGTGCTTCATAGCTTGTCAGTAACGCAAGTTAACATACACAAGCAAAAAACAAATAAGATGCTTCACTAAAATTAAAAAAAAAAGTCAAACTAAATAACACGTATAGTCTCTTAGAAAGATGTAAATGTCTGGTAACAAATCTTTAATGAGTATCAAAGTTTGACTATTTAGAAAACAATGGGCCAGAAGAATTGTTGCCCGGTTGGCTAAAAGATGATTCAAAGGAGACAGAAGAAGTAAGAGTGTGATCCTTGCAAGGATTGGGTATTTCCATCCATTATTTTCTAATCAATTGATGATCTGAAACTGAATCCTGTCGACTATAGGATAATGCCTCATCCAAGTTCTCCAATTATAATTTCCAAAAAGTTGTAAAAGTTATGTCATATGACATTCAATTTGTCGACTATAGGATAATGTCTCATCCCAGGTATTTGTAGTTAGAGTTTCAGTTTGCTCAGCAAACAACCTCGGATTGGAACTCTGATTCATTTATTGGTTTATCGCATTGAACTAATTGCACGCTGAGAAACAAAATTAGAAATTATTTGCTTTGGAAATCAGATTACCGACAAATTTTAACTGACATGGGCCTAAATTTTTTGCCCTTTACGACCATCATATGTTTTATTCATTGTGGAATCATGCTTTTGTGCATCTACCTTAAAAGATGGAACAATACTGTCATTGGTGTGCCATTGAATTTTTCAGGGGTTCAAAAGTCATGTACCTTTTACTTTTTCATACATGTTTTAATGTATTATGAAGCTACTAAATTTTAGGGGACAAACTCAAACGCAGAGTAAATGTTTTTTTCTTCTATTCAATCTTATCTTGAGTCAGTGTCTTGAACGAACAATGCAGAAGGTATATTAAGTGTTGTTATAAACTAATTTGATGTTACTTGAAATATTTATAGTTGAATTAAGAAGTTGTCCAAAGATTAACTGAAGCAAAGTAATTAATCTTCTGTAACAGAAATGGAGTCCTTTACACCTGGTGTAGGACGCAAATCAAATCCATGCACGACGTTTTTCGGGTTAAAATCTTAGCCTATACAAGACAAATATGTTACATTTGTCTAAAATCTAAGGATGTATACTCAAGTTTGTGTAACATGTAATAAGATCATGTGATGCAATTGAGAGCAAGATTTTAAGGTAGGGTGGCTAGAGTAAAAGTTGCAATATTGATCAAGGTTAAAGATTTAACATGTGAAGACCACGGGTTAAGAACTTAAGATTACTATTATCTTATTATTGATCACCTTAAAGATTACGCATAGCTAAAAAATCTGCTAATGCTATATTCTTGAAGTTCATTTTTTTATTCCGACCGCATTACATATAGTTATATTATTTTATGAATTGCAGCAGCATTTTAGACGTGTAACTTTTTGTCTATAGATTCACTCTTACTGTCTTACATATAATGTATTAATGTTCACACGGTCTTAAATTATTTTTCATGAAATTTGTTTGCAAAAATCAGTTGATTTTCATCTTGTATAATGGAAGGTTTTCTTGACCTTTGGTGGATGTTGTCTTCCAGAGATTTTTTGCCGTGACAATGGATCTAAGTGCTTAATAACAATATCACTATTTACACCACACACATGTTCATGTATACATGAAAATTTTCCACCCCAAATAAAAATCAAGCAAATGCTATATAATCAAACTCCCCCGATTTTGTAACTGCTTATTGTTTTTGGTACTTTTATACTCATCTTTTTCCCGTCCCACTATTAAGTTTGGCTCACTGCATTTTTCTTTTACGACTTAACTTATATAAGATCTTCTCCCAAAAAGCACATTCCATTTAGATGTTTATTCCCAATTAAATTCTTATAGATCAAGTGCAAAATGCTTGTTCTATCACGCCTTTGAATCAATCTGACGATAATATTTAGTTGCCAAAAGCTGGGAGGATATATGAAGAAAATTTGTCGATATTTGGAAGTGTTCTTTGAAGCAACAAATAGACTTTCCAGGTAGAAATAGCCCCTTTCCTAAAAGCTTATATCATCCATGGATAAGTTAAAGAATCGCCGATTTCATTGGCTTTATGACCTTAAGATGCGATTGAACTTTGATGAGCATCAAGATAGGTATAATAAGTTCCTAGAAGATGTTATTGTGTTGTGCTTGATCGTTGTTCCAAGATGTTAGTCACTATTTATTAGGTTAAGGTATTATCATCTTGCAAAAGAGTTTATGGTAGGAATGGGAGTGATAATTCCAAGTTTGTGTTTAGGATCGGTAATTTGATGACTAGAAGGGGGCTATATTACCAAATATCTGCTTGCATTGCAACGATGTCAACATTTTAGAGTAATTCATATGATTAATTGGATGATATTTTTAATCCTATATCTCATAGGGTTGACATCGTGAATTAAAGGAGAAACAATACACTGCAATACCCAATACTACAATGGCAAGAAATATCTTGGTGATTCATGGTTGCTTCTAAATCATCTAGTTGAGTGAGTAGGGTAACCGAAAGTTTTGATGTGCCAAAAGGTCAATTTTAAGGCCTCCACTTCTCTTTAGAAGGTTCAAAGCATTCTAACAAGATTGATACTTTAGTTTATGTTAAGGTCATTCACCCATTTCTCATCACCATTTATTGGGTCCATCTACATCACCTCATAACAAATGATGAATGGAACGCTTGAAATATAAGAACCATAAGCACTTTTTATTTGAATTTACCTCAATTTTTTTATTATTAGTATCCCCTGTTAGAGTCTCATATCGACTAGACTTGGACCATTTCACCTCTATACATTTGAAGCCCCCTTCTTCTCTCCCCAAGGCTCTTTTGGAGAGTAATCTAACGAGATTCAACATATTCTCATAGATCTTCACATGTAGCAAAGCCAAGGTCTACCACTACATAGACTCGACACTCTCGGTAATCTGTACTCCTCTATCCCCTCACCCGTTTAGCCCCTTCTCAACACTCCCGGAAGTAACTGTGCCAGTAAGATGGTGCGTGTACATCGCTAAACTTGGACCATTTTACCTCTATAATATACGTTGGAACCCCCCCCTCCTCGATGGATCTTAATTGGGGTTCATATTCTCACATCCCCAACCAATAAAAGAAAAACAACTTAGGTGAAGACAAAAGAGAATTCTAAATCAAATTTAATGTCCGTATGTGCTTATTGGAACAACATACTAATTCTAAATCAAATTTTATTCATTTAATTTATACTGCTTTGTATCATATAAGCTTCTCAAGTTTATCTGAGATCAAAAAATGCATAAAGTTATGGATGAAATAACTGACCATGAGAACACTTGACCAATGGAATCGAGCGCGATGGAATGAAGGCCACCGAGAGCAATACTCCTAACCGATTCCAAGTTAAAGTTGACAGTCGGACGGAAAACAGAATTTTCATGATCAAACCCTAGACGGCCACCGTCGCCTTTTCCCCAAATCCATAATTTCCCATCAATTAGCAGAGCAGAATGGAATAATCCACAGGCAATGCCAACTTCCAATTGGTCTTCGTTGATCTTGTGACGCGTGGTCGATGAAGGTAGTCGGAAAGAAAGAGGAGGGAGAAGAAGTGATGATATGGGAGAAGGATATAGTTGGGATTCTTCTTTGCCATTACCGAGTTGGCCTGAAGAACCTCGCCCCCATGAGAGTAGCTGGAGCGTAACGGCATCGTCGGAGGAGGTGGTGGTAGAATTGTATAATAATGGGAGCTTGGTGGTGGTGGTGGCGGTGGTTAGTGTACGGCGAAGTTGGCGGAGCGCCATTTTCCTGTTTCGTTTGGGGTTTTGCCAAGGTTTTCGTTGGGGTTTACTTGTACAAATTACCTCACCTACCCTTGTTTGAGCGGTTGGGTACTTCGGTTAGAGCATTATTAAGTTTTTTCCAAATAATATTTCTCATTATAAAAATTTACAAATTTTAAAAGAAATATGATTAATTAATACATGTTTAGATTTTTATTATAGACGAAGATCATGTGAACAGAATATTTAAGCTCATAAAGTAAGAAAGATTTGGATTATTGATCACTCTTAAGGAACATTTGATTTACAGAATGTGATGGAATCTGATGGAATTGGAATGTTGAATTCCTTTGACCATATTTCATTTCCTTGTTTGGTTCAAGTTTTTTAATGGATTGAATCTTTGAATTCCAATAAATTCCATAGATATAGGATTTGAACATTCCATCATACCCCAATGATTTCAATAGAATGAAATCTCATATTTTGATAATTCCAAAGTTACCCTTTATCCCAAACTAAACCCTACTGATATTGATTATCAGCAGAAACCATCTATCTCCTCTCTCCCTATCTCTCTCCTCTCTCTCTATTTTTTTTTCTCTCTCTCTCTCTCTATCTCATCTTTCTCCCCTCTCTCTCTCTCTCCCCCCTCTCTCTCCTCTCTCCTCTCCTCTCTCGTGTGTTAAAATAATCAAAGAAATTTTAGTTAAAAATTAAACTATTTAATGACTATTTCATTAAAGTAATTTTTGTTTAAAAAAATTAAAATAATCATAAAGGGTATTTTGGTCATTTACCAAAATTTCATTTCAATTCCGAAGCTACAATCTGTGAACCAAACAGAAAATTTCCAATTCATTTAACAGATTTCATTCCAATTCTGTCAACCAAACAGGTGGTCAAATCTGACAACATTTCATTCAGTTCATTCAAAGTCAAATTTCTTTGACAAATTTCATTCCATCCAAAAATATTATGCGAACGAAACGCCCCCTTAGTCTCAAATTCATCCATGAATCATGCTTGATATGGGGAGTGATCCGATGTTTTTCGATGCATTTCATCCTAACTTGCATTCAAGGAGATCTCTTCTTACCCTTCTCACCAGAACTTACATTCTCATCTGAACCTAACCTCCTTACTATAATGCTAAATTATCTTTGGGTTCTTATGATGCTAATTTTTTTGTCTATTTAATTTTTTTAGTGACTATTATATACTATATAATATATACTAAAAAAATTGGGGCCTTATTTCTTGTGGGTCCTGGACGTGCGTCCGACCCGTCTTCCCTACTCAGTCCAAATTCTATTGATGGGAATATTTTCAAAATAACTTCTCTATCGTTGTAATCATTTTTGGGAAATTCTCCGATATTGACAATTATTATACAACCTTCATTTTGAAGAAAGGTTTTGGAGAATATATAGGACTAAAAAATATGCCCAAAATCTTCAAATTTTCTATTTTGAAGAATATGTTCGAGATGTTCTTGTCAACTTTTTTTTTAATGAATATCTCTCATAAATACATTATAATCAATTATTTAATAAATAATATAATATTAAATTTGATATAATATTATTCATTTATATTATATTTGATGTTAGATGTTTTAATGTGACTCATTGCTTCTTTAAATTTGAGATATTATGAGTGTTTACTTTATGTTATTGTATGATGGCATTTTAGATTTACTTGTTACATATTTCATATTACAAATTAGATTTATATTCATTTTTACTTTTAATAAATTTAATTTTTATGTATTTAATTTATATAAATTCATGATTATTTGTTAATAGTTTAAAACCCAGTAACATTTAATTAAAACACACAAACATGTATAATTTAATACGAAAACATAACCCACGAAAAATATGTAGAACGTGTCTTTAAAGTTCTCTAATCCTGTCTCACAATTGTGGCAAAAACAACCTATTTTTGGAAGAAAAAAAACATGTTACATGCATTAGTTTACATATATGATAATCAAGGATGAATATGATCTCATTGTACCAATTAAAATTGCGAGAGAAATGTCACCAATAAATGTTGAAAATGTAATAGATGATAATAGTCGATTCTAATAATTTTCTTCCTCAAAATGGACAAATCAAGGATAAAGAAACTTACTTCGCACTTTGAAATGCGTTAATTAATTATCTATAGAAATACTATATTAATTCCAATGTTTAAAGGTGTACATAATTTTTTAGATGTGTGTTATCATGTAACTCTTTTTATTAATTTAATATTTGTTTTATAAAATAAGATTATTTAATTTGTAGTTAATTATGAACAATTTAATTTGGTTAAAATGGTATAATAAAGTAAGATATCAAGTTATTGTAAAAAAAATATGTGGGTATAATTTGTAAAGTTAATAAAAATATTAGGGGGCGTTTGGTTCATTTTAAGGAATGAGAATAGAAATGAAAATGGAAATGAAGTAGAATGGAAATAGAAATGAGTATTGCATTGATGTTGTTTGGTTAAACTAATATAATCAATAAAATATTGTTTTATATAATATTTTTAATATAAATATGTGCCGTCCAACATGAAAATAAAAAAATATATTGCATTCAACATCGAGAGATGAAGGACGTATGAGAAAAGATGACTGAGCGGGAATATGATTTTCATTCCCCCCAATTTAGTCAGGAATGAAAATTAATGGGTTTGGGGTAATGGACCCATTATATTATGTCAAACCAAACAACATATTTTATTATCATTCTCATTCCTGACCCCTCAATACCTCCAACTAAACACCCCGTTAGTGTTAATCAAAAAAACCATATCTTCACAATATTCTATTTTGATATAAGAAATATATATATATAGTAATAGGTTTGTGAAGAATTGATGTTTACGGTATAATTTTTTATATTATAAAATAAACAACCACAACCAGTAATATGACACCATAAGATTTTTATATTCTTAAATCTTGAATTATGGTATTATTTAATTATCTACATTGGTAAAAAGACGATATATTGGAAGAAAAGGACAATTATATAAAAGAAGAATGAAATGTCTTACAAGTTTAAAAGGGTTTGTGGCAACTTATGAGGTTGACTTTTTTTTTTCTGTTGACCTCTTTTTGCAATAAATCAATTCTTATAAAAGATTTATACTAAAATATTTTATATTATAAAAGGAACACCACAACCAACGATGTGATAAGATTTGTATATTCTTATATCTTGAATGATGGTGTTATTTGATTATCTTACACCGTAGAAAGACGATAATCATGATATATTGAAAGAAGGAGATAAGTATATATATAAAAGGAGGATGAAATATCTTATAACTTTAAAAGGGTTTGTAGCAACTTATGGGGTTGACTTTTATGGCGACCTTTTGTTGCAATAAATCAATCCTTATAAACTATTTATATAAAAATTGGCATAGATGACATAAAGTTTACAAATAATATTTTATCTATTATTTATAAAAAGAACAACTACAACTAATAATTCGTCACAATAAGATTTGAGTATTTTCAAATTTTGAATTGTGATGTTATTTGGTTATCCTACATCAGTGGAAAGACGATAGCTTGGAAGAATGATCTGAGTATATAAAAGGAGAATGATATAAATTGCATAAAGTTGACAAATAGTCTTTTTATATTATAAAAAAAAACAACCACAATCAATGATGTGACATCATGATATTTGAGTATTCTCAAATTTTGAAATATGATGTTATTTGGTTATCCTATGTCGATAGGAAACCGATAGATTTGGAAGTAAGGGCTAGGTATAATAGAAATAACCACAACCAATGATGAGGTACTATAAGATTGAGCATTCTCACATCTTGAATTATGGTGTTATTTGCTTATCATCGGTGGAAAAAAGATAAATTAGAAAAAAAGGCCGAGTATATAAAAAGAGGATGAGAACACCGTGAGAATTAAGTATCCTCAAAATCTTAAATTATGGTATTATTAGTCATCCTACATAAATGAAAAAAAAAAGACAGATAGGAAGAATGAAATAAGTATTTGAAACGGGGATGAAATGCCTAGCATTAACATACTCTAAGGGGCTGTTAGGCAGTTGCTGGATGATTTGATGCATAATGATTAAGTTGTCAGAATGATTAAGAGGTTCTTATTATATAGTACAAAATGAAATATGGTTGTTTGGCAATTGTTCATATTGAAATTAGGGCGCTGAATGGTTAAGGGAGGTCCAAGATACAAAATCATTCAGAGTGTTTTGGAACCGTTAAGAGACAAACTTTTTTTTTTTTGCCAAACAAGATTCACCTCTTAGCGATTCAGATACTGTCTTTTAATGAAACCATTAAGAGGTAAACAAACAACCCTAACTTAAAGTCACAAAGGTTATTTGTTTTTTCTTCTTTTAATATATGTAAAATTGCAAACGAACCAAGCAAACATGAAAGAAGGCTTTTTCATGTTCGTTCAACTTTACCTGAATAAACGAAGGAATACCAACACGTAAACTAGCAAATTTTCTTGTTCACGTTCATATTTCGTTCATTAAGAAAATAAATTTATTTGTATGTTTATATTTGTTCATTTGAATGCTAAACGTACATTAACGAATACACAAGATTTTTGCATGGGCTGAACTCAAGTGGGCCCCGGCTATTGAACTTTTAACAGAAGAGATAAAATTCATACTCACTTCAATTAAAATGTCACATTTTAGCATATTAATCCCACGCCTCATTAATTGAGACAGTATTTTATGTCACATTTCGAAACTCGAGTGAACATTAACGAACGAATTATCGAATGTTCACGAACTTCAGTTAACCAATGAGATTATTGTTCATTTTCATTCATATAAATGAAACAAACAAATTGATTTACTTTCATTCTTTTATGAAATAAACGGTCGTAAACAAGTTTTCCGATGAACGATTCACTAAATTCACTATATTTCCGGTCCATTTACATACATGAATATCTGTATGCAATAAACGATTGAATGTGGACAATAAATACATGTTGATTTATCTAATTCAGTTATTACTTAAAAGTTAATCGCTCAATGACTTAAGGAATAAGTCATTAAACCTATTAAGAAAACAAACTAATCATCGATAGAAAAATAATAAAGTCATGTTCATGCATTCGCAATAACCATGCCACAAAATAACGTAGTACAAGGTGTATCAAAATAAAAATAAAAGAAAAGATAAAATATTTTGCAACACTCGTTGTTGAGTATCAATAGTACTCAACAACGGTTCTTTAGTGTAACCAGTCATTTTATTAAAACTATTATAATAAAAATTAAAAATTCTTGTAAACTCTTCGTCACCGTAATGGGATTCGAACGTTGAAGTTTAAGCACCACCTGATCCATACTTCTTGCCGAAGATGAGCAGCTGCAATTTGTCATAACCAGAGAGCACACCGGCACCAGCAATGGCTCGGAGAATGTTGGCACCGGCACCCTTGAACAGAGACTTTGCGCCCTCGTTCTTCAGGATCTGACGCAACGCATCCATGGAACCCTTGTACTTCACCGCCTCACCGGATGTCATCATCATCCTTCTACGCACAGTGTCGATTGGGTACGATGCAAGTCCAGCACCATTCGTGATCACCCAACCAAGTGCAAAGCTAGCAAAGAAACTATCCTGAAAAATGCATATATATCCCAAAACACAACCCATGATCAAGATTTGTATTTGAATGCCAAAGTTTCAATCTCATGGGCATAAAGTGTCCAAAAATAACCACTAGGGTTGTGGCGTACTGGTTATGACTCTGGGATGTGGTTGAATATCCCATTTGGCCTGGTTCGAATCTAGACGTACACAACAATTGTGGTCACTGAGGTTTAATCAGGGCTGATGTCATACAGTCATAATTTGCCGATGGATTAGCCTAGGCACAACCTAGGACACCCTTCCCCAAAAAAAAAGTGTCCAGAAATATGTGGAACCCTTTTAAATCAGTCTTCAAAAAAGCTTTTGAGGAGAAAAAGGGGTTCCAACATATATTAAGAAGAAATGGTCTTTTAAGTCAACGTAATTTGGGTTTCAAGACGCAAACTAGACCATAGTTACCTGCAAGTCTCCTACGAGGACGACGGGCTTCAAAGAATCGTACAATCCAAAGTACAAACCACGATAGACGATGATTCCAACACACGAAATGTTAAACCCACGATAAAGTCCAGCGATACCATCGGTCGCTAGTGTCTTCTTGTAGACATCGATCAAACCATTAAACTGTCTCCCTCCTCCACCTTTCTTTGCAGCCTTGGCATCGTTCGCCAAACGGGTTCTGGCATAGTCAAGAGAATAGACAAAAAACAGGGAAGAAGCACCAGCTGCACCTCCAGATGCCAAGTTCCCTGCAAACCATTTCCAGTAGCCATCTCTATCTTTCTTGAAGTTGAAAAGCCTCTTAAAGTAATCTTTGAATGCAAAGTTCAAGGCCTACATTTCCAAAATAATATAAGAACACAAAATTGAGTGATGGAAATTAATCAAACTATCGGGGTGTTTGGTTCATGGATTTTGAAGGAATTGAAAAGGATAATTCCTTTGACCAAATTTCAAATCCTATGTTTGGTTCACATAATGAAAATGAACTAAGAAATTCATCGTTCATTGCCTTAATTGAAATAATTGAATTCCATCCAATTCCTGCCAACCAAACGGGTGGTCAAATTGCATCAAATTCCATTCTAATTCCTTCAAAGTCAAATTCTTTTAGTGGATTCCAATTCCATCAAAAACCAAACGCCCCCTCAAGATTTAGAGATTACTAGCCTGGGTTGGGAAGTAACGAATGACATTAGCAGTGTTTCCTCTCCACAACGAAACAAGACCTTCTTCTTTGATGGTTCGACCGAAACAATCACCAATGCCTTTGTATGGTTCAGACAACCTACCGGCCTTAATCATCTCATCCTGGTTCTGAATCAAAAGCTTCACACGTTCAATCGGAGCAGCAGCCGTTTTTGATACGGCTGCGGATACTCCACCCATAAGGAAATCAATGGCAAATCCTGCAAAACCTTTTTCGGATGGGGCTTGAATGCAAATCGGAGATCGAAAGGCGGAATTTGTGTGGCTTTCATTGCCGAAATGCCTTCGATAGAGATGTGGCTGATGTAAACCAGTTTCACAAGCATGGAACTGCATCATGTTTGATCCAAGAAGACTCCCAGCTAGCTTCTGGGATACACTTGGATGTTGTGCTTGATCAATCATGTCTACCTTAAATATATATACATATATAAATAAACCTCTTAGAAATGATGAATCCTTCTCTTGGTAAGTAAATAATAAGATTCACAAATGAAGATTGTTTACTAAATGACATTTTTAGTAAGCTGCTTAAATTAATTTCTAAAACCTGGGTCATATATACATTTTCTGTCATGTAATATAGGTTTTTTACCACCAGTCCACACTCTGAAAACTATATGTATAGGTTCAAACGAAAAACTAAACATTTTGCGAGAAGACAAGAAGTGTGATATTATATATGATAGACAAACTTAATCATATATGATTAAACATAGGTTACATTGGCAATACATAGACGCACCCCGAGGCGTGTAATCATATATGATATCACACTTCTCGCCTCCTCGCAAAATGTTAAACTTCTAGCATCATCACGCATTATATCTTTTGTCCATGGTCTCATTTTCCAATCAGTTTAGAATCTTAAATGCTTCAACAAGAAATGTTGTCTTTATCATGAAAATCGAACCAATTGATGAAAAATCATAAAAGAGATTTGTTTGATTCACTTCCATTAACAACACAGTAATCTAAAAAGTACAACATATTAATTATACATACAAATCTGAGAAAATCGAAGTTATTAGGAATTATGGATATCGCAAAGACATGTACATGCATGAGTCATGATTGAATGTATATGATAAAATTTCATCGAAGTGATGATCACAACCAAAAGCTTAAAATCGATCAAATAGGCAGATTTATGAAATTTCAAAAAGTGTAACAACAATTGCAATGGCAATCATTTAACAACAAAATCAGCTTCAAACAAACTGAAATGATCAACTAATTGATAAGAGAATGCGAAATTGTAGAAACAAATTAAGAGTAAATCGAATTGCTAATTCAAAAATGAGATTGGATTTACCTAGAAGAGATTATGATGATAAACGTATAGAGAGAATGGTTGGGGATGATGATTAGGCAAGAAAGAGTGAAGCGAATTAGGCTTTTTAGAGAGAGAGGGATGATGGGAGAAGGAAAGGTGTAGAGGAATGATCGGAGGATGCAAATATTCATGGCCGACCGCTAACCGCGCGAGTATTGACCATCACCTTATTATTATTGGCTATTCTTTAAGAGTTACAAGACTTTATTGTGGAAGTATAGATGTTAAAACTTTAACAACCTCCACTTTTGATGTCTTCTTTAAAATCAAACTATTTTTAAATTTTAAATTTTATTTTATACCCTTATAATTAGTTATTTAGGGGCTGAATGGTTTGGTGCTGAATGATGAAGTGGGCAAAATGATTAAGATGCTCTTATTATATAGTGCGAAATAAAATATGGTTGTTTGCTAATTGTTCAGAATGAAATCATGGCTCTTAATGGTTAAGGCAGGGTCAAGATACAAAATCATTCAGAGGGTTTTGGAACCATTAAGAGACATAACTTTTTTTTGCCAAACAGGATTTACCTTTTAACGATTCGTAGGTTGCCTCTTAATTGAACCATTAAGAGGTAAACAAAAACCTATTTTATGTCCCTTAATTTTGCATTTTTATTTTACACCCTTATCTATTAACATAGATAATCGTACGTGAACTAAAATACGTTTAAAAATACATTTCATCTTTTACAAATTATACCATTGCACTACAAAAATTTCGACCTTTTCCGATGGCCAAATCCGCCGGAAATCGGCGTTTTCGGTTGATTTTCGGCGGATTTGGTCGGCCGGAAACAGGGGCGCCGCAAATCATTTTTTTCGGCGGCGTTTTCGGCGGATTGAGATTTTCGGCGGATTTTTCGGCGGATTTGGCCGTCGGAAACGGATCCGATTTTTTTTAAAATTTAAATGATTTGATTAATTAAGAAAATTAATTTTAACTATTTGCGGCGGATTTTCGGCGGAATATTCCGCCGAAAATAGTTATTTATTTATTTTTATTAAAAAAATCTTTTGGCGAAATATGTCGGCGGATTTTCGGCGGAATATTCCGCCGAAAATAGTTATTTATTTATTTATTTATTATTTTCAGCGGAATACCAACGATACGTTATTTATCGACGATCAGTATTACCGACGGATTAACGACGACTACGTGACAGCGATGTTTATAGACGGATTACCGACGGAACGTTAAAAAAAATAATTAAAAATACAAAAAATCTGTATAAAAACCTATTAAAAAACATTGATAATTCATATGCAAAAACCATTACAAAACACTGTTGTCTTTAATACAATATCATCTCAAATCTGTAAACTAAATTCAATGTAATCTGTAAACTAAATTCAATGTAGTCTGTAAACTAAAACATTGGTAATGGTAAGTGGTGTTTCGGGTCTTCTCTTTCGTTATGAGCTCAATTCTTAGCTTTGCACGCCCAATCGATCTGCAACCACAAAAATAGGATATCTATGTTAATCAAATAAGATCTTGAATTATTCCAATTAACAATCAATCATTAATTCAAGATTCTAGTACAACCGTTACACAGTTAACGGTAATAATTCAAACATACCAATTTGGTATAACATCAAAATAATAACCATTCATCAATATATGCGTTTCAGTTCGAAAATGGTTAAAAGAAAAACTCACCTCGATGACGACAAACGAGGAATTTAAACTTTAACCAAGACGACGATCGAAACCGAACACTTGCACAAACTTTGAAGTAAAATGTCAAGAAAGAGACGCTAAAATGGGCGATATCACCAACCAACCCACCTATATGCACCCTATATGCACAAGTGCATATAGCCTAGTTCAAATGGTAGCTCAATGTATTCATCAATATATGCGTTTCAGTTCGAAAATGGTTAAAAGAAAAACTCACCTCAATGACGAAAAACGAGGAATTTAAACTTTAACCGAGACGACGATCGAAACCAAACACTTGCACAAACTTTGAAGTAAAATGTCAAGAAAGAGACGCTAAAATGGGCGATATCACCAACCAACCCACCTATATGCACAAGTGCATATAGCCTAGTTCAAATGGTAGCTCAATGTATTCATCAATATATGCGTTTCAGTTCGAAAATGGTTAAAAGAAAAACTCACCTCGATGACGACAAACGAGGAATTTAAACTTTAACCGAGACGACGATCGAAACCGAACACTTGCACAAACTTTGAAGTAAAATGTCAAGAAAGAGACGCTAAAATGGGCGATATCACCAACCAACCCACCTATATGCACAAGTGCATATAGCCTATATGCACAAGTGCATATAACCTAGTTCAAATGGTAGCTCAATGTATTCATCAATATATGCGTTTCAATATATGCGTTTCAGTTCGAAAATGGTTAAAAGAAAAACTCACCTCGATGACGACAAACGAGGAATTTAAACTTTAACCTCGGCGGATTTTCGGCGGATTTTATTTTTTTTAAAAAATATAGAATATCCGCCGAAAATGTTTTAAATTTTTCGGCGGATTTCCGACGGATTTTTATTTTTTATTTTTTATAATTAATTAACTATTTTCGGCGGATTTTCGGCGGATTTTATTTTTTTAAAAAAAATATAGAATATCCGCCGAAAATGTTTTAAATTTTTAGGCGGATTTCCGACGGATTTTTATTTTTTATTTTTTTTAATTCATTTAAATATAATAATTAATTAACTTTTTTCGGCGGATTTTCGGCGGATTTTATTTTTTACTTTTTAAAAAAAATATAGAATATCCGCCGAAAATCCGCCGAAAATGTTTTAAATTTTTCAGCGGATTTCCGACGGATTTTTATTTTTATTTTTTATTTTTTTTAATTCATTTAAATATAATAATTAATTAACTTTTTTCGGAGGATTTTCGGCGGTTTTGAATTAATTAAATTAATTAATTAAAATCCGCCGAAAATCCGCCGAAAAAACTTAATTAATTATAATTAATAAGAAAAAAATTAAAAAAAATTATATTCCGTCGGAAATCCGTCGGAAATCCGCCGAAAATAATTGATTTTTTTAATAAAATAAAATTAAAAAAAATTCCGGCGGATTTTCGGCGGATTTCCGGCGAAAGTCAAAGTGGGTTGACCCGTTTGACTTCCGTCGGAAATCCGTCGGAAATCCGCCGAAAATTTACGTCGGAAAAATCCGTCGGAAAAATCCGTCGGAAAAATCCGCCGAAAATAGTCTTTTATTTAGTAGTGTTGTAATGGTCTTATCAATAACTTCAAAATGATCCTAATATTGAATATTTTTGGATTTAACCCTATTATTAAGCACCATAAATACGTAGTGAATTATTTTTAAAATTATGTTTTATACCTTATAATTAATTATTTAATTTGTTCATATTTATTAATTTTTCATTTTACACTCTTATCTATGTGTACTATATATCTATTATTTATACTATATTATGAAAGGACTATTACGGTTATCTTGAAAATTTTAAGAGGTACACACTTTAAAGTAGAATTACAACTTGTTAAACTATCCAAAACCCCTTCACATCCACTTCCTCCTATCTCTCCACGTTCTAATTTTTCCATTTTAATTTGTAAGTTACAATTAATACCTTTATAATTAGTTATTAAATTTTATTTTTAATTCCTTAGTTTTTCATTTTTCATTTAAGACATTTATCATATTAATATAAATAATCGTATATGAACTAAAATACATTAAAAATACATTTTTTAATATAACTTATAACATTGTAATCGTCTTGTCAATACCTCAACACAAAATTGAATATTTTTGAATTTAATCATATTATTAAATATCATAAATATATACGAATTAATATGTTTTATATTTCTTACGTTTTTATTTTTCATTTTATACCCATATCTTATTAAAAATACATAATCATAGATTAATTAAAATACATTATAATGCATTTATTTTTGCATATCATATTCTAATCTTCTCGACAATAATTTCAAAATAAGTTTATTATTGAATATCTTTTAATTTAATAATATTAAAAAAATATTATAAATACGTATCGAGATATTTCAAGAATGATGTATTGATATTTTTAAACTTGTAAACTTTACACCCTTATCTATATTTATCTATCTATACACTACTAGAAAAATCGTAATTTCCGATGAAAATTACCGACGGTTGAATAGCGACGGATTTTGGATTAGCGACGAAAAACTTTGCCGTCGGTAAACCGTCGGTAAAAATCACCATCTGTCGGTAAAATAATGGTTTCCGATGGATTACCGACGGACCCTTTAATATTTTAATATTTATTTATTTTTATTATATATTCCGTCTGTATTCCGTCGGTAAATAATTAAATTATTATTATTTTTTTAAAGTTAAAAAACCGTCGGTAATCCGTCACAGATCACCGACGGATTACCGACGGACCATTTAATATTTTAATTTTAATTTATTTTTATAATATATTCCGTCGGTAAATAATTAAATCTTTTTTATCAAAAAAAATTAAAAAAACCGTCGGTAATCCGTCACAAATCCGACGGACCATTTAGTATTTTAACATTTATTTATTTTTATTATATATTCCGTCGGTATTTCGTCAATAAATAATTAAATTATTTTTTTATTAAAAAAATTAAAAAACCGTCGGTAATCCGTCACAACTTACCGATGGATTACCGACGAACCATTTAATATTTTAATATTTATTTATTTTTAGAGTAAACTCCAATTTTAGTCCCTTACATTTAGTGATTTCTTTGAAAGAGATCCCTATGGTTTTATAATTCAAGTTTACATTCCCAGGGTATGGGTTTTGCTTTGAAAGAGGTCCCTGGACACTAACACCGTCTATTTGATCTGTTAGTGCAAGGGGTATTTTCGTCCAACCATGTATTTGTCCTCTTTTTGTAATTTCCTTTTGTTTGTTCTTATTTTTGTGTAAAATGATTGAAGTATATGGACCAACTCTGTAAATTTTATAAACCTACCGGTCATCTTCTCTGGTTAAAAACCCTCCGGCCAGACCCTATCCTAACACCAACATCAATTAAACCCAATCCAAATCCTAATCTAACCTTAAAATACACAGTTGTTTATGTAATAAAAAAAAAAGCTAGAGAAGACATGCCAAGTAAGTTGTATAGTTTTGTAACTTCAATATTCACTCACTGTTGCTTCTTCGTGTGTTTGGATACTCAATTGCTGCAAAGCCTAATGTCAAATAAAAACAATGTATTTCATTGTCATTTGAGGTAGTATATGTGCTTCCTATGTTTGTATTGTCATTTCAAACCAATAATATTTTTGATTTAATTTGTTTTTGAATTGGGCTTCTTACTAGTTATTGAATTTCTATAATCATTTGATGATTTTGAACACAAAAACAGCAACCCATTTGAACACAAGCAAGCAAACCTTGAGTTTTTTAGACCATCTCTTGGTTGCATAGTTGGTGTTCTTTGTGACTACCAAAGTTTTTGCAACACCTGAGAGTTGTGGGACAAACTCTCAGGTATCGTTAAATTTTATACATATTCCAATTCATTAGCTTAACTACAAAGATGAAAGATAATTTTAACTTGCTTGAACATCATCATCTATATTAAATGGGACTCTTTATGATTCCAGAACAATTCTGCAAGTCATGAGGGTTACATGGCTTACTTCTAAGGTACCACTGTGGTTCTAGAGATTGAAGAAGAAGAAAATACAAATGGGAGTAAGATGGAGCAAATGGTTACTGCTATCAAGAAAGGTTCAACATCCTTGGATATCGGATCATGTCAAGTCTCATTACCATATATTGCAACAGACAATTCCTTAATCAATTCAACCAATCTATATTTTATTCACTGATTGTCCAAATGCAGAATAATGAAACTTTTGTAAAGCTTATTCCTATTATTATGAGGCAAGACCTTTTTGTAAAGCTTGTGCCTATAATTGAAGAAGGGACCAAAGGTGTTCAATATTAAGATATTTACGTTGCACTGTGTGGCTCCGACCGTAAGAATTAGATCATTTTGTGGTATTGTAAATCGTACAGTATTAGATATATTTATATTATTTTGTAATCGAAGAAAAGCTTTACATCGTGTCGCATTGTGATAGAATATAATATGCATTATATATATATATGATACAATAAACTGGAAAATGAATAAAAAATTAATTATTTCTTAAAAAAAATATTTTAATTTTTTTTAAAAAAAATACTAAAAATTAGTGACGGATTTGTGACGGAAATCCGTCGGTAAAAGTCCGTCGGTAATCCATCGGTAAAATCAAGTCGTCGGTAAATAATGATCCGTCGGTAACCCGTCGGTAAATGCCACCGTCACTTATTCGTCGTTAATCCGTCGGTACTACTGACCGTCGCTAAAATCCGTCGGTAAATCAATTTCCTATGAGATAATTTCCGACGACGATTACCGACGGATCTTACCATTTACTGACGGATTACCGACGGATCGGGCCGTCGGAAATTATTGTTTTTTTTGGTAGTGATACTCATTAAATTTTTTTTTTCTATTTATGGTTATTTTTTAATTTTTAAAAATTATACAACTTAATTACATCATGTACAAGTTTAAAATTTTCAAAACCTCTAGCTTCAACATGATAATTAAAAATATAATTATTTTATATTTTTAAATTACAATTTATACCCTTATAATTAGTTATTAATTTATATCTCCTCTTTTCATTTTTCATTTTACACCCTTATCATATTAACAAACATAATCGTATATAAACTAAAATACATTAAAAAATTATGTTTATTTTTTCACAAATTATACCATTATAATGATCTTATCAAAACTTCCAAAATGAGCTCAATTTATGGGTTTGAAGACCTCGCTATCGAGCAAATATTTTTTTTTCATTTTTTTGACCGATTGACCATATTGACATTGAATTTATATGTGATTTAAAAACACATAAAACAATATTAGTTCTTTCGAGTTTTTTTTTTGGAAAGGGTATCCTGGGCCTATGGCCCAGACTAATCCCTGGCAATTAGGGTCTTTGGCCCAGCTGCTAAAGCGTGCAACCCTGAGTTTATCCTTAGTGGCCACAAGTGCTGCTAGTGGGGCTCGAACCCGGGTTGAGCGCTATGAACTCCCCAAGCCTTTACCACCACACCGCTATGAATCTCGGCTTTAGATTCGAAATGATACGCGCAGCATCGTGCGTGGGTACGTATCCATAATATATATATATATATATATATATATATATATATATATATATACGAAGGATCATCTGAGAAGTTAAGGTTAACGTGAGAAATGTGAGAATGATCAAATGCCCACCCATGAATTGCAACTTAGAAGGGAATTGATCTGGTGCATCTCATCCTGGTTACCACTTCTCATGTTTTTCATATTAACCTCAACTCCACACCGAAACACAACTCTCATATATATATATATATATATATATATATATATATATATATATATATATAGGGGCAAGTTTAAACGAGAAGTTAAACATTTTGCGAAAAGGCGAGAAGTCTCAAAATCATATATGATAACACGTCCTTTGGGTATGTTTAATCATATATGATTAAGCTTGTGTATCATATATGATATCACACTTATCGCCTTCTCGTAAAATGTTTAACTTCTCGCATGATCCTTCCTCTCTCTCTCTCTCTCTATATATATATATATATATCTATATCTATATATGTATGTGTGTGTGTGTGTGTGTAAGAATGATCATGTGTGAAGTTGAGGTTAATGTGACAAGCGTGAGAAGTGGATCTGAGCCGTTGATCATTCTAATCTCATGCCCTCCCATGAATTGCGGCTTAGAAGGGAATTGATCCGGTGCATCTCGATACATCTCATCCTAATGTGCATTCATTTCTCATCCAACGGTTGATAACCATTTCTCACGTTAACCTCAACTTCTCATCAGAACCCAACACTATATTACATCTCACGTTAATCACCGGCAGTGATAACACTTCTATTACATGTCTCAAAACTCGTCTCGAGACAAAATTCTCTATAAAAAATCTTGGTCGCCTCCAATATTTTTTAGGTATTGAAGTCTCTCGTTCTACTGCTGAAATTTACCTAGGACAAAGGAAATATATTTTGGATATCATAACGGACTCCGGTCTCACAAATGTCAAAATCTCCCCTTTTCCAATGGAACAACATCTTAAACTCACTACTTCATGTGGCACACCACTCAAAGACCCCACATCATATCGTCGATTGATCGGAAGACTTTTATATCTTACCGTCACTCGACTTAATGTGGTTTTTGCTGTTAATTATTTAAGTCAGTTCATGCAACATCTGATAAGAGGGTTTACACCCCCTAATCTAACCGCAAGTGTACGGGTCGAATCAAGTAATATGTACTGGAAGTACGGGTATCGAACCAAGGGAATTAGGGACTGAGTATCACAATTACTTTATTCACTATTAACTAACGGTCCAATAGATGAATGGTTGGAAATAATTAAATAACTACTAATAAAGAAAATAAACACACTTTTCAAATAACGACTTCGGAAACTTTTATAGATAAAAAGAGTTAAGGTTGGAAATCCTATGGTTTTCACTAATGAACAATATTCTCAAAATAACTACCAGTTAATCCCTTTAATGAATATCCAATTTATAAAATCACTGTTATTCTTTCTCAAGCAACAACGGATTTTATTTTGAAAACACAAATCTCATCTCTCGATCTCAACACATGAGCTCAAAACACCTTAAGTTCCAGATTGTAGCAATACTAAGGTTTTGTTGTTATATCTCTATCCAATTTCTCACCTTAGACATATAATTCTAGTTCTTCAAATTTAATTTATAACGAACAAATCAAATGAAAGTTGATCAGACTCACAAAAACATTAAAACCCAAATCATATAATTCATTAATTAGGAAAAACTAATAAAAATCCCAAGTTACATGTTCATATGCTTAAACCAAAGTCAAACCAACCCCCAACATCTAAAGATTAGTTCATGCTGGGGGTATTAACAAAGAAAATAGTAGAATAGTTCATAGATCTAGGAAAAAATTCTCTCAAACATCAAAGATTGTAAAACTCCCTTTATTTGTGTAATACCAACGAAGAAGTGGAAGAAATCAGAGTAAGAATTGCTTCCCCAATCGTCTTGCTTCAGATCTGTGTTTTTCCTTTGAAAAAATCTCCCCAATTGGTCTCTCCTCTTCCTTAGCCGCCAAAGTGATGATAGGATGAATAATCCCCTCAAAACCCTAAGTGATAAGTGTTAAAAACGTCCCGCCCAAAATCTGGCAGGTTTTCCGCTAGTTCAGCTTCAGCAACTAGCATGAAAACTACCATTTTTTTCTTTTCTGGCGAGTTGCAAGCTAGTTCAGCTCAACAACTTACTTCAAAGTCGCCCTGACTACTGATTTTTGGCATACAAAAATTGCTCTTTCTTTTTAAACTTCACTTCTCAACTGGTCATTCCTCGGGCTTGGAACTTGATGATGATTATGATCGATTATTATTCGGAGAAGTTACTTTTTCACACTCATTCTTGGCTATCTCATTACATGATGCAATTCCTGAAACAATTGATTTAAATCATAAAAATTCTGCTAAATTCACTTGGAAAAGGCAATTTTACCCAGTTAGTGATATGAAAATAACACCAAAAATTGGTGTTATCAACAACCCAAACCAAGCGTTGCTTTCTCCAAGCAAATTAGCGTTAACAAAACAAATTTAAACCAAGCATGCAACTATAAAAGAACGAGGACCACAGGTATACCTATCGGGTAACAATTATGGGCGTCAAGCAATAAAATTATAAGTGGATAAGACTACCAATATTCATTATTCAACAAAGGTATTAGAGTCATGAACATTGAAAATCGAACTAAAAACAGTGACACTATACCTAATCATAACCAGGTCCTCACATTTTTGGGGAGGATTTTGTCTCGACCCTACCTCACGGGATACTCTCTTTACGCTCGAACCCTAATTTATTACACATGTTGTTCATGTCTTCGGAGTTTATGTACGAAAATTCACAAGATGTTAGCATGAACAACTAATTATGAAAAACACACAAATGTACAAAGAAGTGATCTCAGAAGGAATCCAGTAACAAGAATAGGACTATTAGTGCTATTCTGTCTGTCCTCGTATACTTTCCAAAAGATCATCCAGGTTTTTGTAAATGTTGTAATGAGGCTAGGTTTATGGCTAAGAAACGATGGTAAACGGATTCAAATACTCAATGTGTCATTGAATGAACAACCATATTCATCCCATCCTTTCCTGCCAGTTTTCTTCTTTTCACTGTATTCCCACTACATTCCTTTACCTTGGTGTTTTCTTTCTTTCCATGTGTGTTTTTTTGCCTTACCCTTGCTGTTTTTTTGGCAGCTATTAGACCCCTTTGGTCTTATTTTTCTTTCTAACACCCACTTTCAGAATTTATTTTTTCTTGTTCTACCCCTTTCCGTTTTTCCTTACCAGTCGTTCATTACATGATACATGTTCGGATGCGGGTAGGCTATTAGTCAGGTCGGGGTTTGATAAATGGGTTAAGAAAAGAAATATTCGCTGTATGGCTGCAAAAATTTGACAATTACAACACCAAATCTCAAAAACAATCTAAAACCAGTACGTCTGCGAGTTCTTCAGTTTATGAGTGAAAACCGATCTTTGATTTGTGCTTGGCTTTGATACCAATTTGTGTCCCAAATTGTGCAATTCAATCAAGATAACAACAAGAATTCACAATCAAACATCATATTATTGACCTTGAATTCAACAGAATACAACGCTCTCACAATGAATATTTCTCTCTCTAAAATGTCTTTCTATCAAGGTGCTTAATGAGTCTACTAACACAAAATGTATTTAAACTCACTACTTTTACAAAGACAAAACTAATAACTAAACACTTTGACTAGCTTTGACTTTGACTTTCCTTTAAAGGTCTTTGACTTGAGCTTTGACTTTCAACCATAATGATCTTGATTCCAACAAATATGCTCTAACAAAAGGGCTTAGGGTAAGCAAGATAAAAATAGCATTTATTTAACACACCTTGCCTGGAATCATCTCTTAAGGTCTGTAATTAAGATCATACAGAAATTGACACTTAATATCCTTATGGTCGTCTTTGCTACTTAATGCAATATTATAGTGAGATCAAACTATAATCATGACAAGGAATCCCAAAAGTGTATAAGATATAAGTGTATAATCCCCTCACAATAAATTGTACAATATTAGGTTCAAAGTTCTTTCGGGTGGTCTCCACTAATGTCCCTTACTCGTGCAATTTCCTGATTAATTTTAAGACTATATCCCCATTCTTAGATTCTCAGAACAATATAAAGTTGTCTAAATACCTAGGTGCTTCATGAATTCCGGTGTTTACTATCCTAAAAAAATAACATTAATGATATGCTTGACAAACCTGTGCTAATTACGCAATTAACGTGCAATACCATAGAATACCCGATAGCATGCCCAGGTTTATAACCCCAAACCTTACCGGCACATTGTCCCTAATGTTCAAGCTTGGTTTGAGTTTGTTAAAAGTTGTACATTCAAAAGATGGCAGAAAACTTATGCAATATAAAGGAGATAGTATAAGCTTTACCCGTGTCTGAGATGATGCGGAGAGTATGTCTACATGATTACAATTATCCGAATTCAAATAAACAGACGATAATAAGTTCCAACTTCACAAAAAAACAACGAAGTTAAGTAGGGCATCAAGTGGGATGACTAGATGAAGATCCCTCGCCTCGGCGGAGTTTTCGAATGTATCCTTGCCCGAAGCCACGATCGGCAAGGTGCTCCTCTATCTGGTTAACGGTAGTTCGAACTTCTTTTATTTCGGCGATGGCGTGGTCTAGATTTGCTTCCAACCTGGAGAAGTATGATGACATGGCATGATCTGGGTGGGCAAGGAGCTATGGTGGCCGTGTGGATGGTGATGATGGTCAGTCCCTCTACTCTTAATTAGCATCATTATCATCCGATTGCGCCTCATCCTCGTCCACGACCTCTACCTCATAGAATAAGTGTTGGTACTCTAGCATCTTCTTCCTCTCCATTTTGAGGGCATAAGTGACCTGGAGGTTGTAGGTACGACTGGTGAGGTCCGGGGCACCGTCACTCGGGTAACGGGAAGCAATACCTGCAAGCTTGAAAAAGTGAGTTATTAAGCTTGGAAATGGGAGAACTCCTTTATCGGTCGAGGAGGCGGCATCAATAATCTCCAAATGAATGATCTGGGGTATGTCAAGTGGCTTCCCATGTTGGATGCAAAAGAGGACCCGAGCAACCACATTGTCCACCTTATTATTGTGGCGGGAAGGTTTGATACTCGTTTTCAGGAAAACCATCTAGAAATCTAGGTCATAATGGAGCTCACTTTTCTTAAGGAGGCCGCCCGTTGTCCATCTATCACTTCCACTTAGTGATGGCCAAAAATCGGGCTCGGGCCGGGCCGGGCCAAAACGGATTTCGGGCCCAAACAGTAAACCACAAAACCGGGCCAATCGGGCTTCGGGCCGGGCCGGGTTTCACCCGAATATGTTTGGCCCGTTTAAGTTTGGAATAAACTGGTTCCCCAAAAACCGGGCTGGGCCGGGCCCAAAACCGGACCATGATCGGGCCGGGCATATTTTTTTTAAATAATTTCTTTATATAATAATTAATTACTAAACTTTAAAAAATAAAAATTGGATTGGATCACTAAAATACACTTTAAAAATACGTTTTATTTATAATAATCACTAAAATACACTTTAAAAATACATTTTGTTTATAATTTTAAGTTACAAACTTACAATACATAAATTCTAAGAATCCGAAGGTCCCGCTCCCGAACTCTACCCTCAACCCATCCCCATGGATTGTAATTGTATGGATTGTAGTATGGATTGTACTCTGGATTGTAGTCTTCAAGAGTTTCGTACTTTTCCAGTCGTTCAACAGATGTATTATCATCAAGGCAGTCAGTGTCTGGTTCTTCTTTTTCATCGTCGTAACGTGAGACGCCACCGACACTACTAGCATCGTCCTCGATTACGGTTCCCGGCGTACTTAGTCCTTCGTCCACTTCGTTTTCGGCTAAGTTTAATTCCACATCGTCTATATCCGCCTCTAGGTTTGTTTCATGTTGAATTCTTTGTTGGCTATCCAAGTAATCCTTCAAACATATGCAACACTCTACCGACTCCAGGGTTAATCTTGATCGACGCTCCGATATGATCCTGCCACTAAGAGAAAAAGTAGACTCCAAAGCTACGGTACTAGCTTGGATTGTTAGTATATCAAGGGCAATAGCCGCCAAAACCGGGTATTGAGGCTGTTTAACTTTCCACCATTCTAATAAATCTAGTGATTCAACATCGTTGACGGTTGTGGAGGATGCCACTATAAAATTAGTATGTATGTACATATTGAATTCACCCAAATAATCCCCATCAAATATAGATTTTTTACTAGATTCATTTAAAACCGATTTCATTAAATTTGCCATTAAGTCGTCCCAGTTTCGGACATGAGAACTAGAACTAGAACTAGAACCCGGTGAAAACATTTGAGCTGTAGGGGTTTGTTGGCTTCCTCCCCCATAATTAATTCTATATATATCAAATAATTGATGAAAATCATTATTAAATTGTAGTATGTGGTTCCTTGAAAAAGAAGAATTTGTAGCCGTATCCAAACCAAACGCTAAACATATTGATTGTATTAAAACTTCGATACCCGTAACATTTAAATACGGGTTTAATGCCTCGGCACAAAGAAAACTGAAGGGGATCTCTTTAAAATATTTTAACAATTTTGCTTTATTTGGTGCTACCACATTTTGAAAGTTGAAATGTTCTTCGTATTGAGAAATTTTACTTGACAAAATATATATTTGATTTAAAAGTAAAGGGCTTGTTGGATAATAAATACCGGATAACATAGTTGTTGCAGTTTTGAAATCGCCCAAAATATCATGTAAGCCTTCAAGCATTTGCCAATCATATTCAGATATCGTGTTATCCGAGTATTGAATGTTATAAAATGCTTGAATATATAGTCTTTGTCTTAATAAATTATCCATCATTTTGTAAGTCGAATTCCATCGAACCGGCATATCGTGTGCCTGTCCCAAAGCTTTAAAACCGATATCTTTGCAATATTTTATATATACTTGTTGCATGCTTTTACCTTTTGTGAAAATCCGGCGTAACATAAGCCCAAATTTAGTTAAAGAATTTTTACATACTATTAAGCCGTCTTGAACTACTAGATTTATTATGTGTGCGCAACAACGTGTATGAAATAATTTTCCATTTAAAATAGGGGATAAAGCCAACCTTAATTTGTCCACACATAACGTATTATTACTAGAATTATCAAACGAAATACTAATAACCTTATTAGTTAAATTATAATATTCAAAATTTCTCATAATTATATGAAATTGACGCTCACCCGAATGTGATGAACCAAAGTGCTCAAACGTGATTACACATTTGCTTAATTGCCACGATTGCGGCACAATCCCAATGTGCCGTTATGCATATATAAGATTGTGGCAATCCGAATGGTGCGCTCCATATATCACACATTAAAGAAACGTTGTTGGGTAATGATAAAAACGTTTGTCGCGTATCTTTTTTGTCCATTTTCCAAAGTTTTATAGAATCACGTCTAAGAGTTTGACGACTTACCGAACCCACGTAGCGTGGTTGGAGCGAGAGTTTGATCATGTTCATAATGTGAGGATTGTCGAAATGTCCGAACGACAACCCCCCTTGAATGACACATTTCATTTGCATTTCTCGGGCCAACACGACATCATACGACCATATTTGACCGGAATTGTCAAGTATGGGTTGATTTAGATCGTCACCCGATTTCAACTTTTTGCACGAAGACTCGTGGTGGCGCTTTAACGTGGTATTTGCGTCCACTGCAAGGAGATCTCCACACCGTCTGCATTGCGCTTTTTTTGTACCGTCGGGGAGCATCACCATGTTGTAATGGTTCCAAATCGGTGCTTTTCGTCCATGCTCGACAATAACTTGGTAATTTTGTTCGGACATTTTGAGAATTGAGAGTAGAGAGTAGAGAGTAGAGAACTAGAGATATTAGACTAGAACTTGCGAGAAACGAATATAGCGAGAGCCGAGAAATGAGAATTGTATGCGTTTTTTGCGTTTTGTAAGTTGGTGTTACTATCCCTAACCAACACAAGTATTTATAGGGGTTTGGAGGGGTAAAAAATACAAACAAAAAACGGTCAAAAAACATATAGAAACGGTAACAAACATCTATTTTTTTAATTCCAAAGAATCGGGCCGGGTCGGGTCGAGCCAAAACTCGGGTCGTGAACCGGTTTCGGGCCGAGCCGGGCCGGGCCGACAAATCCGCCAAAAACATGAACCGGTCTACAATTTCGGGCTTCAAACCGGTTTTTCGTCGGGCCGATCCGGGCCGGGCTTCAGGTGGTTTGGGCTCCAGTTAACTGATCGGTCCGGGTCGGGCCGAACCAAAATAACAGTCACTACTTCCACTCCTCCGAAGTGAGCTAGCAATGCGGTTGCTGCGCTTATCTCTGTCGGCTAATCCCGGTATCTGTGTGACACCACCAAGCATGTTCTCTAAAGCGGTTGCCTCGGTCCGGGGAAGATGGTAGAAATCCCAGATGTGGTCGGGGGTTATAGTGACACGCGTTCCCCCATCATAACCTCACCAAAGTCAGCAAAGATGCCTTGATGTAGCGAGGCATATAATTCTTCCACTATTTTGTGGTCATAACCCGACCTTGTGGCGCAAAAGTGTTCCCATCCAAATTGGTAAATAGTGGCAGGAACGGTGGAATTAGAGGGGATGCCTTCGAGGCAAATGCCTCGTTCGAGGCATAATTCTTGACGGCTCATCAATTCCCGTCTTTGAACAAGACCTATGAAGAGGCAGTTGAACTGATTGAAAATTTGGCGTAACATAGCTATGCCACTCCATGATCTGTTACCAGACGAGTAGCTAATGTTCAAGAATCTGAAGAGTTAAAGGCAATAAAAGCTCAACTGGCCGCCATCAGTAATCAGCTAAAAGGAGCTTCCATCCAACCTGCACATCATTTTGATGGAGACATTCCCGACTTATTCCCAACTTCTCATGAACCCGAGTAATATGTACTGGAAGTATGAATATCGAACCAAGGAAACTAGGAATTGAGTATCAAAATTACTATATTCGCTATTAACTGAACGATCCAAAAGATGAATGGTTGGAAATAATTAATTAACTACTAATAAAGAAAATAAACACACTTTTCAAATAACAACTTTGGAAACTTTTATAAATAAAAAGAGTTGAGGGTTGGAAACCCTATGGTTTTCACTAATGAACAATGTTCTCAAAATAACTACCAGTTAATCCCTTTAATGAATATCCAATCTATAAAATGATGATTTTGAACGACTAGTATACAATGGTAACTTCGTCTAGTTTAGTGAACGAAAACAAATATTGTTGGTGCTATATGGTGATATACTGATTATTCAATGATGTTGTGAAAGTTGTACATTAAATGATTACCCAGTAATAGCTTATCTGGTCATTTATCTTGCTGGATGAACATGACAAGGGATGAGAATCTTACTCGATAAGAGCATAATAAGGATGGAGAGTTTTACCCGGAAAGTGAGGATGACGACTCTTATCTGGTAAAGTTTACAGGGTAAACTGTTGCATACAATACCGTTCTAATGGAATATTATCTTACCTGATAAAGTAAGTTACAATGTTTAACTCTTACCAATAAACGATTACCGGGTAAGCAATATGCAAAAATTATCTTACCATAGTATAAGTAGTTCTTATTACAATATCGTACTTTTTTTATTTGTTATTAAGATATTGAACATTGATCAAACATGCTCACTAAAAACTATAATTTCGTAAATGAAACATGTTTACAAAAGATCATTATTTCACAAAATAAAAGATGCTCCCAAAAGAACGTCAATTCATCGTAGATTTCTTGGCTTAGTTTATAACCCCCAAAACTAAACAACTGGAACATCTTTTCAAGATGATAAAGTAAAACAAAATGAGAAAAAAATAGATCCATGCATAAAATGAGAATGCAAGTATCATGTTACATGAGAGCATGAAACTTATACAAGTCTAACACAAATCTCATCTACTCAGGATTTATATCCAGGCATTGCCAAAGCCCTTGTGGCCATAAAGGTTCACATGCGATGACTCCAGGCCATTCGTGGTCGTCCATGGATTAGTCGGTACGCGTAAGCAAGGCCCGGAAACCTATGGTTACGTACCAAAAAAAAGCTCAGTAATGGTCTACTACATACCGAAACTTCTTGCAACACATTTATACAATCCAAAAGTTCAATCTAGTATACTTGTTATTAGCTTATGGAAAGTGGAATATGTATTGTATTTCCATATTTTGCAAGAACACAAAGGTTAAACGATCACTAATTTATAATAAAAAAAACAGAAAACTATGGTCAAACGATTTTTATGAATGATTCTTTTTATTTGTATCACATTGTCAGAATGATATGTGATCTACTTCATCTCATTTCAGCCACATAAATGAAAAAAATAAAATGGTTAAGCGGTTTAAAAAGTAACAAGTTATCAATTGTTATAATAAGTAAAATCTTAAAAGTAAAACACCTTAATAAAAAATAGAGTAAAGTTCAGTTTTGATCCCTAACACATGTGTCTCTTGTTATGTTTAACTTAGGGGCAATTTACTAAACGCTTACCCGAGTAAGCGCTTACCAAGCTTACCAAGTTATATCACCTTAACAGATGAACATGGAAATGGCTAACAAACTTACTCGGTAAGTGCGAAAACAATGGTCGAGAGTCTTACCCGGTAAGTGAGGGCGACAACTCTTACCAGGTTAGCACTTACCGGGTAAATTTTTGCATACGATACCGTTTTAATGACTAAAATCTTACCCGATAAGGTAAGTGATAACGTTGAATTTAACCAGTGAGTGCTTACCTGTATCGCCCTAAAATTTAGAGTAATTTAAAATTTTGAAAAAAATCGGCAATATGACGTTTGTATTTGGAGTAAACCACCCGAAATAGGTAAATATAGAATAGCGTTTACAAAACCTGCGGATGAATAATAAAATTGACAACAAACTAATCTAAACCATTTACATCTAGATTACATTGGTTGTCAACCCAATTCCCAAAATAATAATAAGATTGTTTGTACGTGTTGACTCCATATATCTATCATCTCAAAAATGCCTCAAAGTCGATGCTCATCACTCAACCCTTTGGTTCCCCGCCACTAAGGGAACCTGTTATACACGACATTTAAGAAAAAGTGTTAGACTTAACGCCTAGTGAGAACATACAGTTTATAAGTAAAAATTAAGAAATAAATTAAATTGCAACAATGGGTAATCTTTTCCAAAGAATGGAATGTATAATTGAAGTAATAATCACTTAAGACCTTACGGTCCAAAATACATCTTGCTCATTCGCTAGGATTTACATTTACGACCCATGGCTAGTATCCGGTCCCACATAACCGTACCAAGTTGCCACCCTAGGGCCTAATGTCTCAAATAGCTACAACGGGATCAAACCCAAAGAACTCAAGTCGACTCTATACCTATGGATCCACTAGTAATAGTCTAGACTTGTCACAATTTCAATTGTGACCAACTATAATCAAACATATAACTCATGTGAACAATCCCAAAATATTTGGCTTACTTTCTCAATAATGGATTTTCTTCCAACTTTCTCAAACGTAACAATAATCACCAAAGTAGTTTTTCAAACACCCATATGATTTCATTTTTCCCAAAATATTTTTAGTCAAGAATTACCCCATAATATATGAAAACCATAAATAGAGTTAGAAGTATTTAAGCATATATCTAACCATAAACGTGTAGAACACATCACTTTTATAATTCAAACAAAGGTTTTACAATCATATTTTCAAAAGAGTAGGAAACCCTAAAATCTCCCAAATGTAGAGTTAAGTCAAAATAATTTTCAACCAAGAATGTAGATATGGAGATGGTTAGGAGTCTAAAAGTGTAAGTGTGACATGTATAACGTTTTAGAAAGTAAAGATGAACTCACAGTATGGGTTTTATCAAAACCTTAGCAAAACTCTAGAATAGAGGATGACACTTGCACTTGAGGATGAGAAATCTTCACAAGGAAAGCTTACAATCACCTAATCAACAATCATAAAAGCATATGAGTGAGGTTGTTGGGGGAATTAAGGAAGAGAGATGAAGGATGAGGGTTCTTACTCAATAACTGTAGAGAAAAACGAGCTCCAACCAACCAAAATAAATGCCAAATGACCTAAAAATCGGAGCTGGGCAATAAATACCAGCTGGGTACCAGTGACTATGCCCATGCGACAATGACAATGTCAAAGTCGCTGGGCAATGTCGCACCAGCCACCCCAGCTTCTGTTTGTTTGGTGCGATTGTGACATGGCGACAGTGACCATGTCACAGTCGCCCGTCATAGTCACCCAACACCACACGGGCCCCGAAACTTGGCATTTTTCACACGAGAGGCACCCGGTTCGCCTAGGGGTTCAAGTTAAGACTTTTCTACGCGATAGAAATCCAGATTTGAACATTTAAGGGATAATTCGAGACTCTTACCGAAATTTCGGATGTTATAATCCTCCCCTTCTTGGAAATGATTTCGTCCTCGAAATCTGAGCTATTCGAACAAGTGAGGATATCTCCGCTTCATGTCCTCCTCGGCTTTCCATATCACATTGGCCCCTCGGTGATGCTTCCATTGCACTTTGACCATCGTGACCTCTTTATGACGCAATTTCTTGGATTTCCTTTCAAGGATAGCGTCGGGTTCCTCCACGCATCGATTACCCTCGTCCACTCTGATCTCGGAAAGAGGGATGACTCTTTCCTATTTCGCCAAACACTTCTGAAGGTAACAAATATGAAACGTGTTGTGGATCCATTTCATCTCCGGTGGATGTTCCAACTGATAGGATTACAAGCCCACACGCTTAAGTTCCGTGAATGATCCAAGGAAACGGGGACTCAACTTCCTGCGTTTTCCGAACCGGATTATGCCCTTCCATGGCGACACCTTTAACATCACACGGTCACCCACGTGAAACTCCATAGGCCGCCTCTTCTTATCGACATAGCTCTTTTGCCGATCTTAAGCCGCTTTCAACGTTTCCTGAATGCCTTTAACCTTATCGGCCGTTTCATGCACAATTTCGGGTCCGACGAATTGCTTCTCCCCCGCTTCAAGACAACACACGGGGGTTCTGCACTTTCGCCCTTACAAGGCCTCTAACCGTTCCATCCCAATACTCGAGTGGTAGCTATTGTTGTAGGCGAACTCCACCAAAGGTAAGTGAGAGTTCCAACTACCCCCGAAGTCGATAACGCAAGATCTTAACATGTCTTCGAATGTTTGTATCGTTCTTTCGCTTTGACCGTCAGTTTGTGTATGGTAAGCCATACTCAACTTCACTCGCATTCCAAGCTCTTTCTACAAGTCATCCCAGAAGTTCGAAGTGAACCAACTATATCGATCCGACACAATAGACAAGGGCACCCCATGTCTTGAAACCACTTCATCGATGTAGAGCTTTGACGCTCCACGTAACGCGCCACGTCAAGTTTCATTACCGACCACCAATAGTGTAGCTTCAAGTCCCTATACATCTTTGTAATCCCTGGGTGGATGGAATACTTGGACTTATGGGCATCCTCAAGGAGAATTTCCCGATTTCCCCCAACTTTGGGCACCCAAACACGACCGTTGAACAATTTCACTCCACGACTATCTTCCGTTAAGAGTAAATGTTGCTATGACTTCCTCCTTGAGATTCTCTTCCAACAAGGCCTCTACTTGGGATGCCTTGATCCTCTCGATAAGGCTCGACACGAGCTCGATTCTTGAAAGGGAAGCCCGAATGCTTCCGTGTTGGATCATAATTGTATTCAAGATTAAAGGGTTTAAACTGTATTTATTTGATAGTTATAGTTAAAGGGTTTAAAGTGTAATATGTTAATAGTTTATTAGTTATTGGGCCCAAGCCCATTAGAAAGCATGTTAAGCATTAGGAAGCCCATATGGCCTAGGTATTTAAAGTTTTGTTTAGTTTAGTTTTAGGTTAACTCTGATAATTTTCTAAATAGTAACCATATGTTTTCTCTGTATTCAAAGGGTATCAAGAACACTCAAGGGTTTCATTGTTTATTCAAGGGATTGGTATGTTACTCTGATTTATATATATCTCTTGATTATTATTGTGTTGCTTGATTACTTGATTGATTGTTAATCAACTAGATAAATCTGGGATAACAATTGGTATCAGAGCCAAAAGAATCAAAATTGTTTTCGATTTTACTATTCACAGATTACTATTCATCGAATTTACTGTTCATCGAAGTTACTATTCACGCGAGTACTGTTCATCCGATTTCATGAATCTGTGTGCGTTTCGGTTTAAGATTGATCTGATTAGGTGTGTCGTGTGCTATTGAACACTATCTGATCGATTAATTGCTTTGAGAATTAACAAGTGGTTGAATTTATTGATTTTGTATTTTCTGGGTTTGCATGAATATCGTCCGTGTTCATAAAATTGATGCATGAAAGTTGCAATTGATCTATGATTTTGATTTCATTGTGATTGATATGTGTTTCTGGTTACAAATATATAGTCTTCTGCATTCAATTTTTGGTAATTAAAGTTTTTTTTTCTGGGTTGTTCATCGTCTTCTGGGTCGACCAAGAACATACCGGTCGAATAGTTTTATCGGTCAAAGCCACTATCAGCCCAATCTTATTATCGGTCATATCACTCTATCGGTCAAAAAGTCCCCGGTCTATATTTCTTTTCGGTCAAAAAAACTTATCGGTCCTTAGTCTTACCGGTCGAGTCCTTTATCGGTTGAATTCTCATTACCGGTCAAAGCTTAGTATCGGTCGAATACACCCCTGTCATACTATCCCGGTCGACCAGTACACTCACATTCCACCTCGGTCGAATCAATACCGGTCAACCATATTCCCGGTTGAGCAAAGGACCGGTACAAGCATCATACCAGTCGAAGACCATTATCGGTCATAGCAGATTACCGGTCGAGTATTCATTATCGATCGCCCGGACCCTTGCCTATACCGGTCGAAGGCAGTTTACCGGTCAAAGAAGTCTCCCGGTCTTGCAGCATACCGGTCGAACAAAGTACCGGTACAAGCAACATCCCGGTCGAAGCAAGACACCGGTCCAAGCATTATCGGTCGAAGCACATTTTCCAGAGTTAGAAATTTTTTTGCAAACTGTAATATGGCCTCTCAAAGCCAGGGGGACAAAAGTTTTGCTCTTGATCAAAATATTCTTAATTTTTCAGTATTTTATTCATAGATATTAGTGCTTTATACTGTGTGCGAGGACTGCATTTGATTATCTTTGGAAATTTATTTTTCTGAAAATTTTTGAGTGTAGTCTTTACTCTTGATTCTAACGATCTCATCTAGTTGGTTGTCTTGGTACAGATAAGTTTAATTACTAAACGTACAGCTAAGATGTCGAACCAGCTTCTCTCGATGGGCTCTCAGTCCAAACCGCCTGTCCTTATGGCTGATGAATATCAGCAATGGAAGAAGAGAATGGTCCAGTTTCTGAATCATAAAAACAGTGACTACATGGAATCAATCATCAATGGTCCGGTCAATCCGATGATCAAAGTTGATGGCCAAGCAGCAACTGACACCTCTCTAGAAATCCCAGACAGATATGTTCCTAAACCTTATCAGTACTTTACTGAAAAGCAGAAGGAACAGTACAAGACAGATGAAGAGGCTCTTATCTATCTGACCATGGCAATCCCGAACGACATCTATAACCGTGTAGACAGTCGGAACTCTGCAAAGGAAATCTGGGATGAACTATCCAGACAGTTTGAAGGAAGTGAAGCCTCTATCCAAGCTAAGCAGAATATATGCATAAATGCATACGAGGGGTTTCATGCAAAAGAAGGAGAGACGCTGCTAGAGACCTACAACAGATATAACATCATTCTCAATGACCTGCGGAGGAACAACATATCTAAGTCTACTTCGGAGATTAATTATAAGTTCATCAAGAACTTAAATCCAGAATGGAAGAACTTTGCCATCAACCTTCAGCTGTCAAAGAACACGGCTTAGGAAAACGTCACTGATATTTTTTCTCTACTCTTTCTCAGCATGAGGATGAGGTGAGAACCATCAATCTTGAGTCCAATAAACTGAAGGATTCTGTGGCTCTCATAGCCGGCAAAAGTTCTGTATCTTCCGCAAGGTCAAAGAAAAAGGTGACAAAAGCTCTAGTTACTGAAGTTACTGACTCTGACTCTGCTTCAAGTGATGAAGAACTGGAGATTGATTCTGATCCAGATATTCAGAAGTTCTCTGAGGACTTGGCTCTTATTACTCGAAGATTCAAGAAGACCTTTGGCAAGAAGAAGTTTTATTCAAAGCCTAAGTACGAAGGTCACAAGAAAGAGAAGGCTGAATTAAGATACAAGCCAAGGCAAGGACGGCGAGAGGAAAGATGAGAAGAGAGAAAAGAAGACAGAAGAGAAGATAAGAGAGAAGAAAAGAAAGAAGACAAAGCTGATGAACCAGGAAGATGCTACAATTGCGGAAAATTTGGGCACTTCTCCAGAGACTGCAGATTCAAGAAGGTAAAGAACTCAGACTATTATGCAAGAAAGTCACTCATCGCCAAGAAAGCTGAAGAAGGAAAGGTACTTATGGCCGAAGAAGAGAACTGGCTGTTCCAAAGTTCCGATGACGAGGAGCAAGCTCACTTCACCCAAGTATCTTATATGGCAAAGCTGGATGGTGACGATGAAGATTCTGAGGCACAATCTGAAGATGCAAACTCTGAGGTAAGTGATAATTCTGAGCTTATTGACTCTCTTATGGCCCAAATACATAGCATGAAAGATGAATTTGCTTTATTGAAAGGCAAACTTAGCTCTGCACAACAATCAATATTGAGTTTTCGTGATGAAAACGCTTTGCTGAAAGTTGTTGTGGAAGAAAAAGAAAAGGAAAAAGACGGTTTAAAAGTTGAAAAGGATTCTTTGAAAAGCAAAATATCTGATTTAGAAAAGGATCTTGTGAATATCAATGCTGAAAAAGGTGAGTTCAAAATAAAATTTGAAGTTTGTTATAAAGAAAGAAATGAAGCTTACACCAAAATTAAGCAACTGGAGGACATTAATATGAAACGAGGTCAAACTGAGCAAACATTAAATCTGTTGACCAATAAACTCCAAGACGAAAGGTTTTATAAACTAAAACCAGGTTTGGGTGTGCCAACTAATGAGATTTTGAAAAAGGCACCGGAGCATTTATATAATTTTGATAAATTCGGCTCCGCAATCAGACCCATTCCTGACATTCGTGCAACTTTTGTTGAATCAAGTACTCCTACACCTTTATCTGAGACCAAAGGTCAAGAAGAAATGAGAAAGAACAAGTCTGGTGACACTGATTCTCAAAATCCTTTTAAATCAGTTGGTTTTCAATATGGTGATTTAAACAAAAGCTATGCGACTCGAAAGATCGAATTTACTGAGTTTGAATCACTATTTACCACACCTTCCAACGAATCAGTTAGCACCAACACAATTCTACCTGAGACTGCATGCAAATATGATGAGTATGAATCAGATATTGATCCATCTACTATGCCATCAATCTCAAGTCCCATTGCTTCTAAACCTTTACTTGTTGAAGAGGTTAAAGAAGAAACTGTAAACACGAATGAATCTTGTTTGAAAAATGATAAAACGGAGTTTATTGAGTCCATGACTGAAGAATTATTTTATGAAATGATGAATGCTTCAGACTCTGATCCTGTTTCTATTCCAAAGGAGTCGAATTCTGTGAGTGATCATACATATGACTTGATGAAGCAAATTGATCTGTTGCAACAGTCTATTGATGAGGTTGAAGATGAAAACTTTGATCTCAAGTTTAAACTTGAAAAATCTTTGAAAGAAAATCAAGAGCTTTGCACATAAATGAATGATTTGAAAATTACTCTATTTAAAAATGCTTCAAATGATAAACAGATGTTCAACGATCCAAGCTGGAAGGTAAGAACAAATCCAGAATTTGATGCTCCTACAAAACCTTCAGTTGTTTACTCTGACTGTCCTGAATATCCACCAAGCATCTTTGAGAAGGGTGAAACTTTAACTAATTTTAGAAAAGAACCACCTTCTAAGTTAGAGACTAACAAGGTTCCTGTTTCTGTTTCAGATATAAGAGGAAATGGAGTTGGGAGGAGTAAGAAGAATAAAGACAATAGTTTGAATAAGAATGATAGGCTTTCTAGTGAACCTTTTATTCCGAATAGTTGTACTTCTGACAGTGTTAGTTTGAAAAGTAATTCTTTTGATAAACATGAATGTAAGGTTTGTTCTGATAAATCTAAGTTTATGAATTTTGCTCGAAAGAATCTATATTGCAAACACTGTTGGGATAACTCATTCACATACTACTCCCCTCCTAAGTCTAAAAAGAATAAAAGCAAAGCTAAGTTGAACTCTAAGTCTAATTCTAATTCTGATTCTTCTACACAACCCAAAGTGTATCGAGCTAAGGTTGCCAATCCTACTTCTAAAAAGCACTTTCAGGAAATAAATGTTAAGATGGTTTGGAAATGGGTTCTAAAGCCGCGTTATGAATGGAGAGTGAAGGTCAAACCAGATGATATTCCTGAGTTGCTTGATGCTAACCGCGAAGGACCCATCCTGATATGGGTGCCTAAGCAAAACTAATTGTCTCTTTTGCAGGCCTGTCGATTGTGGGTAATAGATTCTGGATGTTCACGCCACATGACAGGATTCAAGAACCTCTTGCCTAACTATGTGGAGGAGCCTGCCGGAGCAGTTAGATTTGCCAATTCTGAAGCCGAAGGCCACGTCAGAGGATATGGAATGCTCGATAACGGTGTTGTGAAGATTCAAAAAGTGTTATATGTTGAAGGACTTGATCACAACCTGTTCAGTACCAGTCACTTCAGTGACATGAAATATCAAGTCCGCTTCACAACCACTCATTGCTATCTAGAGGATCCAGATGGTTACGAAGTCTTCAAGGCTGAGCGCCATGGAAATCTATACTATGTAGATTTTCCTACACTCTCTGCCACACGTCCAGTATGCCTACTAGCCAAAGCTTCCAAAGCACAATCATGGACGTGACATCGACGCTTGTCTCATCAAAATTTCAGATCTATAGCGAAACTACAGAGACAAGGTCTGGTCAAAGGTCTACCACAAATGAGGTTCAAAAAAGACTCACTATATCCCGCATGTGAGTTGGGCAAAATGAAGCGAAGATCCTTCAAGTCCAAAGCTGAATCATCGACCTCATCTGCACTGGAACTTCTTCATATGGACCTTTGTGGCCCAATGCGCACAACATCTATCAACGGAAAGAAATATGTGTTGGTAATGATAGATGACTACTCAAGGTATACATGGCTCGAGTTTCTTCGCAACAAGTCTGATGCGCCAGAGTTGATTATCGCTTTCATCAAGCGCATTCAAGTACGTCTTCAACTGCCAGTCAGAACCATTCACAGTGATAATGGCACGGAGTTCAAGAATGACACCCTGAAGAGTTATCTTACTTCCGTGGGTATTTCACATAATTTCTCTGCCGCTTACACTCCACAACAAAACGGCATTGTTGAACGGAAGAACCGCACTCTGGTTGAAGCAGCTCAGACTATGCTTGCTTACTCAGATCTACCCATGTACCTTTGGGCTGAGGCAGTCGCTACAGCATGTTTTACTCAGAATCGTACCATTGTGGTCAAGCGCTTTAATAAGACAGCATATGAGTTAATCAACAATCGTACACCTAACATCAAGTTCCTTCATGTTTTTGGTTGCAGGTGTTACATTCTAAAAGAGCGTCAAGGATTATCAAAGTTTGATAAGAAAGCGGATGAAGGATATCTCGTTGGATACTCTCTGACATCCAAAGCTTATCGACTTTACATTATTCGAACCAAGACGGTTGTTGAGAGCATGAATGTCTCCTTTGATGAGAATTCTACAAGGACTTCTGGACACAACAGTTCAGAACTCGGTCTTAACGACAAAGCTTCTATTCAATCAAGAATAGAACCAGCACCTAAAGGACTCACTTCTTCTAACTCTAACTCTACTTCATCTGAGTTAGATTTATTGTTTATTGATGCCTTTGATGATATATGTGCAGATTTTGAAAAAGGCATATCCACATCAATAACAAGTGGTACAAACTCGGAGGTCCCTACTATTTCTAAAGACATGTCTGGACCTTCCGAAGAAGTCACTGACACTTCATCTCCATCAGGTACAAGTACAAAGTTAGTTTCTGACTCTACTAATGCTGAATCTGTCTCTACAGATAGTTCTTCTGGAAACGAAGTCCCGAGCACTTCAACTGTTAGTCCAGAAGCTTCAGTATCAGAAACACCAGTACAAGATGTCCCGAGTACATCTATGGAGCAACCTGCCGTGCATGATGAAAATGATGCGTCGAATACGCAACAAACAGTTGAAGCTCTACCAAGCACACATCGTTGGACTAAGGATCATCCCCTGACCAATGTGATAGGTGACGTACAATCTGGTGTCACGACAAGATCTGCAACAACCAACTTCTGCATGTTTTCAAGCTTCCTTAGTTCCCTAGAACCGAAGAAAGCGTCTGAAGCTCTACGTGATCCCTTCTGGATTTCTTCTATGCAAGATGAGCTTCTCCAATTCGAAAGGAACAAGGTATGGCGCTTGATCCCACTACCTAAAGGTAAATCCGTTATTGGCACAAAGTGGGTGTTCAGAAATAAGAAAGATGAAGCTGGAGTAGTCGTGAGAAACAAAGCTCGACTGGTCGCCAAAGGGTATTGTCAACAAGAGGGCATTGACTATGATGAAACATTCGCCCCGGTTGCAAGGATCGAAGCCATCAGAATCTTTCTAGCCTATGCAGCGCACAAAAACTTTACAGTCTATCAGATGGATGTAAAGTCGGCTTTCCTGAACGGCGTTCTGCATGAGGAGGTCTACGTGGCTCAACCTGAAGGTTTCGTTGATCCTCATCACCCTGATCATGTCTATGTTTTAGACAAAGCGCTTTATGGTCTTAAACAAGCACCGCGAGCCTGGTATGAAACTCTCACTAAATTTCTACTTGCTTCTGGTTTCAAGAAAGGTACTGTTGATACAACCTTATTTCTTAAAAGGCAAGGTGAGGACTTGATTCTTATTCAGATTTATGTTGACGACATAATATTTGGGTCGACAAATCCGAAATTTTGCAAGAACTTTTCAAAGATAATGGAAACAAAGTTTGAAATGTCGATGATGGGTGAATTGAATTTCTTTCTTGGTCTACAAGTAAAGCAATTACCCGAAGGCATATTTATTAATCAAGCTAAATACATAAACGATATTTTGAAAAAGTTCAATATGTCAAATAGTTCAGTCATGAAAACACCAATGGCTACTGATACACTCTTAGACGCGGATCCCTCCGGGAAACCTGTTGATCAAAAGGTGTATCGTAGCATGATTGGTTCTTTACTTTATCTGACTGCTAGTCGCCCAGATATAATGTTTGCCACATGCTTTTGTGCGAGATATCAGTCTAATCCTAAAGAGTCGCACTTAACTGCTATTAAGCGAATCCTTAGATATCTCAAAGGCTCTCCCAATCTAGGCCTTTGGTATCCAAAGGATTCTCGTTTTGAACTAACTGGCTTTACAGATGCTGATCATGCAGGATGTAAGCTAGACCGGAAAAGCACCTCTGGGTCATGTCAATTTATAGGTGACAAACTTGTAAGTTGGACCTTAAAGAAACAAAATTGTGTTTCAACATCCACTGCCGAGGCTGAGTATGTAGCTGCTGCTAGCTGCTGTTCTCAAGTCCTCTAGATGATGACACAGTTAAGGGACTTTGGATACAACTACAAGCGTGTTCCTATTTATTGTGATTCCAAGAGCGCAATATCTATAACTGCTAATCCGGTACAACATTCGAAGACCAAGCATATCGACGTACGCTATCATTTCATTAAGGATCATGTAGAAAAATGTAATATTGAAATGCACTTTGTTCAAACTGACTTCCAGTTAGCTGATCTTTTCACCAAGCCATTGGATGAAAAGCGATTTCAATTTCTCATCAGCAAACTTGGAATGTTGAACATGTCTTAAACCTTACTCATGATTCTAGGGGGAGTATTCCAAGTTTTGATCTTGTGTGTTATTTTCCAACCGTTGTTAACGAGAGAGGAATCATTTTCATAAATGATTACCATTATTTCTTTTATTTATGCAGGTTTGGTCAAGTGACAATGACTTCTAATCACATCGGATTAGAACCCGCACTTCAGTGCCTTATTTTTTTTTTTCTGTTTTTCTTAAGCTTCAAAAAAAAAAAAAAAAAAAAAATCTTTCAGTTAAGGGGGAGAATATCTGTGATGCTAACAGATTTTTGGATACTTAAATACTTATCTGACCGTGTGTTCTTAAAGATAAATACTTGTGTTTTATCTTGTCAATATACTTTGTCAAGTATTCATACACATAACGGTTCAGAACATTCTAATTGACTTTGTTATTACCATGTATCAAAAGTAAAATCTTTCTATGGTCATACTCACGTTATTTGTATTCACTGTTGATTGAATCAAACGTCATCTCATGTGCTTTCATTGAAAATATGTTTATATATTGTTCATATAAACAACATTCGTTTTTGATTCTCCAAAATCTTATTCTTCATGACAAAATGATATGAGCTTAATTGTCAAACTCTTTTAGTTTGAGGGGGAGAATTGCATCGTCATACATAACTGTTTTGACATCTCCGAATATTATATTCTTCATGTAACAAGTGGTATTTGTGCTTACATGTACAATAACCTGTTGAACAACATGTTTTTTTAGGATCATACATGGGATTCAGTGTGAGAACTTAACAGAACTTCCATGGATTCACGATAACCAGTGTTTCCTACCCAGGAAGTATACCCTGCGTGATTGAGGGGAGAGGGGTCAAAAGAATTGAGTGATGGTGTGTGAAGAGGTAAAATGGAAAAGAGATATTGGTTAGAAGTGAGCATTAAAAGAAAGAGGGTGAGAGATCAGAGTAAAAGAATATTAAACTCTGCACCAAATTCTTTCTGAGCCGGGCAACCACATAATCTGATTGGTTCACATTCTTTGGTGACCATCATTGAAATAGGCAACTAGCCCATGCCATCTCTTGCATACAACCCCACCAGTTACTCATTCTTTTCTCAAAAAGAGAATGTTTCACATTTTCTGGGGACGTAGCACATACGCTATTGGTTCTTCATTTGGAAGATACTAATATTGAAAAAGAAGGAAAGTTGCCCCACCTTCGAACCCTTTCTCATGCACATTGAGTCTTTGTATAATTTGTTGCTGTCTCAACAAGTTTACATACTTTGAGCCTATATTGAAAAAGCAATCATCTATGCTTAATTTTTTTTTCATACACATGCACGAGCACACAGAAATTTGTTTTCTGTCAGAACGTTCATAGATAACCATGTGTTATTCGATGATTGAATGGAAGACCTGGGGAGTCTATATCAAACCAGCTCCTTATATAGTAACTTTGTGTTACTCAGTAACTTTGTGTTACTGACAGGCATTCTAACTGAGTCATTTGTTGATTCAGGCTTACAACTCTTAAACTGTTTGAATTTGCAAAGATTTAAACGGTTACAATTGACTATTTTTATCTGAAATGATTGAAATAATCACTCTTTCCATCTGGGAAGACTGCTCTTATTTCCATACAGGGCTCGTTACATGAAGACTGTGCTTACGTGATCATACACGATGGGGAGATTGTTTTGGTATGTTTTGATGATGATGCTTCTCACCATTCATCAAAAAGGGGGAGAAGATACAAAAATGGAGAATACTCAAAGAGGGAGAATATAATCTGAAGACTGCTGAAGATTTTAAAGACTACAAGTTTTGAAGATATCAACGTCATATCTGAAGAAAAGTGAAGAAAAGTGAAGACCCGAATTGCAATTTTTTTTTTAATCTTGAATCCAAAGGGGGAGATTGTTCGATCATAATTGTATTCAAGATTAAAGGGTTTAAACTGTATTTATTTGATAGTTATAGTTAAAGGGTTTAAAGTGTAATATGTTAATAGTTTATTAGTTATTGGGCCCAAGCCCATTAGAAAGCATGTTAAGCATTAGGAAGCCCATATGGCCTAGGTATTTAAAGTTTTGTTTAGTTTAGTTTTAGGTTAACTCTGATAATTTTCTAAATAGTAACCATACGTTTTCTCTGTATTCAAAGGGTATCAAGAACACTCAAGGGTTTCATTGTTTATTCAAGGGATTGGTATGTTACTCTGATTTATATATATCTCTTGATTATTATTGTGTAGCTTGATTACTTGATTGATTGTTAATCAACTAGATAAATCTGGGATAACATTCCGCTATAGTACTTCCGACTCAGTGCATCGACCACCACATTTGCCTTACTGGGATGGTAAAGCAACTCACAATCATAATCTTTGAGTAACTCGAGCCACCGTATTTGCCTCATGTTCAACTCTTTTTGATCAAAAACGTATTTCAAACTTTTATGATCCGTGTAGAGTGTACATTTGGTGCCATAAAGATAATGTCGCCAAAGTTTCAAAGCGAACACCACCGCCGCCAACTCCAAATTGTGGGTAAGGTAATTATTCTCGTGAATTTTGAGTTGTCTTCAGGCGTAAGCGATCACCTTGCCTCTTTGCATCAACACGCATCCCAACCCCATCTTTGAAGCGTCGCTATAGACCACAAAGTCTTCCGACCCTTCGGGTAGCGACAAAATCGGAGCTTCACACAACTTCTTTTGCAACGTCCGGAACACTTTCTCTTGCGCTTCGGTCCACACAAACTTCACATTCTTCCGAGTCAAGGCCGTCAAGGAAGAAGCGATTTTGGAGAAGTCTTGAATAAACCTCCGGTAATAACCTGCCAAACCCAAGAAGCTTCGGATCTCGGATGGACTCTTGGGAGGCTCCCAATTCATCATGACTTCAATTTTGGAGGGGTCCACCGTCACTCCGTCTCGAGTGACAACATGACCCAAGAATTGAACCTTTTCAAGACAAAAATCGCATTTGGAAAATTTGGCATACAACCTCTCTTTTCTCAACATTTCTAGAACTTCACGAAGGTGTTGCTCGTGTTCTGACTCGCCCTTGGAATACACAAGTATGTCATTAATGAACACAATGACTGACTTGTCGAGGAATGGTCGACACACTCTATTCATCAAATCCATAAACACCGTCGGTGCGTTAGTCAATCCAAACGGCATCACGAGGAATTCGTAATGGCTGTAACGCGTTTTAAAGGCCGTCTTCGGAACGTCGTCTCCTCTCATCTTCACTTGGTGATATCCCAAACGCAAATCAATTTTTGAGAAACAACCCGCTCCTTGGAGTTGATTGAACAAGTCGTCGATCCTCGGAAGCGGATATTTGTTCTTCACCGTTGCCTTGTTCAGTTCACGGCAATCGATGTACATTCTCATTGTGCCATCCTTCTTCTTGACAAACAACACCGGTGATCCCCAAGGTGACGAGCTTGGTCTTATAAACCCCTTCTATAGGAGCTCTTGGAGTTGAGCCATCATTTCTTGCATCTCCGATGGCGCCCTCCGGTAAGGGGCTCGAGTAATCGGAGCCGCTCCCGGTACAAGATCTATTCGAAACTCTACTTGACGACTGGGTGGTAAACAGGGCAAGTCATTGGGAAACTCGCGTACCACCTTCACATCTTCAAGTTTCTTCTTCTCGAGCTTGGCATCGATTACGTATGCTAGGAAGGACGAACATCCCTTCACTAAGCATTTTCGCGCTTTAGCCATGGTGATAACCGCTACATCGCCCTTCCTCCTTTCGCCATACGCTACCACCATCTCACTATACGATATAGGGAGTCGGATCAATTTCTTAGAACACAGGATCTCGGCATGATTGTCCGCCAGCCAGTCCATACCAACCACCACGTCGAAACCGCCAATAACAATAGGCATCAGATTGATTGAGAATTTATTCCCTTCGATGTCAATCGAGCAATCCTTCAAAACATCGCGAATCACTACTTGACTACCATTTGCTATCTCTACCACTAAAGCATAGACCAGGATACTAGTGGGCATGACAAGCTTTTGGCAAAAAGAATGAGACACGAAAGAGAAACTAGCGCCAGAATCAAAAAGCACACGAGTAGGTACGGAGTTTAGAAGAAACGTGCCCGATACCACGTCGGTGGATGCCTTAGCCTCGTCGGCCGTCATCTGGAAATCTTGACAACGAACTCGTGGAGGGTTCTCTTTCTTCTCCGGGGCACTCCCCGTCTTCCACTTCGGACACTCCTTTCGGAAATGTCCCGACATCTTGCATTCGAAACATACCAACCCCTTGATCGGGCAATCCTGAGTAGTATGATCTGTCTTCCCACACTTGGCACAAGAGGTGGGGTTGGATTTACAGTTGCCATGGTCCTTGCGTCGGCATCTAGGGCACCACCGCGCCTCATGGCGGTTATCAAAGTTCCTTCCCCCGTGGAAAGGTCTCGACCTCTTGGGAGGTCCGGGGTTGTTTTCCCACTTACTCTTGTCTCCCACCACTACGGCTTCTCCACTTTGTCCCTAGTATAGAAATCTTCCATGATTTTGGCCTCTTCAATGGCCTCACGAAGAGAAGAGGGCTTGGCGTTGCGAACCATGGACATCATGTCCGCCGGCAACCCTTTCAGATAAGCTTTCATTTTATCATTCTCAGTCGGGGCCACATGCCCCACTAGATCCAATTTCTCCATGAACTTCCTCGAGTAATCCCTCACAGACAGGTTTGCTTTCTTGAGGGCTCGGAACTCGTCAACAATCCGGTCCATTTCCCTCTCATTGCAGTACTCCTCCAGAAATTTTTTCTTGAATCCGACCCAAGTCAGTTGGACCAAAATAGTAGGGTAGAGGATGGACTTGGTGACATTCCATCATGTGAGTGCCCTGTCTCGCAACATTTGGGAATCGAACTTCACCTTCTGATCTTCCCCGCACTCAGATGAGTCGAATGCCTGCTCAATCCCCTGAATCCACTTCATACAAGGAACCTGGTCTTCAGAACCAGAGAACTCCAGTGGCCTGCAGCCTAGGAAGGACTTAAACGCGCAAGCTCTCTTGTCCTGCCTCACTTCGGTAATTATTGGTTCGTTAGTCCGTTTCGCGTGTCCTGTACCACCGAACCCAATCACCTCAATGTTCTTCGCAATCGTTTCATTCCTCCGGTTGCTCACATCGTGGTCCTCAAACATTTTCAGAAGTGACTCTTGCTGCTTGACCATTGCTTCGTTCATCATTTGCATTAGATTGGCCATCATCTCAGTTTGAGGATTCACCTCGCGTATGATCGAGTTGGACGAAGCCAGGTCCACCCGAGGAACGATCTCAGTCCCTCTGCCTAGCAATGGTTGGGGTGATGGGCGTACGGCGGCTTCAACCCTCTCCGGTTGATCAGCCGTTGAAGCGGTCGCCTCAACACCTTCCACTCATGTATGCGGTCTACCACGCGTACTAACCATCTTGATCTGCCACGCACGACAAAGAAAGGAGTAAGAGAGAGAGAAATAGAATTAAACACGAAGTAAACGTACTACTACATTACCAATTGTCATAACAACAGTACTTCAAGCACAGTCACGTAAAACATCCTCATAATGACATTAGCTAAGTGAAATTATGAACATATAATACGTAAAGGTTCTCGTTACCATCACCAAAACACTCGATAAACATAATTTCCGTCGACTCTAAGACCAACCCATCTTAGAAGTTCTACCCAAACTCACCAATCATCACTTAACATACTCAGTCTAAGTCTAGGCATCTTACATTCATGCCTAGTTCACTTAAACTAACGATCTAATACCAACTTGTAATGCCCTAAAATTTAGAGTAATTTAAAATTTTGAAAAAAATCGACAATATGACGTTTGTATTTGGAGTAAACCACCCGAAATGGGTAAATATAGAATAACATTTACAAAACCTGCGGATGAATAATAAAATTGACAACAAACTAATCTAAACCATTTACATCTAGATTACATTGGTTGTCAACCCAATTCCCAAAATAATAATAAGATTGTTTATGCGCTTCGACTCCATATATTTATCATCTCAAAAATGCCTCAAAGTCGATGCTCATCACTCAACTCTTCGGTGCCCTGCCACTAAGGGAACCTGTTATACACGTCATTTAAGAAAAAGTGTTAGGCTTAACGCCCAGTGAGAACATACAATTTATAAGGAAAAATTAAGAAATAATTTAAATTGCGACAATGGGTAATCTTTTCCAAAGAATGAAATGTACAATTGAAGTAATAATCACTTAAGACCTTACGATCCAAAATACATCTTGCGATAACGGGGGAGACCCGATTTTCCAAGGATTGTGGCGGAACACAAGAGTAAGACACGTTCCAAGTTATTGTGCTCACTATACTAGGATCAAGGCCACGAGCTCGCCGACTCGTACTCAGATGTGGGGGAGGGCACCCAATGATCCTTATCATGCTCATTCGCTAGGATTTACATTTACGACCCACGACTAGTATCCAGTCCCACATAACCGTACCAAGTTGCCACCCTAGGGCCCAATGTCTCAACTAGCTACAAAGGGATCAAACCCAAAGAACTCAAGTCGACTCTATACCTATGAATCCACTAGTAATAGTCTAGACTTGTCACAATTTCAGTTGTGACCAACTATAATCAAACATATAGCTCATGTGAACAATCCCAAAATATTTGGCTTACTTTCTCAAGAATGGATTATCTTCCAACTTTCTAAAACGTAACAATAATCACCAAAGCAGTCTTTCAAACACCCATATGATTTCATTTTTCCCAAAAAAATTTTATTCAAGAATTACCCCATAATAAATGACAACCATAAATAGAGTTAGAAGTAGTTAAGCATATATTTAACCATAAACGTGTAGAACACATCACTTTTATAATTCCAACAAAGGTTTTACAATCATATTTTCAAAAGAGTAGGAAACCCTAAAATCTCCCAAATGTAGAGTTAAGTCAAAATAATTTTCAACCAAGAATGTAGATATGGAGATGGTTAGGAGTCTAAAAGTGTAAGTTTGACATGTATAATGTTTTAGAAAGCAAAGATGAACTCACAATATGGGTTTTATCAAAACCCTAGCAAAACTCTAGAATGGAGAGGATGACACTAGAACTTGAGGATGAGAAATCTTCACAAGGAAAGCTTACAATCACCTAATCAACAATCATAAAAGCATATGAGTGAGGTTGTTGGGGGAATTAAGGAAGAGAGATGAAGGATGAGGGTTATTACTAAAAAACTGCAGAGAAAAACGAGCTCCAATCAACCAAAATAAATGCCAAATGACCTAAAAATCGGAGCTGGGCAATAAATACCCGCTGGTTACCAGCGACTATGCCCATGTGACAATGACAATGTCAAAGTCGCTGGGAAATGCCGCACCAGCCACCCCAGCTTCTGTTTATTTGGTGCGATTGTGACACGACGACAATGACCACATTCCCGCCATTTTTTGAGTTGACGACACCGATTCCCTCAAGGCCTCCGCCAGCATCAATTCCCACAATGCCGATGTCTTCCTTCGAGTTTAATGGGTACGCTTCTGACTCGTCGCAGCAGAATAGATTCCAGAATTCAGGGCATATTCCGTCGGGTACTCAAGGAAGCCTTCCGGTCGATCCTGTCGCCCAAAGGTTGAAGATGTTGGAAGAGTAAAACGAACGTGTTCTGTCACTACTTGCCAAGCTTCCAGGAGCAGCGGTACCAGTCGATGTTGAACCTCGTACGGGGTTTCTGGAATCACCTTTTGTCGATGAGATCGCGATGGTCGACGTCCTAAAGAAGTACAGTATCCCACGTTCACACCGAAATATTCTGCTGTCACGGATCCAACTGAATACGTCGCTCAGTATAAACAACTGATGTGGACAATTTCGATTCCCCACCAGTATCAAGAGGTGTGCATGTGCAAAAGTTTCGGAGCAACCCTTATAGGTGCAGCTTTGCAATGGCTAATCGTTCTCAAGCCAAAGTCAATCGGGTCGTTTGCCGAGTTGGTAAACCAATTCTCTCAGCAGTTCGCCAGTAGTCGCAAGATGGAAAAGCAAACTAGCGACCTCTATTACGTCGTTCAGAAGACCGGATAATCCATTCGCAGTTACTTCAACAAATTCAATGCCGAGATGATCAGTGTTCGTAACTGTGATATCAAGACCGCGATTGAGGCCTACAAGCGTGGCCTAGACGAGAGTTCGGGTTTCTACACTAATCTGATGAAGTACCCCCGGAGAACTTTGAAGACGTGCGCACAAGAAATTTGGCCTATATGAGAGTCGAAGATGACGCAACTTTTCATCGTAAGCATTCCAACGACAAGAAGCCATTGAGCGTAAAGAAACGAGAGTTCAAGAGCAGATCGACGGAAAAAATTGAGCCATCGAGGCAAATCTCAAACGTCCGGTTGGGCAAGAAAAAGGTCTCGACCTTGGCCAAGTTCCCTCAGTATCCTAAAATCTCCTCATATGGATTTAAGGGTACTTCCAAAGATTTGGTCGACGCAGTAAAGACCACACAAGCAACTGTTCGTTGGCAGAAGAAAGTGACAAGGCCGACGACAAGAAGAATAAGACCAAGTGGTGCGACTTTCACGACGACCACGGTTATACCACCGACGAATGCATAACACTCAAGAAGGAATTTAGTTGGCATGGTCTAAAAGGAAACCTCAAAGGTATTCTCGACGGACAAGCGACACCTGACAGAAACACTCGACCACCGTCCCCTGATCATGAGAAAGTCGTGAACTGCGTGACTGGTGGATCAGACGTATGTGGTCTAACCTACTCAGCAGCAAAGAGACATGCGTCTCAAAATGCAAACAATCAACCAATCCCTCGTTCTTCACGATCAAAGGAAAAACTGGAGCTCGAGTCTATGAAGATAACATTCGACCTAGATGACTTGGGTGACTTGCATTAGAAACATCATGATGGGTAGATTGTCCAGCTCAAGATAGGCAATTGTCTAACCCGAAGGGTGTTGGTTGACAGAGGAAGTTCAACGAACATCATCTTTCTCGACACCATTAAAGGTATGGGTCTTGACAAAACAGAAATCGTCCGACAACGTTGGTCGGCTTCAATGGAGACGCGACGAGCACCTACGGAGAGATCGTCTTACCAGTATATGCCAAGGGAATCAACAAGCAGACAAAATTCAGCGTTATAGACTGTTCCTCAGCATACAATATCATTCTTGGCCGACCCTAGATCCAAGACATGAGGGCAGTACCCTCGGCCTACCATCAGACGATGAAGTTTCCAACTCCATGGGGAATCTAGGAGATGAAAAGTGAACCGAAAGTCGTTCGGGATTGCTACAAGATGACTGTAACACCCCTAAAATTATAAAATAACAGACAATTTAAAACTTTCAAAAATCCCTTAAATACAAAGCTTTGAAACATCAAACATCTAAAATTACAAGGAAGATTCAATATAACAAAGTATCAGAGTTCTAACGGAACTATCTAGTCCCACAAACTAGGGACAACATTAGTCGTGTGTTACTAAAACCACCAAAGCTGCTATTTTCACCAACCCGGATGGCGTCACTAAAGCCATCCTACCGGAACTTCTACCAAGATCCACTCGCCACACATATCCATGTAAGACCTGATATACATGTGGAAAAGAAAAAGTGTTAGGATTAACGCCTAGTGAGTTAAAGCAGTTTTCATCATATAAATCATAAAACATTTAAAGTGAACGTTTTACTCCGAATAAGTCCATTTTAGAAATACTGATTATGAAGGGGTTTATTTGCTAATCAAGTTACTTCAACTTTCCAAACACCCATTTTAAATAATTAATCGACACCCAAAATTCCCCCAAAACGCACCCACACGGTATTCCGTCAAAAGACTCTTTGTGTAAATAAAATGGTACGTTTTAACACCAAAGGCATGGGTAAGGGAATACCCAAAATAACACCTTTCGGTGACGGGGAGACCCGATTCCATCGAATGTGGCTGGCACACAAAGTTAAGCCACTTATCAACGTTCTCGAGTTTCGCATAGACCATGGATCCCCGTATCCGGATCCTCTGAGCTACCACCGCAAGATACCCAACTGACCTAGCGTCTACTCGACCTCTAGATGAGTCTCACCACAAATTCACAAGTCCCTGTATCCGGCTCACCATGGGCACCACCGCAAGACTTAGCTCCGTATACGGCTCTCCAAGAGCACCACCGCAAGCTTACATAACAACATGACTTGGGGACCACTCACTAGACTCAAACATGGACATCAAAACTCCATGATGAACATGACGACTCATATGCCTATGGATCCAATACATTACAGTCTAAACATTACATGACTTCGTATGAATGAACTAACGCATCCAAAACATGTAATAACCAACATTTATATAATAATTGTATTTCCATAAAGCGCCCATGTTGAGCTGTTTCCATAACTCAAGCCACAATGCATCTTAAAACGTTTGCCAACAAAAGCAAAACCAATATGAATATACGTGTCGAAGTATAATTTTCCCAAAATATACATTTCCATCAACGTATTGTCGTCCGAAGGCCAAAACCGTAGGATTTATAGTTTCTCAAATGCTTGTAGTGTCCAAAATGATTTCCGTTTACTCACGCCATTGAAACCGAACTTGTTTAAAACATCGATATCTCGAACTCATAAGTAAAGTAAAATCCCAAAACTCCCACTTGTACCCAACTTATCATCAAAACAAAACCCAACACTTTATGTTGACTAATTTGTTTAATAGTTCCAATAAAACTTCTTTAGTGGATTTGGATATCATTTTGACGCTAAAACACCCCAAACACACTTAGCAACCCACATAAAGCTTTGACATTCCAAATATGTGAAAATACCCATTTACCATGAAACTCATCAATTGTAAAATGTGTTTGTATCATATGTTCAAGAATCTCCTTATGGTGACTCAAACCTTTCATAAAATATAGTAAACCTTTTTCCCAAGAGCTTGATAGCACAAAATGTGCAAGTATACAATATTCACAAAACTTATCAAATTAAGGTAACCCATATATATATTTTCAAAATCCCAAAATATATGCATTTTGACATCTATACAGTTTTAAAAATATAGTAAAACTAGGTTTTACCAACACAACTTGAGCTTCTTGAAGGAAAACTTGAAACTTTCTAGATCCTTAGCTCCAAACTCTCAACCAAGATCCTTAGACACAAATATTCTCATAGCTACATTAAATCCCAACAATAATGAAAGAAGAAAGGAAATACCAAAACCCTAGCTTTTAAGAGAAGAGTGGAGGAGATTAACTTGGCTACAACACTTGAACCCACAAACTCAAGTTCTTGGTGATCCACACTTGGTCTCAACAAACCCTAGGTTGACAAGGAAAGAGGAGAGGGGTTTATGGAGTGAAAATTGCCTAAGAGGTTCTCTAAATCGGATCTTAAACGAGTTGGGGAAGAAAATGAGATTAATTGGGTGAAAAGTTGATTTTATACCATCAGGACCCCGTAGGCGACAATGCCCGACGACAGTGCCAAGGGCATTGTCGCGGGTCATAATCGCGAGCTCCACCCCCCTCGGTACCATTTAAGCAACAGTGACACGCGATTGTGCCACTGTTACTATCGCAGTCACAGTCGCGTGACACGTACCGCGTGTAACACCCGGAAATTTATAAGGTAAGTAATCGTTTCTCCTACTTTTAATTTCGTAAATTGCTAATGTGGAACCTTAATTTGAGCACATGTCCACTCTTAAGATGCCTTAATGTTATATGAACTGTGTATTAATATTCTCGGTTGAACCTCACGCTCGTAATTGAAATTGGTTGAATTTTCGGGACTTCAGGGAGTTGGCGCGACTATGACACGCGATTGTGACATGTCACTATCGCGGTGTCACAGTTGCTGGAGGTGTACCGTAGGTGGGTTAGAGATCGCGACTATGACACGCGATTGTGACATGGTCACTATCGCGGTGTCAATGTCGTCGAACATGCACCTAGCTCAGGGGGAGACCGCGATTATGACACGCGACAATGCCCATGGCATTGTCGCCGGGCAAGGTCGCGAGCGGGATGAATCCCTTAAATGGGTTCCAGCCGATCTTATTTCATTCAAAACACATTCTACTCCTTCTTTGGCGATTTTCTCTCCCAAAATACTGATTCCTCTCCTCACCAAACCCTAACCTCATTTATTACAAAGTAGTTGGGAGGTTGGATCCTTGGCTAGCATTAAATCATCAAGGAGGATTTCTAGGGTTCTCCAAGTTGACCTCCTCTTCACTTCAAGTCTCATCTTCTTCAAAAGCTAGGGTTTCAGCTTTTCTAGGTTTTGGTCAAAAACCTAGATTGTGAGTTTACTAATCTTTTGTTAAAACTAGATACACATCATTATCTTCTACTTGTCAATGTCAATGTATATCTCAAATGTTCATATTTAATGTTTCAAGTATTTGGAGGGTTTTTACCCATGGATTTATGTTTATGGAAGTTACCATGTGTTATATGTGTATATCTTGGTATGTTGATGATTCCTTCTTGGAATGCCTTTTTTGGCGACATTATATTCTCACGAAGTATTTGGATGGATATTATGTTATATGTTGGATTTACATGAGTAGGATGGTAATAGTGTGTTCCTAGTGGATATCCAAAATGTTACGGATGGAATTACATCTTTGTTGGGAAATTCAGAATTTCACATGTACAATTAATACTGCTAGAAGAACTTGGTTACTACTTCTGAATATTACTACTTCTGAAGTTAATGCTGCTGAACAAGATTAATGCTGCTAAGTCAAGGTTAGTACTGCTAGAGGAGATTACTACTACTAAGCAATTTTAGTACTGCTAGTAGTTAGTACTGCTGAATGTTAATACTGCTCAAAGTATTAATACTGCTGAAGACTTAGTACTGCTTATGAGATAATCAAGATTCGTGTAGATCAAGTTTGAAGATTAAGGAAAGCTTGAAGATAAAGATAGAAGATTATTTTGAAGATCTTTTATTATTTGTAATTATCTTTTATCTTCAGTATATATAGAATAGTTTAGAATTGATAAGAAATTAACTTTGATTAATTTTTAGAATTTTGAGTTTTTATTTTCTTAGAGAGAATCAACCTCAAGGTTAGAACCCTAATTCTAGAGAAGTAGAATTCGTATTGGTGAGCCTGTTCATCAGTATTGAGGTTGTGTGTAAAAGCTTGTGACTTTTAATCATTCAATAAGAGTTTACAAGTTGTGATTCTGATTTACTGTTTCATTGTTTTTCTGAATATTAAAGTGCTATTCCGCAGCTTCTTTAATATTGTTTTCTGAGTGTTTATTCTTGTTAAGAATTAAGATCCTGACAAGTGGTATCAGAGCTAGTGCTCTCAGAAACCTTGAATCATCTTTCTTTCTTGAAATAAAAAAATCATCAATGGCTAAAGATTCAGACTCTTCAAGCACAGAAATCCCCACAGAGGTAATTTCTAATCTTTTCTCTAAATCCTGTATTGACACTGTTAAAAGGTACAGGCATCACAACCAGAAGATGAGTGATGACCTTAAGAGGTTAGAGAAAGATATAAAAGACTATGTGAGAATTGTTGAGAGATTTGAGGAACAGATTAAAGGTTTCCAAGCCAATGAGCTTCAGCACATGTATGACACAAATTACTGGAAGTGGGAGAAAGATCAGTATGAGATTAAGCTTAAAAAGAAAGAAGAGGAGTGTGAGAAGATAAAAAGTGAGTATGAGAAAGCTAAGCTTGACATTGAGAAGTATTCATATGCTTCTAAAACCATGGATTCAATTCTAAAGGTCCAAATCCATGATAAGCTTAAGCCAGGAATAGGGTATCATACCACACCACCACCATACAACAACAACTACATTCCTCCTACTTCAGACCTGCTAGAGACCAAGGACAGGAAGGACTTTCCTGAGGGAGCTACTAAGGTAGATCCATTAGACAAAGTGGTGGTTGAAACAGACTCTGAAGAAGAGAACTCTAATGGTAAGAATGAGGATGATCACAAAGATATTCCCTTAGAAAATCACATTATTACCAATGAGGACTGTGGAAGGGCTTGGGTCAAATCAAAGGACATAGAGAATATAGAGGGAAAGTCTGGTAAGGTCCATTACAAACAGACCACTGTTGTGAATCCTGTTCCTTGCAAACAGTGTGCATGCAATAAGCCTGAGCCTCTAAAACATGATAAAAGAAGGGGGAATCAAAGAAATTGGAATAATAAGTGGGCACAAAAACAAGGGGTTGATCTGAGTAAAATCAATAGACCAAAACCTTGTTTTATCTGCGGCAAATTGAATCATCTTGCCAAATACTGTTATTTCAATCCTATTAACCAAAGAGTCACTTTTCAAAGACAACCACAAAACTCTTTTGGTTATAGGAATCAGAGAAGGAATCTTATGGCTGAGAACAGAGCACCTAAAAAGTTTCATGCTCAGAACAAGTTTGCTAATATAAAGAAAAATACTCCAAATAAGCCAATGAGTAATTTAAAGACAAAGAAAGCAAACAACTTTGTTCAGGTTTGGGTTCCAATTGTAAAGAAACCTGTTAGTACTACTATCCCAGATAGTACAACTAACAGAAAGAGTGCTGCTAACTCAGTTAGTACTGCTAACCAAGTTAGTACTGCTAACAAGGCTAGTGCTGCTTCTAGTAGTAATGCTGCCAAGCCTATAATCTTGACAAAGTATTCCAGCCATGAGATTCCTAAACAACTCATCCAGACTAAACTTACAGATTATATTGATGAGAAAGGACAACCCAAGACCACTTTGGCTTGGGTTCCCTCCAAAACTAACTGATTTATCTAGTGTGCAGAGCAACCAATAGCTCAAGAGGAAGAGCATTTGGCATGTTGAAAATGGTTGCTCTTGGCACATAACAGGGAACATGGACTGCCTTCAAAATTCATCAAAAGATTTGTTGGAGGACATGTTTAATTTGATGCAGAAGTAGATATGATAAGTGATAAAAGTAAGGGAGATGATGTTGAGCAAATAAGGTACAAATAAAGGAAGTCTACTACCTTGCTCAGAGTACCTCAAGCTTCAAAAAGGAACCAAGTGTTCCAGTACAGATTATTCAAGCTCAATGGCGTCTATGGCATTTATTGACGAGCATAATGAAATCGCAATGCTACAAAAGCCAAAGCAAGCTGCAGGATTTCATCAGATAGTGGATTTTCTGAAGTCTAGCCATATCGCCTATGCTCTGACAGTGTCTCCATCAATCTATATCGAGCACCAACAACAATTTTGGGCTAATGCCACCATTGTTACTGAGAATGGTGTGCAAGTAATCAAGACAAGGGTGTGTGGCAAACTCTTGACAGTTACTGAAGAGGTAATTCGCATCAGTCTACGTCTAGACGATGCCTCTGGTATCTCATCTATCTCTTCTGATGAACTGTTTTCCACTCTTACAAGAATGGGGTATGGAGGCCCATTGGGTGTTTTCAAGTTCTCAAAAGCTAAATTTTCACCCCAATGGCGTTTCTTTGTCCATACCCTTATGCATTGTATTTCCAAAAAGACTACTGGATGGAGTGAGTTCAGTAGCACCATTGCTTATGCTTTGGTGTGCTTGGCCACTGCCAGAAAGTACAATTTTTCTCAAATGATTTTTAATGACCTTGTGTCAAACTTGGGAAACAAAAAGAGTTTCTATATGTACCCAAGATTTGTCCAGGCAGTTATAACCAATGAATTGACGGATATGCCTCACTTTGATGAGGTATATGTACCCAAAATCCCCAAAGGCAAGGTCTTTTCAAACATGAAGAGATCTCCATTGGACTCGGAAGGAGTTGACACCCCATTGTTCTCTACAATGATGGTGGTGTCCCATAATGAAGAAGGTATGGCAACAGGGTCAAGGCCCTCATTAGACCATCCCACTGCTAGCCAATCCCAACCTTCACCCTCCATAGCAATCCCCCAGTCTCTTGTTCAAAAGCCAATTTCTCCAATAACCCAAACTTATATAAGGAAAAAGGTACAGAAGGTTCCTTCCCTTCTTGTACCTTCACCCACAAAGCCTCTAAGCCCTCTAATGGAGAATTCTCCATTAGAGAATATCAACAGGGAAACCACAGGGGTGTCTCCCAACCCCAAGGAGGTGCTCACTGAGGAGATGTTTGAGCATATGGGTGCTAAGGCTGCCACTACTCCTGCTAGCACATAGGAGGTCAGTGGTAACATAAATAAGACCTTCCTCATGGCAACTTTGAATGAGCAATCATTCAAAGGTCCCAAGAGCCAAGAACCCAAGGGGGTAGCAGGTGCTTCTGCTAGGCAGAAGACCTCTACTACAAAAAGATCCCATGATCCTTCAAAAGAGGGTAATACTTCTGGAGAAGGTGAGGACAGATATAACTATTTTGAATTGATGGAAACCATGGGAAACATCAACATGGATGTGATCAAACAGGGCAAAGAAATAGAAGAGCTGAAACTGATAGTTCTGTCTCAACAAGAACAGATTGTCAACTTGAAGCAAATGGTGAAGAAATTGATTCTACAAAAGAAGAAGAAACAATTTGTGCTCAGAAGGAGGAAACCAGTGACTCATGCTCCCAAAAAGGGGGAGTCAGAAGCTGATGCCAAAGCTAAGGGGGAGCAAGAGAAAGTGGATGTTGAGGGGGAACAACAAACTGAAACTGAGTGTGTACAAGCAGCAGAAAAAGAGAAAGAAGCAGTAACAGAACAAGAAGCAGTAACAGTTAATGCTGCTGAGTCAAGCCAAGCAGCAGAAACTGTTAATACTGCTGATCTGAAAGAAGCAGCAGAAATAGTACAAGAGGTACTAACAGATCTTGAAATTGTTGAAACTCTAATCAAAGCCAAGCATGATACTCCCAAGGTCACCTCAAAGGCCAAAGGAGTTGTCATCAAAGAAAGAGCTGAGGCTATAAAGAAATCAAGCATTGAGAAGGTGATGAGCAAAGATAAAGGCAAAGCTAAGCTAGTGGAATCTAATCAACCTATCAAAAAGCAAAAGTTGGTTGAGTCAGATGAAGCTTTGGCCAGGAAGATGCAAGCCGATCTTGAGCAAGAAGAGAGGGTTCAAGTAGACAAAGATAGGGAGATGGCAAAGGCTTTAGCTGCAGAACTGAATAAAGCTTATCAACAAAGCTTAGCAACTGAAATGGCTCAGAAGAAAACTGCAACTCTTAAGAAATCTATGATGATCAAGAAGGCTGCAAAGAAGAGACAACCCTCAAAGACATTCCTAGGTAACGAAGAGAGAAACAAGATGATCACATTTCTCAAAGGTGTTGTAGGAGTCAGAAAGAAGATGTTCACAACAATGCCATTTGAACAGATTAAAGAGTTGTATGATTCAGAAATGCTCAAGCTTCAAGGGAATGAAACTGCAAGAGTGGAAATGGAGAAGAGAATGAAAGAAAGCAATGATTTCATGATAGAAAAACCTTTTCCAGATGAGCAAGAAACACCACCAAAGAAAGAAGCAACTCTTGGTGAAAGTCTAAGGACTCTAAAAAGAACCAAGATGGTGGCAAGAAGAAAATCAATCAAGAAGCCTAGAATAGCTGCAGAAGAAGTTGAGAAGGTTGCTGAAGAAGAAGAGGCACCTAAGTCATCTGAACAGAAAGAATCAACAAGGTCTGATGATGTAAATCTATACATGGTAGTGATGGACAAAGTGCCTAAACCAATTTCTGCTGAACCTGTTGGTGTGAAGCCTCCTGAAGTCATCTTCTGGGATACACTGAAAGTTGATGGTAAAGAGTACATCAGGCTCAAGAGGAAGGATGAAAAGTATGAAGTACACAATACTTGGGCAAAGATTGTAAGAACATGCTCCAGGTCAGATCTTGAAGAAATGTTTGAAATAGGAATGAATTTGTATGCAGATCAACTGAAAGCTCCAGAGATTTCACTTACAAAATTAGTGATGGAGTATCTGTGTATGATGTTCAAGCCTGAAGAAGTGGATCATGTCATCAGAAATGTGTTCAAAACTGTCAACAAGTGGACTCTATATGAAACTAGTGGAGTATATGCACTAACTATGGACTTAAATCACATAGAGTACTTCCTAGTGGATAGAGTGTACAATCACAGCAGACTGAAGCTTCATGCTATGCTGAAGAAGAAGCTAGGATGTGTTTCAAATTCAGAAATGGCTAAGTATCTGATCCAAAGAACTATAAATCAGAGTTTGGGGTTGGATGTAAATACAGGAGTATAAGACTTGATGAAGTTTTGGGAGCATCTTGAAGATTATCTGAAGAACTTGACTTCTCTTCCTAAAAGTCAAGTTAGGGGGAGATTGTTGGGAAATTCAGAATTTCACAAGTACAATTAATACTGCTAGAAGAACTTGGTTACTACTTCTGAAGATTACTACTTCTGAAGTTAATGCTGTTGAACAAGATTAATGCTGCTAAGTCAAGGTTAGTACTGCTAGAGGAGATTACTACTGCTAAGCAATTTTAGTACTGCTAGTAGTTAGTACTGCTGAATGTTAATACTGCTCAAAGTATTAATACTGCTGAAGACTTAGTGCTGCTTATGAGATAATCAAGATTCGTGCAGATCAAGTTTGAAGATCTTTTATTATTTGTAATTATCTTTTATCTTCAGTATATATAGAATAGTTTAGAATTGATAGAAATTAACTTTGATTAATTTTTAGAATTCTGAGTTTTTATTTTCTTAGAGAGAATCAACCTCAAGGTTAGAACCCTAATTCTAGAGAAGTAGAATTCGTATTGGTGAGCCTGTTCATCAGTATTGAGGTTGTGTATAAAAGCTTGTGACTTTTAATCATTCAATAAGAGTTTACAAGTTGTGATTCTGATTTACTGTTTCATTGTTTTTCTGAATATTAAAGTGCTATTCCGCAGCTTCTTTAATATTGTTTTCTGAGTGTTTATTCTTGTTAAGAATTAAGATCCTGACAATCTTGAGACCTCCTAAATGCATTATGTGGAAGAACCAAGTCTGTGATTCACTATAGGAATGTAGGTGGGTGACATTTGGAGAATTTCCTAAAGCGGTAGTCACCTATGTACCTAGACCTCCGCCGTCGGGGAATTTCCAGAGGCGGTAGTCCCCGGTGCGTGTCGGACCTTTGGGTTGCCAGAGAAAGTGGCTTCAAGGTGCATTGCCTCTTTGGGTGAACCGGATTGGAGATATGGGTCGCTCCCGTTGACTCCACATCTATATGATTATTTGTTAACTGCTGATAAGAACTGTAACTGTTTCTGGCATGATTTTACTTGTTCAACTCACTAGGCTTTTTGGCCTAACACTTGTTTGGTGTCGATGTGTATCTCAGGTGTTAGCAGCGCGGATCCTAGACATGTATAGATGCTTTTGGCGAGAGCTTGGGGATACGACACTTGGACTATTTTGATAAGCCTTGGGTTTATAGATGACACCCCTTTTTGTAATCTCTTTTCTAGATGTAGAAATTAGATTAGTTGGTTGTTGTTTATTTATCCGTTAAATTACAATTGTGATTAAACAGGTTTAATTGTATTATTCCCCTTTTTGGGAGGCTCTTGCTATGGCAATTTTAGTATACCTCATGTCCGTTTTTCGGATTTTTGTTATCCCTATTTTTAGGGTGTTACAAGTTGGTATCAGAGCTTTAGTTTAAGTGAACTAGGTATTGTTTTAGCATATCTAGACTTAAGCTTTAGACTTTTTGACTTCACTGTCCTCTTGGGGTAAAAATCCTAGGTAGGGAGAGTGTTAGGTTACGGAATTACACTAATTGAGAGTTGTGATGATGGTAACAAGAATTCTTGTGTATGGTTCATTCATAATTTCACTTAGCTACTGCTATTATGAATGCATTGTTACGTGAGCATACTTGATTTACTGTTGTTGTGATAATTGATGAATGTATTAGTACGTACAACGAGTTCAACTCGCTTAGTCTTTTCTCAATCTATTTCTCGTATGTGTGCGGTAGATCGAGATAGTCAATACTCGGAGCAGATTGCCGGGTACGCCGGATGGTCATTTGGAAATTGAATCTACCGCTGAACAACCCGGTTTAGGAGGGGCTATTCGAAGGCCACCACCGAACGAACCTTTGGGAGGGGGACCCGAGTTTATCCCTCGCAGAAACATTGTGGTGGGCGATGCTGTTTTGGAGGAGGCAACCATGGAAACCTGGTTACGGGATAGTATGATGCAGGCTATGAGTGTTGCCATGGCCCAACAGCAAGTGCAACAGCAAGAGTTTTTCATGAAACTCTTAGAAGATCGAGATGCCAGTAACCGTCAACCTGAGACTATGGCGGATAATGCTATAGCCGGGTCGGGTGCTAGACCGGAAGTGGTGACAACCGAGGAACCACCTGTGAACGAGGATCGAGTAAGGACTAAGGGATGCTCCTACAAGGCTTTCCTGGGGTGCAACCCCAAGGAGTTTGTGGGTTCTGATAACCCAGTTATATGCATGTACTGGCTCAAGGAAGTGGAGATGGCCTTTGAGTCGAGCGAGTGCGACGTGTCGCAGCGGGTGAAGTTTGTTTCTCAACTACTCCGGGGAGAGGCATTGATCTGGTGGAATCTCACCCGGTCCGCCCTCACCCCCAAAGTCCTAATGAAGCTAACCTGGCCAGTCTTCAAGAAGAAAATCATGGACAAGTACTGCAGCGAACGTTCTTTGGATAAGCTAGAAGCCGAGTTCCGAAATCTGAAGAAAGGGAATTTTTCCGTAGCCAACTACTCCAAGCTATTCCTAGAGAAGTTGAACTTAGTGGGATATCTGGTCCCCGACGAGAGATCAAAGATTAAGGCCTTTCATCTTGGCCTACCGGCCGATATGCGGACTGACGTACGCAATGCCGGAGGGTCGACTCTTCAAGAAGTCATTGAAGAGGCCTTGCTTGTGGAAGATGATAGGTTGGCTGAGAAGGAGGAAAGAAGTGTTGTGGGTGAGAAGTGGAAGTGGGAAGGGCCATCTGGGCCCGTTCGTCAGTCGAAGCCTTTTGTTAGTGGGAGAGCTGGCGACTCTCGTAAAAGTGATCAGTGGTGCCAAAGGTGTAGAACCAAACACTCGGGCGCGTGTGCTCCTAAAACCTACGCAGGTCCGGTAGGTTGTACCAAGTGTGGCAGGAAGGGACATGTGGCTCGGGATTGCGCTACCCATCCGACGATATGTTTCGAGTGCCAGGAGCCGGGGCACGTGAGGAGAAATTGTCCAAAGGTGGCGGGGTTTAACCAAAACAGGTCCGTTGGGTCGACGGCTAGAGTCGACCAATCGCCGAGGGTGCCGAGTCGAGCTTTTCGGATGACGACCGAAGAGGCGAAGGAGACCGCCAATGTTGTTTCGGGTACATTCCTAGTAAACTCCTTGTCTGCTCGTGTTTTGTTTGATTCGGGTGCTACGTGTTCGTTTGTATCGGATATTTTCTGTAAGTGTTTCGTCACTCCTATTAGTGTCCTTCCCGATGCACTAGTAGTAGAGATTGCTAGCGGTGACCAAGTAATTATCCGAGACCGTTATTGTGATTGCACCATAGAGATCAATGGGAGTCCTTTTGGGGTGGATTTACTACCTATGACCATCGGAGGATTCGACGTGGTCATAGGCATGGATTGGTTGTCAAGGCACAAGGCTGAGATCTTTTGTTCTAAGAAGATGATCCAAGTGCCTTTGACGGAATGCGGCGTGGTCGTTATCTATGGGGAGAAAGGAAAGGGGCGCAACCCCATTATTTCCTCTCTCAAAGTGCGAAAGTTTCTAGCGAAGGGTTACCCTTCGTATCTAGTGTACGTTGTGGACGCGAAGAAGGAAAAGAAGACAGTGGAAGACATGAAGATCGTGCGGGATTATCCAGATGTCTTTCCGTAAGACCTTCCCGGATTATCACCGGAACGTCAAGTGGAGTTTCAAATTGACCTCACTCCGGGAGCGGCTCCGATAGCCCGAGCTCCCTATCAGTTGGCCTCGATGGAGATGAAGGAGATGATGACACAACTTCAAGAGTTGTTAGAGAAGGGTTTTATCCGACTGAGTTCTTCACCTTGGGGAGCGCCGGTGTTGTTCGTGAAGAAGAAGGACGGATCGATGAGGATGTGTATTGACTACCATGAGTTGAATAAAGTCACGGTAAAGAACAAGTACCCTCTACCTCGCATCGATGATCTCTTCGATCAACTTCAAGGTGCGGGATGTTTCTCGAAGATTGACCTCCGATCTGGTTATCATCAAGTGAGAGTGAAGAATGATGATATTTCGAAGACGAACTTCCGAACGCGTTACGGTCACTATGAGTTCTTGGTGATGCCTTTTGGGTCACCTAGATTGTGAGTTTACTAATCTTTTGTTAAAACTAGATACACAATATTATCTTCTACTTGTCAATGTCAATGTATATCTCAAATGTTCATATTTAATGTTTCAAGTATTTGGAGGGTTTTTACCCATGGATTTATGTTTATGGAAGTTACCATGTTTTATATGTGTATATCTTGGTATGTTGATGATTCCTTCTTTGAATGCCTTTTTTGGCGACCTTATATTCTCACGAAGTATTTGGATGGATATTATGTTATATGTTGGATTTACATGAGTAGGATGGTAATAGTGTGTTCCTAGTGGATATCCAAAATGTTACGGATGGAATTACATCTTGAGACCTCCTAAATGCATTATGTGGACGAACCAAGTATGTGATTCACTATAGGAATGTAGGTGGGTGACATTTGGAGAATTTCCTAAGGCGGTAGTCTCCTATGTACCTAGACCTCCGCCGTCGGGGAATTTCCAGAGGCGGTAGTCCCCGGTGCGTGTCGGACCTTTGGGTTTCCAGAGAAAGTGGCTTCAAGGTGCATTGCCTCTTTGGGTGAACCGGATTGGAGATATAGGTCGCTCCCGTTGACTCCACATCTATATGATTATTTGTTAACTGCTGATAAGAAATGTAACTGTTTCTGGCATGATTTTACTTGTTCAACTCAATAGGATTTTTGGCCTAACACTTGTTTGGTGTCGATGTGTATCTCAGGTGTTAGCAGCGCGGCTCCTAGACAGGTATAGATGCTTTGGGCGAGAGCTTGGGGATACGACATTTGGACTATTTTGAGAAGCCTTGGGTTTATAGATGACACCCCTTTTTGTAATCTCTTTTCTAGATGTAGAAATTAGATTAGTTGGTTGTTGTTTATTTATCCGTTAAATTACAATTGTGATTAAACAGGTTTAATTGTATTATTCCCCTTTTTGGGAGGCTCTTGCTATGGCAATTTTAGTATATACCTCATGTCCGTTTTTCGGATTTTTGTTATCCCTATTTTTAGGGTCTTACACCGCGACCTTCAACCATCTGCGATTGTGACCAGCGACTATGACATTTGTCATAGTCGCGTGGCACTCTCGCGCCAAGCACGACTCGACCCGATTTCTTCGCTTTGTCGATCCAAATGCCCAAACCGAGCCTACAATGTTCTTAAACAGGTTCTAAAACGAGACATCTCCTAACACGGGGATTTTGAACATTGATACTTATTTGAGTTTTCCGGGTGTTACAATCCTCCCCACCTTGAAAATGATTTCGTCCTCGAAATCTTGACCCGGAAGTCCTAAAGCTCCACGGGACATGGGGCATTACTATCGAATCCAAATTTTCCAAATACACGCCCCACCCAAAATTGACTCCTTAGCCGTAGAACATTTTTCTCGTCCTTACACGCAATTTTTACCAATGAGCAAGCATTGGTCAAGGGGTACGAGAAGTGGTTCCACCACCTTATTGGCAATAACAATTCTCCCCATAGTCTTTCACCCGAAAGACTTGGACGAATTATCTGATCTCCAAACCTTCAACTCTTCCTTGTTCCCCGAGGTTTTTGTGAAGAGTTGCCGACCTACCGATCCCCATATGCTCGAAAGATGCACCGTCGATTCTCGCCTATTGGTAGATTCCCTTAGAACCCCCAATAAAGAGTCCGGGTTAAGAACAACCCTACGGATGACTCTTGCCACAAGACTCTCTAATGAGGACCCGAACCTAGGGATACCTCTCACAACCCTAAGATCATCCTAATACCACCACTGATCTCGACTTAGCTCTCGCCCAACAAGCTGCACGGAAAGCCTAGCATACTAACAAAAGATAAAATCGCTATCAAATAAGAAGGCAAGATCCTACACATGAGCCACCAACAAGATCATTAGGGTTCCCAACTTTAATTAGAGTTGACAATCCTCCAAAATTCCAACAATCCTCACGGCGCTTACAACTTAGTTCTATCCCTTGACTAGAAGGTTCCGTTAGGCTCCTAATTGACTACACTCCAAAATTCATTTACTTGGTCACACCAGACCGAGTATCGTCACCACTTGAGAGTTGATTCCACTTATCATAATAGAGGGTGCCCTATCTTACAATATGCCAAAATCTTAAGTCTAGGATTTGGTTGGGTCTGCAATTCCGCGATAGCCTCGAGGCGACCAACTCATGGATTCGTTAACTTTTAAAAGTCTCGCTTAGCGGGGTCTTCCAAAATGTCACGCAGATCTTCCTTGCATTCTATGACCAAATACTATCTACAACTTATCTTATTAGCTTCTATAGACAACATCCCGAATTCTTAGCGGTCGCTTGCCAACGACTCCTTCTACGATCACAGGTGGAAACATTTTCTTGATCTTTCTAAGCAAACTGGCACTCGATTCGTCTCAAGAAACCTCCTCTAACACCGGTACTATTTAACTCCAATTACCAAAGTCTTCGATTTAAATTCTTATGTTGGTTCTCCATTAAAACAACCACATCAATCGGTCACCAACCTCGAAGCTTACCTCTTAAAACTTCTACTCTTTTCCTATTATCGATTCAAGCCTCGACTACATGACTTAACACCCAAAGCCCCCTTACCTACCCCTATAGGGCTCCCAAAAACACTATCAACATCGATCTCTAGCATCATGTACCAGAAACTGGCACCACTTATCCATTAAATGAGATAGCGGTAAACCATTCTAACAAAGACTCGAACACGATAGCTTAACTACCCTATGGAACGCAACAAGTGGGGAACGTACCTGTCGTCACCGACATGCCATCCCATCCTGGGCATGCTGTGCCCGCTTCCCGATCCTTCACTGATCCCTGCATGAGGGCAATCCTTCTTGATATGACCCGGTTCTTTAACACAAAACAAATAGTGCCCTTGATGGAACAATCCCGATGGGAGTGGCCTAACATGCCACACTTGAGAAACGTCAAAGGGTTGGGGTTGCACCTCCCCGCATGTTTGGATCGACACTCACGACACCACTTCGACTTCCTGCGATGGCTGCTTCTCTTCTCTTCTTCATAATTATGGTATTCATGGGGTGGACTCCACCGGTCCTCCCGTTTCCTCTTTTCCGGAAATTCTGTTTCTTCTTCTTCACCCCAGGAATGAATGTCTTCCATAAACTACGATTCTTCTATCGATTCCCGAAGAGTAGAAGCCTTGGAACATCGGACCATCGCCTTCATACGGGCTGGCAGTCCGTTCATGTAAGCCTTGACCCTGTCCTTCTCACTCAAAACGATATGTCCTACTAGATCCAATTTTTCCATGAAGAGATTGAAGTATTCTCTCATCGACATATCTCCTTTCTTCAGGGCTCGGAACTCATCTTCTATTCTGTCTATCGCCCTTTCGTTACAATATTCGTCCAACACTTCCTTCTTGAATACATCACGTTAGTGACGAAACAATAACAGTCCCCATAGTGGTTTTGGTGACGTTCCACCAAGTAAGAGCTCTACCCCTCATCATGCGGGAGGCAAATTTCACCTTCTGTCCCTCCTCACACTCGCTAGTGTCAAATGCTTGTTCCATCTCTTGGATCCAATTCAAGCACGCCACTGGACTATCAGTCCCTGTAAACTCTAGCGGCTTGTTGCACAGAAATTTCTTGTATGCGCGGACCCTCTCGTTATATTTCATGTTAGCAGCAACAAGATCCTCCATCCGGATCACATTTCCGGTGTCACCGATACTCCGTACATCAGGACCGTTAATTATTTCACATCTCCGGTCATTGGCATCTCTGACCTCTAACGCCTTCATTATCCTTTCCTCTTGTTGCTCCATAGCCGACTTCATCAATTGAACCACATTATCCAATAACTCGCCTTGAGGATTTGCCTCTTGAGTTTGCGTTTCTCTTCCTGCATTCGCCATTCTTTTCTGACACACACAAGAATGCGATTAAGAATCTTAGACCAATACTATAGTCACAACTTATGACATACTAATGCACATCTCAAGCATCGTAATAATGGTAGAGTCAAGCACGCTCACGTAATAATATATTCATAATAGTAGTAGCTAAGTGAAATTATGAACATAATATACATAAGGATCCTCGTCACCATAGCCACGACCCCTAACTAGTGCATTTCTGTTGACCACCGCAACCCACACCCATCTAGAAGTTCTACCCATAACAAACAAGTCATAACTTAAAGTCTCAACTTAAGTCTAGGCATCTAAGATCCATACCTAGTTCAATTAAACTAGAGCTCTGATACCAACTTGTAACATCCCTAAAATTTGAAAATAGCAGACAATTTAAAACTTTCAAAAATCCCTTAAATACAAAGCTTTGAAACATCAAACATCTAAAATTACATGGAAGATTCACTATAACAAAGTATCAGAGTTCTAACGGAACCATCTAGTCCCACAAACTAGGGACAACATTAGTCGGGTGTTACTAAAACCACCAAAGCTGCTATCTTCACCAACCCGGATGACGTCACTAAAGCCATCCTACTGGAACTTCTACCAAGCTCCACTCGCCACACAGATCCATCTAAGACCTGATATACATGTGGAAAAGAAAAAGTGTTAGGCTTAACGTGACACGTACCGCGAACTTCAACCATCCACGATTGTGACCAGCGACTATGACATTTGTCATAGTCGTGTGGCACTCTCGTGCCAAGCACGACTTGCCCCGATTTCTTCGCTTTGTCGATCCAAATGCCCAAACCGAGTCTACAAGGTTCTTAAACAGGTTCTAAAACGAGACATCTCCTAACACGGGGATTTTGAACAGTGATACTTATTTGAGTTTTCCGGGTGTTGCAACGACGATGAAGCCTAGAAAGCAGTCCATCTAGTAATTACAGAACCAGGGTACTCTCGATACTCACGACGACTATCGATTAGAGGAAGTTATCCTGGACCAAGGCAAGCCGGAGCAAGTCGTCTTGAAAGGTTTGACACTCGATCCTTCCATTAAAAAAGAACTAATATCTTTTTTGCAGGAACATGCCGACTGTTTCACTTGGACGCATGAAGACATGGTTGTCATAGACCCCGACGTCATCTCGCATAAGTTAAATGTGGATCCATCATTCAAACCAGTAAAACAAAAGCGACGAAAATTCGTTCCAGAGCAAAACAAAGTGATCAACGATGAAATCGACAATTTCCTCAAAACTAGGAAGATACGAGAAGTAAAGTATCCCGACTGGTTAGCCAACATCGTGGTCGTACAAAAGAAAAATGGCAAATGAAGAGTCTGCATAGACTTCACAGATCTAAACAAGGCGTGTCCAAAGGAACCATTTCCTTTGCCACACATTGACTCATTGGTCGACGCAACTGCTGGGCATGAACTCTTGACGTTAATGGACGCCTATTCTGGCAACAATCAAATACTTATACACGTCGACGATCAAGAAAAAACAGCCTTCATGATGGATCGAGGTATCTATTGCTACAAGGTTATGCCTTTTGGTTCGAAAAATGCAGGTTCCACATATCAGCGACTGGTCAACAAAATGTTCAAGGACCAACTAGGTGACACTATGGAAGTATACATTGACGACATGCTGGTCAAATCTCGACAAGCTGTCAATCACGTCGAACATTTACGGCAAGCATTCGATGTACTGCGACAATGCCACATGAAGCTCAATCCAACGAAATGTTCCTTCGGAATCAGTGCCGGGAAATTCCTGGGATACATGGTGACTCGACGAGGCATCGAAGCTAATCCCAACCAGATTAAAACACTCGTCAAGATTAAATCACCAAGAAATTTTAAAGAAATGCAACGTTTGACAGGTCGAGTAGCCGCCCTAAACAGGTTCATCTCTCAATCGTCGGGCAAGTGTCACTTATTTTACAACGTCTTGCGAAAAAACAAAGGTTTCCATTGGACGGTCGACCATGAGCAAGCATTGCAAAAGTTGAAAGAATATATGGTGTCGCCTCCGCTGTTATGAAAACCACAAGACAACGAGATGTTGCAATTATACTTAGTCGTCAGCTCTAATGCGGTAAGTGCAGTCCTGGTAAGAGAAGACTACAAGAAACAATTACCTATATACTATGTAAGTAAATCCCTACTTGACGCCGAAACCAGGTATTCCTCTATGGAAAAATTATTACTGTCGCTAGTTAATGCCGCAAAAAAGTTACGACATTACTTTGAAGCACATCCTATAACTGTCGTTACTAACTTTCCACTCAAGTCGGTCTTGAGAAAGCCATAACTGACAGGTGGACTAGCGAAATGGAACATATACCTCAGCAGTTACGACATCGACTTTAAACCCAGGACCGCAATCAAATCGCAAGTCCTAGCTGACTTCGTCGCTGACTTTAGTCCTGAACTAGAGAAAGAAGCACAAAGCGAAGTTTGTTCTGTGGCGACTCACGACGACAAACGCTGGACTCTACATGTCAACGGTTCGTCTAACGCTAGAGGCACAGGACTGGACGTCGTCTTAAATTCACCACAGGGGTGCAAGATGGTGTACTCCATACGATGCGATTTCAAGGCAACCAAAAACGAAGCAGAATACGAAGCCTTGATTGTGGGGATGAACATGGCACACGACCTGGCAGCAAAGGGGTTACACATCAAAAGTGACTCTCTCCTCGTCATGAATCAAATGAATGGCGAGTTTGCAGCTAACGATTCAAAGATGACAGCATATCTCAAAGTAGCAAAGGCAAAATCCACAAAATTTGAGACTTTTTTGATCGAACAAATCCCAAGAGATTTGAATACTCAAACAGATGCTTTAGCCAATCTTGGATCGGCACTAAGTAAACCACTGTTCGACACGATTCCTTTGGTACATATAGCGACATCGTCTATTGATCACGACGACGTCGGGAAAATTGACAACAACGAAGAGGATTGGTTGAGCGATGTCATGAACTATCTAACACGCGACCAACTCCCAGAAGATAGAGCAGAGACTCGAAAGATAAGATTTAAAGCATCGCGATATGTCGTGATACAAGGCAGACTCTATCGACGATCATCTACCGGACTCAACTTACGCTGCATACACAAGTCCAAAATATTTTACAGGAAATGCATGACGGTGATCACTCAGGTGGTCGTAGCTTGGCCAATCGAGTGTCTCGACAAGGCTATTACTGGCCGACACTACGACAAGACGCAATCACGTACGTACAGAATTGTGACGCATGTCAACGACATTCAGGTTCGACGCATAAACCTTCTGAACCTTTACATTCGACATTAGTCCCATGGCCCTTTATGAGATGGGGAATGGACATCGTCAGTAAGTTACCACCCACCCCTGAACAAAAGGTATTTCTACTCATCCTTACAGATTATTTTTCCAAATGGGTAGAGGCAGCCGCTTTTTCCCAAGTTTGGGATAAAGAGGTTGTATCCTTTATCCAGACTAACATCATATGTAGGTTTGGCATACCCTCCGAGATTGTCTGTGACAATAGGTCTCAATTTATAAGTGAGAGAACCCAACAGTTCTGTGAGGACTACAATATATAGCTCACGACATCAACACCACGATACCCTCAGTCGAATGGACTTGCTGAGTCGAGTAATAAAACGATTGTTAATTCAATTAAGAAACGTTTAAAAGCAGCAAAAGGAAGATGGGTTGAAGAACTTCCTTTGGTCTTGTGGGCAAATCGTACGACTCTGCGTATGTCCACTTGACAAACTCCCTTTTCTTTAGTCTATGGTTGTGAAGCAGTTTTACCCGTCGAGGTACAACTCCCTGTATCGAGGCATACATCGGTCGACCATAACATGGTTGATATGAGCTATGACCTTAACGCTCTTGAAGAACTTGGAGAATCAGTACTGATTCAAATGGCATCCCAAAAACAAACGGTCGAACGACACTTCAACAAAAACGTAAAGACTAAGGTTTTCCAAGTGGGCGACCACGTCTTGCTTCGAGTGTTCCAGAACACTCAGGAACTAAATGAAGGTAAGCTTTCCATCAAATGGGAAGGTCCTTATCGTATATCGCAGGTCGTGGGAAAAGGTGCCTACATGCTCCAAACTCTCGACAACCAAGAAATCTCACGTAGTTGGAATGCGATGCATCTAAAAAGGTATTTCTTCTAAACCTTAAATTATTTCATTACGATTATCCTTATCGATCAAAATACTAACTTAAGCATCGGAGGGTTGTTGGTCAGCCAACGACTAACCTCTGACGTTGTTTTTTCGTAGGATCGCACGACATATGACTACAAAACCTCCGTTCGATTGTAAGTCATTTGCACGATAAGTCTTTCGCATGACTTAAACTCACTGAACACCGAAGGGTGAGAAATCTAAGTTCTTAACTTAGAAATGTTTTTCATTAAAGATGAAATGCCTCAGTCGCACGTATCTTTTGAATTACAATGCCTTAGTCGCGCGTAACTTTGATTGAATTACAATGATATGTCTTAGTCACAAGTATCCTTTGACGAGTATTTATTTTTTAAATGATTGTCATACGTATTATTTGTTTGATCGAGTGGTCTATAAGACAAGAAAGGCCCCAAGTCGCCTGAATCGCCCTAGTCGCAAGTTCAATGATATAATGATAATTGCAATGTAAAGTACTCAACTATGTAGCAAAAAGATCCATTGATATCTAAAGTTAACAATTAAAACTAAAGGCTCGACCACCAACGCTCGACCTAAGAAAATTGCAAAACAAAAATATTAAAACTTAAGATGAGGGCATCCCCTGCTGGCTGCGACGAGGAGGCGTCACCAATCTGGCCTTCATCCACTTGGGCTTCCTCCGCGACCTCGACTTCCTTCTCATCTTTGGAGTCCAGGTCCTGCTCAGTACCTACCTCCGAAAGGTAGAGCTTGAGATCTTCGGTAGCATTGGACAGGGGATTCTTCCCGTTCAGATGTCGCCTCATAATGGCCGCCTTGGTCGTCCACCGAGTAAAAACCTCGACGCCCCTCAGCTCCTCCTCCAAACCCTCGATCCTGTGCTCCTAAGCAGCCACCTTCGCCTTAAGGTCATCGATCTCTTTTTTATTCTCGACCAAGGACGCCAAGGCTTCTTCATCTTGACCAGCGTCCCTTTTAACGTGTCGCATGACACGTCCAAGCGGATCTGCAGATCGGACCTTTGCGTCCGGACAACGTCCAGAATCTTCTGGGTCTCTTCCAAGCGACCATTCAGGGACTCCACGTCGACCTTGGTCGCCCTTTCTCTGTCCAGAGCCGCCTTCTCCCTCTCCAGTGCAGCCTTCTCCCGCTCCAAGACCTTTGGCACAAAATGCCTAATTTTGTCCATTTCATTATAAAGACAGAGAGAGGACTGAAAATCCTGAAAAACACACGACGATCAATAATAAAATCTAAAACAGGACAAATTGATTTTTTTAATCCTTACCAGGAAAGACAGGCCCACGACGTGCGACCCCACGTCCTCGACGACCATCTCCCCGACAACCATCTCCCCGAACTTCTCCTTGAAAGATGGGAGCAAATATTTTTCTATATGAGGGAATAGCTTTGCCCGGTCGAACGAGTCATCCCTCATGAGTCTGACGGCAACGTAAAGTTAACCGTCTGGACCTCCACAGGACCCTTCCCCTTATCGCCAGACGAGGAAGAAGGACCAGAGGCCTCTGGCGCCGTATTAGGACACCCGACCTGAGGGTCTTTAGGGACCTCCACCATTGGAGGCTCATTCGACGTCGCCTGTAACGCAACATCCATCTTTGTTATCCGGGGAATGGCAACGCTGTCCGTCGATAACGGTTCCTTCGGGACCGACAGTCGTGTACGTTTCGGAAGGTCCGACCCTTCCGCCTTGATTGCCTTCCTCTTCTCCTTGCCTTGTCGGGCTAACTCCAAGAACGCCTTCTTTCGGTCGGCCACGTTGGAGGATTTCGAGGGAGAAACACCTGAAGAAAAAGAAGTCAAACGACTATACAAAGAAAATACATAAGGAAAGATAAGTTAAGCACGTTACCCGACATCTCCCTTTTCCCATTCTTTTTCTTCTTCTCTTTCTTCCTTCTCCTTTACGGGAGACGCAGTAGATGATCCGATGAACTGCAAGTCATCGTCGTCCAAGTCCCAGTCGACAGTAGGACGAATTGTAAAGAACGATTGTTCCTCGACTCTAAGTTTGAGAAATCGTTCAACGTTATCAGTTGAGTCGACAGAAGGCTCGACAACAGTAAAATCAATCGCTGACAAGACAATAAAACAAAGATATCAGTAAAATCAAAGCAACAAACAGGAAAAACGAAGTAAGATTCCAGAGTCTTACCCTCAGTCTTCCAGTTACGATCGTTAACTGCGGTCTTATGTACTGGAACACGAGACCCTTTAAACCTAGAGGACAGGCTATACCAATGATTCGGCTCCGACTTAGCCGAATAAGCCGATAGAAGGTCCGAGACAGTGAATGGTGATTCCCATCCACTCGTCACTCCTTCAATTACTTGAACGCCCCGTAATTTGTATTCATGCATCTGGATTTGGTTGTATTGCATGGTGAACGAGGCACAATTAAAAGTGAGGGGAGAGTAGGGTGAGCATGGGTCGGGTCGGGTTAGGTCGGGGCAAAAAAACAAAAAACCCGATCGGGTTCGGGGTAGGACTTATGACCCCCGAACATTCAAAGCGGGTGTGTAGGAGTTCGGGTATCGGGTGATATAGGGTCAGGTTTCGGGTTGATGCAATGTAAAAAAAAAATCTTTTTCCGCTAGGTTATTAGAATACTGCAGCAAGAAATGAAAAAAAAAACTCATACATATTTTCCCCACACTCTTTGTCAATGTCATTTGATTCCTTGTTTTAGTTATTGAATAGTTTTTTATCAATACCATTCACTTAATCACACTTTTACATGAACATCTACACTAGTACACAATCATTGTGCATAACTTTTAACCATCCATGATCAATAGAACATAAGAACTAAGTATTTGGGTTGGTAATAATATTAATACAACCCTAAATTTCGGACTTCGGATTTCGGGTATGATCAGGTGTTTTGGATCGGTTTGTTCGGGGTTTTTTTCGGGCGGGTTTTTCGGTTTTTTCGGGTACGATCGGGTTTTGCACACCTCTAGAGGAAAGAGAGAGAGAAATGAGGGAGGCTTTTTTCCCTTTCTTTTCACATGCCACATTATATTTAAAAAGGAAAATGTCTAAATTGCCTTGCATCCGTGTGTAATGGAAAACATAACTATTTTTAGTAAGAGGAACAAAATCCAAACAAACTGCATACCACTAAGAATAGGGTTGTCCCAGGGGAGAGCGGGTCGGGCGCACGCCCAACGCCTAAAGGAAATAGGGGCTCAAAATTTTGAAATATATATACTATATAGTAGTAAAAAATTTAATTAAAAAGACAAAATATTCAGTATATAATAGGACCCAATTATATTTTTTAGTATTACATTAAGGGCCCAAACATTTATTAATTAATTACATTGGACAATAAAATTTGTAAAAAGTTAATTGGTCTTTCATTTTATAATATTGTTTATCGTTTATCTAAGTCTTTTTTATCCACTACTTATCTAAAAACTATTTTTGCCTAGAAACCTTGATATATATACTCTATTACTCATCTTTCACATATTATTTTGATTATTCCATCCATATCAAAAAAAAATTGTGTTAGAATATAGTAGATTTCTTGTTATTAACTAAGAAAACCCCTACATTTTGAAAACAATTACCAACTATATGAGACGACCCAACTTATATCTATATTTAGGATTTCAGAACTATCTTTCTTTTTTTTCCCAAAAATTATTGACTCCTTATTACCTAATATTAAGTGCATTAATCTTAAGTACTCTCTTATTTCTAAAACAATAATAAGATCTCAAACTATAGTTGTTAAACCCATATTCTAGTTGATAGATTAACACAACACAATAAAGATTAAGAGATGAATAAATCAAAACAACATACCACAAATCTCTTGATTAATCAATGAATAACGTGTGTGTATTCTTGGTACCTTGATGCGTACAATACAGAGAATTCGGCTACCTCTGTTTTTTCTTAATTATGAGGATTAACCCTAAAACTAATAAATAAAACCTATTTATACCTAGGTCAACATGACCTAATTATTATTTACTTATTGCTAAAATACCCCCTAAGGTATTAAATACTATTACAAATTAGACCCCTTATTTAATTTAATCTTGAATACAATTATTTGATCCAACAATCTCCCCCTTTGGATTCAAGATTAAAAAAATTTGGCAATAGTCTTCGGGTCTTCTCTTCTCTTTTGAAAACTGTATCTGATATGACATTAGTAGCTTCAGAACTTGTAGTTGTAGCTTTACACAGTCTTCATCTTCCTTTTTCTTTAACTGAAGTATCCTTCTGACGATCATCTTCAGTCAGATTTTTAATAGATCAAAATAGCTCAGACACCTAGATATCTTTGAAGTCTTCAGCATTCTTCAGTTCAAAAAATCTTTCTTTCTCTTTGTATTATCCCCCTTTTTGATGAGTGGTGAGAATCATCATCATCAAAACATAGCAAAACAATATTTTCCTTGTTTATATAGTCATCAATTAAGCACTGTCTTCATGTATAGATCCCTGTGTGGAAATAAGAGCAGTCTCTCCAAATGGAGAAAGTGATTATTTCAATCTTTTCAGATTCAAATAAAATAAATGTGGTAACCCTGAATCAACAAATGACTCAGTTTGGAATGCCTGTCAGTAACACATAGTCACTGAGTAACACAAAGTTACTATATAAGGAGCTGGTTTTGATGTTGACTCCCCAGGACTTCCATTCAATCATCGAATAACACATGATTATCTATGAACGTTCTGACAGAAAACAAATTTCTGTGTGCTCGTGCATGTGTATGAAAGAATTAAGCACCGATGATTGCTTTTTATTATAGGCTCAAAGTATGTAAACTTGTTGAGACAGCAACAAATTATATAAAGACTCAATGTGCATGATAAAGGGTTCGAAGGTGGGGCAACTTTTCTTCTTATTCAATATTAGTATCTTCCAAATGAAGAACCAATAGCGTATGTGTTGCGTCCCCAGAAAATGTGAAACATTCTCTTTTTGAGAAAAGAATGAGTAGCTGGTGGGGTTGTATGAAAGAGATGACATGGGCTAGGTGCCTTTTTCAATGATGGTCACCAAAGAATGTGAACCAATCAGATTATGTGGCTGCCCGACTCAGAAAGAAGTTTGGTGCAGAGTTTGGTATTCTTTTACTCTGTTCTCTCACCCACTTTCTTTTAAACTGTTAAATCTCACTTCTAACCAATCTCTCTTTTCCATTTTACCTCTTCACACACTAACACTCAAATTTTTTGACCCCTCTCCCCTCAATCACTCAGGGAATACTTCCTGGGTAGGAAACACTAGTTATCGTTAATCCATGGAAGTTCTGTTAAGCTATCACACTGAATCCCATGTATGTTCCTAAAAGAACATGATGTTCAACAGCCTTTTGTACAGGTGAGCACAAAGGAATAAACATGAAGAATAAAATTTTGGAGAATTCAAAACATTTGTGTGTTTACAATGCAATTCTCCCCCTCAAACTAAAAGAGTTTGTCAATTAAGCTCTTTGACAAGTAAGCTCCCCCTCAACTTAATAATATATATTTTTTTAAACCAAAATAGAAAACAAACGAAAAAGAAAGCACTGAAGTGCGGGTTTTAATCAGATGCGATTAGAAGCCATTGTCACTTGAACAAACCTGCACATAGAAGTAATAATGGTAATCATTTGTGAAAATTATTCCTCTATTGTTAGCAACAGTTGTAGAATAAAACACAAGATTAAAACTGAGAATACTCCCCCTAGAAACATGAGTAAGGCTAAGAAGACATGTTCAACATACCAAGTTTGCTGATGAGAAACTGGAACCTCTTTTCATCCAACGGCTTGGTGAAAAGATCAGCTAACTGGAAATCAGTTTGAACAAAGTATATTTCGATATCACCTTTTTCTACATGATCTTTGATGAAGTGATAGCGTACATCTATATGCTTGGTCTTTGAATGTTGAACCGGGTTAGCAGTTATGGCGATTGCGCTCTTGGAATCACAATAAATAGGAATGCGCTTGTAGTTGTATCCAAAGTCCCTTAACTGTGTCTTCATCCAGAGGACTTGTGAACAACAGCTAGCAGCAGCTACATATTCAGCCTCAACAGTGGATGTTGAAACACAATTTTGTTTCTTTGAGGTCCAACTTACAAGTTTGTCACTTATAAATTGACATGATCCAGAGGTTCTTTTCCGGTCTAGCTTACATCCTCCATGATCAGCATCTATAAAGGTAGTTAGATCAAAACGAGAATCCTTTGGATACCAAAGGCCTAAATTAGGAGTGCCTTTGAGATGTCTAAGGATTCGCTTAACAGCATTAAAGTGCGACTCTTTAGGATTACACTGACATCTCACACAAAAACATGTGGCAAACATTATATCTGGGTGACTGGCAGTCAGATGAAGTAAAGAACCAATCATGCTACGATACACCTTCTGATCAACAGGTTTACCAGAGGGATCTGTATCTAAGAGTGTACCAGTAGCCATTGGTGTTTTCATGACTGAACTATCTGACATATTGAACTTTCTTAACATGTCTTTTATATATTTAGCTTGATTAATGAATATGTCGTCGGGTAATTGCTTTACTTGTAAACCAAGAAAGAAATTTAACTCAACCATCATCGACATTTCAAACTTTGTTTCCATGATTTTAGAAAAGTTCTTGCAAAATTTCTGATTTGTCGACCCAAATATTATGTCGTCAACATAAATCTGAATGAGAATCAAGTCCTCACCTTACCTTTTGAGAAATAAGGTGGTGTCAACCGTACCTTTCTTGAAACCAGAGCTAGGAGAAATTTAGTTAGAGTTTCATACCAGGCTCTTGGTGCTTGTTTAAGACCATACAGTGCTTTATCTAGCACGTAGACATGATCAGGGTGATGAGGATCAATGAAACCTTTAGGTTGTGCCACGTAGACCTCCTCATACAAAACGTCATTTAGGAAAGTTGACTTTACGTCCATTTGATAAACTGTAAAGTTTTTGTGCTCTGCATATGCTAAGAAGATTCTGATGGCTTCGATCCTTGCGACAGGGGCGAATGTTTCGTCATAGTCAATGCCCTCTTGTTGACAGTACCCTTTTGCATCCAAACGAGCTTTGTTTCTCACAACTACTCCAGCCTCGTCTTTCTTGTTTCTGAATACCCACTTTGTTCCAATGACAGTTTTACCTTTAGGTAGTGGGATCAAGCGCCAAACCTTGTTCCGTTTGAATTACAGAAGCTCGTCTTGCATAGCTGAAATCCAGAAGGGATCATGTAGAGCTTTTGATGCTTTCTTTGGTTCTAGGGAACTAAGGAAGCTTGAAAACATGCAGAAATTAGCTGATGCGGACCGTGTTGTGACACCAGATTGTACGTCACCTATCACGTTATGCAGGGGATGATCCTTAGTCCAAAGATGTGTGCTTGGTAAGGATTCAACTGTTTGTTGCGTATTTGATGCATTGTACTCATCATGCACGGCAGGTAGATCCACAGATGTACTCGGGACATCTTGTACTGGTGTTTCTGATGCTGAAGCTTCAGGAATAGTGGTTGAAGTACTCGTGACTTCATTTCCAGAAGGATTATCTGCAGAGACAGATTCAACATTAGTAGAGTCAGAAACTAACGGTTTAGTTGTACCTGATGGAGATGCAGTTTCAGTGACTTCTTCGGACGGTCTAGACATGTCTTCAGAAATAGTAGGGACCTCCGAGCTTGTTATTGATGTATATATGCTTTTGTCAAAGTCTGCACAAATATCATCGAATGCATCAATAAACAACAAATCTAACTCAGATGAGATAGAGTTAGTACTAGAAGAAGTAGATTCTTTAGATGTTGGTTCTATTCTGGAGTGAATAGAAGCTTTGTTCTTAAATCCGAGTTCTGAACCGTTGTGTCCAGAAGTCCGAGTAGAATTCTCATCAAAAGATACATTCATGCTTTCAACAATCGTCTTGGTGCGAATGATGTAGATTCGATAAGCTTTGGATGTCAGCGAGTATCCGACGAGATATCCTTCATCCGCTTTCTTATCAAATTTTGATAGACCTTGACGCTTGCGTAGAATGTAACACCTGCAACCAAAAACACGAAGGAATTTGATATTAGGTTTATGACTGTTGATCAACTCATATGTTGTTTTATCAAACTGTTTGACCACAATGGTACGATTCTGAGTGAAGCAAGCTGTCGCGACTGCCTCAGCCCAAAGATACATGGGTAGATCAGAATATGCAAGCATAGTACGAGCAGCTTCAACAAGAGTGCGGTTCTTCCGTTCAACAATGCCATTCTGCTGTGGCGTGTAGGCTGCGGAGAAGTTATGTGAGATTCCCACAGAGATAAGATAACTCTGCAAGGTGTCATTCTTGAACTCCGTGCCGTTGTCACTGTGAAGAGTTCGGACTGGCAATTGAAGACGTACTTGAATGCGCTTTATAAAAGCGATAATCAATTCTGGCGCATCTGACTTGTTGCGAAGAAACTCGAGCCATGTATACCTTGAATAGTCATCTATCATTACTAAGACATATTTCTTGTCGTTGATATACGCTGTTCTCATTGGGCCACAAAGGTCCATATGAAGAAGTTCCAGTGCAGATGAGGTTGATGATTCAGTTTTGGACTTGAATGAGCTTCACTTCATTTTGCCCATCTCACATGCAGAACATAGTAAGTCTTTCTCAAACCTCATTTATGGTAGACCTTTGACCAGACCTTGTCTCTGTAGCTTGGCTATTGATCTGAAATTTTGATGAGACAAGCGGCGATGCCACGTCCACGATTGTGCTTTAGACGCTTTGGCTAATAGGCATATTGGACGTGTGGCAGACAGTGTTGGAAAATCTACATAATATAGATTTCCATGGCGCTCAGCTTTAAAGACTTCGTAACCATCGGGATCCTCAAGATAGCAATGTGTTGTTGTGAAGCGAACTTGATATTTCATGTCACAGAAGTGACTGGTGCTAAACAAATTATGATCAAGTCCTTCAACATATAACACCCTTTGAATCTTCACAACTCCATTATCAAGCATTCCATATCCCCTGAAGTGTCCTTCTACTTCAGAGTTTGCAAACCTAACTGCTCTGGCAGGCTCCTTCACATAGTTATGCAAGAGGTGCTTGAATCCTGTCAAGTGGCGTGAACATCCGGAATCTATCACCCACAATCGACAGGCCTGCAAAAGAAACAATTAGTTTTGCTTTGGTACCCATATCAAAATGGGTCCTTGGCTGTTAGCTTCAAGCAATTCAGGAATATCAACAGGTTTAACTTTCACTCTCCATTCATAACGAGGTTTTGGAACCCATTTCCAAACCATTTTAACTTTTAATTCCCGAAAGTGCTTTTTAGATCTTGGATTGGCAACCTTAACCCGAAACACTTTGGGTTGTGTGGAGGAATTAGAATTAAGGTTCAGTTTATCTTTTCTTTTGCTCTTTTTGGACTTAGGAGGGGAGTAGTATTTGAAAGAGTTATCCCAACAGTGTTTGCAATATAAATTCTTTCGAGCAAAATTCATAAATTTAGATTTATCGGAACAAATCTGACATTCATGTCTATCAAAAGAATTAATTTTCAAAACACCACTGTCTGAAGTACAACTATTTGGAACAAAAGTTTCACTAAAATGCAAACTATTCTTTTTATTCAAACTATCATCTTTATTCTTCTTACTCCTCCCAACTCCATTTCCTTTTATATCTGAAACAGAAATAGGAATCTTGTTAGTCTCTATCTTAGAAGGTGATTCTTTTCTAGAGTTACTTGAAGTCTCACCCTTCTCAAAAATACTAGGTAGATATTCAGGACAATCAGAGTAAATAACTAAGGTTTTGCAGGAGCATCAAATTCTGGATTAGTTCTTACTTTCCAGCTTGGATCATTAAACATTTGTTTATCATTTGAAACATTCTTAAACAAAGTAATTTTCAAATCATTGGTCTCTGTGCAAAGCTCTTGATTTTCTTTCAAAGATTTTTCAAGTTTAAATTTGAGATCAAAGTTTTCATCTTCAACCTCATCAAGAGACTGTTGCAACATGTCAGTTTGTTTCATCAATTCAGATGTATGATCGCTCACAGAATTTGACTCCTTTGCAGTAGAAACAGGATCAGAGTCTGAAGCATTCATCATTTCAGAAAACCTTTCTTCAGTCATGTTCTCAATAAACTCCTTTTTATCATTTTTAAAACAAGATCCATTCGTGATGAATGTTTCTTCTTCAACCTCTTCTACAAGCAAAGGTTTAGGAGCAATGGGATTTGAGACTGATGGTATAGTTGATGGATCAACATCCGATTCATACTCATCATATTTGCATTCAGTCTCAGGTGGAACCGTATCATTGCTGACAGATTCTTTTGAAGATGTGGTAAACATTGATTCAAACTCAGCAAATTCGATCTTTCGAGTCTCATAGCTTTTGTTCAAATCACTGTATTTAAAACCAACTTATTTAAAAGAATTTTGAGAATCAGTGCCACAAGACTTGTTTTCTCCCATTTCTTCTCGACCTTTGGTCTCTGTAAAAGGTTTAGAATTACTGGCTTCAACAAAAGTTGCACGAATGTTTGGAGTGGGTCTGACTGTGGAGCCAAGTTTATCAAAATTATATAAGTGTTCTGGTGCCTTTTTCAAAACATCGTTAATTGGCAGACCTAGACCAGGTTTAAGTTTATAAAACCTTTCATCTTGGAGTTTATTGGTCAACATATTTAATGTCTGCTCAGTCTGACCTCGTTTCATGTTAATATCCTCCAATTGCTTGATTTTGGTGTAAGCTTCATTTCTTTCTTGAAAGCAGACTTCAAATTTGATTTTAAATTCACCCTTTTCAGCATTGAGATTAACAAGATCCTTTTCTAAACCAGATATTTTTCTTTTTAAAGATTCTTTTTCAGCCTTTAAACCATCCTTTTCTTTTTCTTTTTCTTTTTCTTTTTCTTCCACAACAACTTTCAGCAAAGCGTTTTCATCACGAAAACTCAAAACTGATTGATGTGCGGAGCTAAGTTTACCTTTCAATAAAGCAAATTCATCTTTCATATTATGTATTTAGGCCATCAGAGATTCAATAAGTTCAGAATTATCACTTACCTCTGAGTTTGCATCTTCGGAATGTGCCTCAGAAGCTTCATCATCACCATCCAGTTTTGCCATGTAGGAAACTTGGGTGAAGTGCGTCTGCTCCTCGTCATCAGAACTTTGGAACAACCAGTTTTCTTCTACAGCCATAAGCACCTTTCCCTCTTCAGCTTTCTTGGCAATGAGTGACTTCCTTGCATAGTATTCTGAGTTCTTTACTTTCTTGAACTTGCAATCTCTGGAGAAGTGCCCAAATTTGCCACAGTTGTAGCATCTGCCCGGTTCATCCCTTTTCTCTTCTTTCTTCTCCTCTCTCTTTTCTTCTCTTCTATCTTCCTTCCTATCTTCTCGTCTTTCCTCTCTCCTTCCATGCCTTGGCTTGTATCTCATTTCAGACTTCTCTTTCTTGTGCCCTTCGTACTTTAGCTTTGAGTAGTACTTTTTCTTGCCAAAGCTCTTCTTGAATTGACGAGTTATCATGGCCAAGTTCTCAGAGAACCTTTGTACATCATCATCAGAGTCAATCTCCAGTTCTTCATCACTTGAAGCAGAGTCGGACTCAGTAACCTCTGAAACAAAAGCTTTAGATATTTTCTTCTTTGACCTTAAAGCGGATACTGGACCAGAACTTGAACTTTTTCCTTTGCCAGCTATGAGAGCCACATAGTCCTTCAGATTCTTGGACTCATTGTTGATAGATGTCACCTCTTCTTTATGCTGAGAAAGAGTAGAGAAAATGTCAGTTACGTTCCCTTGAGCCATGTTCTTTGACATCTGAAGGTTGATGGCAAAGTTCTTCCATTCAGGATTCAAGTTCTTGATGAACTTATAGTTTATCTCTGAAGCAGATTTAGAGATATTGTTCCTCCTCAGGTCATTCAGAATGATGTTTTATCTGTTATAGGTATCAAGCAGTGTCTCTCCTTCCCTTGCATGAAATCCCTCATAGGCATTAATGCACAGATTTTGCTTGGCCTGAATTGAAGCTTCACTTCCCTCAAATTGTCTTGCTAGTTCATCCCAGACTTCTTTAGCTAAATTTCGACTGTCTACCCGATTGTAGATGTCATTTGGGATGGCCATCGTCAGGTAAATGAGAGCTTCTTCATCTATCTTGTACAGATCTTTCTCCTTTTCACTGAAGTACTAATACGGTTTAGGAACAAATCTGTCAGGGATTTCTGGAGAGGTTTCAGTTTCTGCTTGACCCGGTACTCTGATCATTGGATTTACTAGACCAGAAGTGATTGATTCCATGTATTCTCTGTTCTTGTGATTCAGAAACTGGATCATTCTCTTCTTCCATTGTTGATACTCATTTGCCATGAGGACAGGAGGTTTGGACTGAGAGCCCATTGAGAGAAGTTGGTTCGACATCTTTAGCTGTATGGTTAGAAATCAAACTTATCTGTATCAAGAGAATCAACTAGATGAGATCTTTAGAATCAAGAATTGGATAAAAACTACACTAAAAAATTTTCAGAAAAATAAATTTCCAACAATAATCAAGTGCAGATATCGCAAACAGTATTAAAACACGAATAAATTAAACACAGAAAATTTGGCGCAAAAGTAAAGATTGCACTACAAGGAGGTGGCGCAAGAAGACAACTGTGCGCTAAGAGAACCTGGCGCAAAGAAAGTTTTGCGCTAAAAGAATCTGGCGCAAAAGTCTTGAAACAGAGAAGCTTTGCGCGAATAGTAGGTGGCGCGAAGTAAAACTTTGCGCGAAGAGAAGGTAGTGCAAAGTTAGGTTTGCGCGAATAGGCAATGGCGCAAAAGTGAGATTTTCGCGAGTAACTGATGGTGCAAAAGAAATTAAGTGTTGCGACCGGTGTCTTGCTCGATCGGGGTGAGCTGCGTGCGACCGGTGTCTTGTCGACCAGACCAATGTAACGACCGGACCTTAGTATCGACTGGTGTCTGACCGGAGTCCGTCGACCGGACCAGTGTATGGACCGGTTTCCCGCGACCGGTATGGTGCGACCGGACCGAGGTATCGACCGGGGTGGACCGGTGTTCTGCCCGGGGTGTTGCTGCGACCGGTATTGACCGGTGTAGTACGTGGCGCAAAATAAAATTTTGCGCTATCAGAGGGTGGCGCAAAATACACTTTTGCTCTAAGAGGGCCTGGCGCAGAAAAATACTATGAACTGGCGCAAAAGTGAAAAACGCGCTAGTTCATCACAATTCGGCCCTGTGATCGATTTTCAACCCAGAAAACACTCCAATCGATAGATATGCAATGTAAAAATCATATTATATCTCCATAAACATGTATCGACCAATACCCAATAAAAAACAATGATTAAAAATAACTTTTTATCACTTAATTTGAAAGGAACAGTACTCGACAGTTATATGAACCCAGTAACAAAAATTATCAAAAACCAATCAATTGATGATTTTGAGTGCAATTAAACAATCAGATGATGTTCAATAGCATAAACCGTATCTAATCAAATCAACTTTAAGCTTAAAAACACAGTAAATCAGCCAATCGATTTTCACACAGTAATATCTCGAAAAATACTGTTTAATCCAAAAAGTTTGATTCTTTGGCTCTGATACCACTTGTTAAACCCAGATTCTAGTTGATAGATTAACACAACACAATAAAGATTAAGAGATGAATAAATCAAAACAACATACCGCATATCTCTTGATTAATCAATGAATAACGTGTGTGTGTTCTTGGTACCTTGATGCGTACAATACAGAGAATTCGGCTACCTCTGTTTTTTCTTAATTATGAGCATTAACCCTAAAACTAATAAATAAAACCTATTTATACCTAGGTCAACATGACCTAATTATTATTCACTTATTGCTAAAATACCCCCCTAAGGTATTAAATACTATTACAAATTAGACCCCTTATTTAATTTAATCTTGAATACAATTATTTGATTCAACAATAGCCAACATGGACTTTTGATTATAAGATTGGTGGTTCTTAAAATGTTTGTTTCAATTCTAAAAGTTTAAAATGGTGATGAAAACCATCACCATCACCATCACCATCACCATCACCATCACCATCACCATCACCATCACCATCAGGTAACATGTGAAAACTCAACTGATTTATTTTGATTTAATTAAAGTATTACTCTGAATGGTCAACATAGTGACCTCAAATGATTTCAATCTATATATTAAAGGTATATCATAAGGCATGTCTTTGATGGTGGAACGGATTGACGATGTTATGTAAAAATGATATGATAGATGTTTGGGTAAAAATTACACGATCTCGACGAAGTGACATTTAATGCATATTTCGCACGACTAGTCTTGGATTAAGATAAGGTCTTATCGACCGAGCAAAACTCTGACTTCCGTCGAGACTAATTCGAAGGTCGGTCGAGCGACGTACGACAGACGTCGAGACTAATACTCGACCTCGACCATACTAACGTATGATTCAACGTTTCTTTCTTGATCATTTAATGCAGGTTCAATGCTCATAAATACCAACGTTCATAACGGCTCAACACCATCAAAAACATTTATGAAGCGCGACAGTTACAAAAAGACACATTTATGAAGGAACAAGACTATAAATACACAAGATCAATACCTCATTTTGACGATCGGAAACCAGATATCTCCAACACATACAACTGAAGCATACAACTTACAAGCTCTTTGAGAACATTCGCAGTCATACACGACAACAACGATTTACACACGACAATAGTGTTTACACACACGACATACACTTATTTCACAATTGTACATCTATTTCTAGCGTAGATCGTATATTACATTGTAACAACGAAGGATATCACCCCTATTTGGTGATCATAGTGCACGACGACCCTTACCTGTCGTCCACGGTTATTTCCTCGTTGAGGTTTTTCCGCGTCACCAAATCCCTTGTCTCTTTACTTCCCTGTTCATCGCGCATAATTGTCTATCGGCTACTTTCTTTAGTTGGATAAAGCTACACGTCGACCTTAAGTTATTCTTTGAGTAATTTTTGGCATTAACAATAGATAATACTAATTTAGAAATAATTATTTATTGATCTTGCGTTTGGAATACCAGGAAAAACGATTTTACATAAATTATTAGTATTTCTTGAATTCGATGTTATTTTTGATGATATAAACAATATATTGAAAATAAATTCGTAGTTATCGATGACCCATTTTTACATCTTGCCCAGAGCCTTAAAATGTCAGGAACGGGCCTTTGACTAAGGTTTATTTGTAATAAACGAACTTCAAATAAGAACCATATAAACCACTAAACCATAGGGACCAAATACCAATTTACTCCAAATTTAATATTTTTAAGAGTAAATTACATTTTTAGTCCCTGTAATATGTTGAAAATTTCTCTTTTCGGTTTTGAAATTATGATTTTCATCCCTATGGGTTGTAATTCATTATCTTTTTCGTCCTTATGATTTAGATTTTATTGTTTTTTTCATTCTTATGGTCTATAATTAATTTATATTTTAGTCATTAATACGTAAAAGTAGTGTTTTAGCATTAGGGATCAAAATAGATTTATTGTAAATCATGGGGACAAAAACCAAAATTTCAAAACCACATGGATGAAATCCGTAATTTTTAACCAACCATATGGATGAAAAACGTAATTTACTCTATGATTAGGAAATATTTAGACACAAAGATGTTTAAATAAAAATAACAAAAGAGTTGTATTGAAAAAAAAATGTCAAATTTGATAGAAGATGTGAATAAAAATCATGGCAAAACTTTATATTTTTAAAACAAAAAAAAAAGTTATCGCTACTTTTTAATTGAAACAATCGTAATATAATTGAAATGGAAACAAAAAAAAAACTTTTCTTAATTTAACATAAATATTATATCTTTTTGTCCGTTTTTAAAAATCAAATTTTTTATATTTTTTTATCCGTTTTTTTTAACTTTTTACGGTATTGGTTTCAACCCTTGTTTGAATGTGACAAGCACCCTTCACCACCACCTCCCACTACCTCTCTCTCCTCCACCATTTAGGCTATGTTTGGCAAAAAAAGGTATAAGTTAGTGTACATGTTTGGATGACCATAAGCTAGCTTATTGAAACGCTACTCAAAGTAGCGTTTTGAAAAGCTAACTTATCAGCTACAAGCTAGCTTATAAGCTAGTTTGCCAAACAAAGCCTTAACAACTCCTCATTTACCACCAGCTCCAAATCGCCTATCCTCTTAATCATAACCATAATAACCCCCCATCAACTTCCCTCTCACACACAAACACACACAAATTTAAAGAGGAATGATTCTCCTTGTCTCAAAAGAAAGGTTTACAAGGATTAAATATACAATAATAAAGGCCATGGGCCATTCAAAAGAGGGCTAACAGGGTCTAAGCCTATCTTAAATAATACAACAAGAATATATCTACTAACACCCCCCCCCCCCGGCAGTTTGAACATCCAGATTTCGAATGTTCAAACTGGATCTAAAATGTGAAACAATGATGTAGATAACCCCTTCGTAAATATATTGTCATGCTGAGAGGTTGATGGGACGTGAAGGAATCGAACACGGCCGATAGCAACTTTGTCCCGGACAAAGTGAATATCAATCTCTATATGTTTCATGTGTTGGTGTTGAACCGGATTGGATGACATGTAGACCGCACTCACATTATCACAGTATACAACAGTAGCTTTGGTAGGTGGTCTGTGGAGTTCGCGAAGGAGATTTCGGATCCAACTTGTCTCGGCAACGACATTGGCGACTCCACGATATTCGACTTCGGCATTAGAGCGGGAGATGACACCTTGGCGTTTGGATGACCAAGACACAAGGTTGTCACCTAAGAAAACACAATACCCAGAAGTAGATCTGCGAGAGGCAGGACATCCCCCCCCAATCTGCATCAGAATAGGCTATAAGATCTATAGAGGGGGAGACATGTATTCGTAGACCGTGAGTCAAGGTGCCCCGTATGTATCGAAGGATGCGCTTGAGAGCATGGAAGTGGGGCTCTTGAGGGTCATGCATATAAAGGCAAATCTACTGAACCGCAAAGGTTCCAATGCTCAAACCAAGTGAGTTTGACATGTGGAAGATCAGAATCAGACAATATATTCTTCTCACTGACTACTCAATGTGGGATATCATTGAGAATGGTCCTTCTGAAGCTGGAAGGATAGGACCAGATGGGAAAAGACCTCCACCAAAGACAGATGGTGAGAGGAAGATCAGACAGACAGAGATGAAGGCTTTGAGCACTCTGCTCTTGGCCATTCCCAATGAATATCAGCATCAATTTTTCAACTGCACTGATGCTCAGATTCTCTGGAATGCTCTAGAGAAAAGATTTGCTGGAACTAAGAGCATCAAAAGAAATCAGAGAGATGTTCTAAAGCAACAGTATGAGAACTTCACTTCCACAAAGAATGAGTCTATGACTCAAACTTTTGACAGGTTCAATAAACTCATAGGTGAACTGGCTACTGTAGGAGTGAAGATGGAACAAGATGATATCAACAGAAAGTTCCTCAGATCTCTTGGGGATGAATGGATTATGTACACTGTCTCATATAGACAGAGTGACAATCTGGAAGAGAAAGAACTTGATGATCTATACAATGATTTAAGAGTTTTTGAAACTGAGGTAGAAACCAAGAAGAAGCCCTCTGGTTATATTCACAATGCTGCACTTCTTTCAGAATCCACTGATACTACTGCCAACCCTGAAGCAACTAGTACTGCCAGTGGAGTAAGTTTAGAAAAAGGAACTGAAACTATCTTTGAAGCCTTTTTGTCCAGTCATAGCAGCAATTCTCTGATTAATGATGATCTTGATCAAATTCACCCTGATGATCTGGAGGAGATGGATATTAAATGGCAGATGGCCATGTTATCCATGAGGGTGAAAAAGTTCATTAAAAAAACTGGAAGAAATAACTTCTCTCAAAGAAGAGAAGATGGAGCTGGTTTTGACAAAACCAAGGTGGAATGTTATAAGTGTCACAAGAAAGGACACTTTGCTAGAGAATGCAGGAGTGTTGTTCCAAACAATAACCACCAACAAGCTCAGAATGGAGGATACAATCAGAACAAGAATCCTGCTCAAGCCCTTGTTTCTCAACAAGGAATGGGATTTGACTGGAGTGATCAAGTTGAGGAAGCCATTCAGAACCAAGCTCTTATGGCAGAAGTGTCTGATCTCCCTACTGAGGTAAGTTCTAATCTTTGTACTAAATCTTGTATTGACACTGTTACAAGATACAGGGATCACAATCAAAGTATGTGTGATGATCTCAAAAGATTAGAAAAAGACAGAAGAGATTATGTGTTAATAGTAGAGAGATTTGAAGAGCAAATCAAAGGCTTTCAAGCTAATGAACTTCAACACTCTTATGACACAAACTATTGGAAGTGGGAAAAGAATGAGTTAGAAACCAAACTGTCTAAGTCCTTAGAAGAGAATGATAGACTGAAAGAGGAACTGTCAAAAGTTAAGCTTGACATAGACAAGTTTTCCTATGCTTCAAAAGCAATGGACTCTCTTCTAAAGGCTCAGATACATGATAAGATGAAGCCTGGCATTGGATACAACAATACACCCCCTCCTTACAATAATAACTATATTTCTCCTACATCAGACTTGTTAGAAACTAAGGAGAAAAAGGACTTGTCTGAAGAAGCATTTAAGATAGATCCTTTGGATGAGGTAGTAGTTAAGGATTTGACTGAGAAAGGAGCAAGTGAGAACAGTGATAATAATGTGAGTAAAAAGATACCATTAGAAAACAATATTATCACCAATGAGGGATGTGGAAAAATCTGGGTAAAGTCCAAGGAGATAGAGAAGACTAAAGGAAATGATAACAAGGTCCATTACAAACAAACCACAGTTGTGAATCCTGGATCTTGTAAACAGTGTGATTGCAATAAAGCCAAGAGCCTAAATTCTGGTTTAAAAAGAGGAAATCAAAGAAACTGGAATAATCAATGGGCTCAGAAACAAGGAGTTGATCTGAATAAAATCAATAGACCAAAACCTTGTTTTATATGTGGCAAGTTGAATCATTTGGCTAAGTATTGTTACTTTAACCCTATTAACCAACAGATGAACTTTCAAAGATTTGTGCAAAAATCTGTTGGTTATAGGAAGGCTGGAAAGAAAAATGTGATAAAGAAATCTATTGAAAGTAAAGGCACTTTAAAGAAAAAGATTTTAAAAGAAAGTGTCAAAATGTGGGTACCTAGAAGTACTAACAGTGTTAGTACTGCTAACAATATTAGTACTGCTAACACAGTTACTACTGCTAACAGTGTTAGTACTGCTGAAAATATTAATGCTGCTAATACTGTTAATACCTCTTCAAAGGTTAATACTGCCAACACAGTTACTGCTGCTAACACAGTTACTACTTCTAACAAGGTTAGTGCTGCTAAGCATGCAAGTGCTGCCAAGGCAGTTAGTACTTCTAAAACTAGTACTGATTCTAGCAAACATAGTTCCAAGCCTATTATTGTAACAAAGTACTCCAAGAATGAGGAGTTAAAGTTCAAAAATCTTGTCAAGAAAGAATGCAAATATTTTGATGAGAAAGGGGTACCCAAGACCACTTTGGCTTGGGTTCCTAATTCATACTAATTGATTTATCTAATGTGCAGGGCAACCAACAGCTCAAGGGAAAGAGCATTTGGCATGTTGATAGTGGTTGCTCTAGGCACATGACAGGCAACATGTCATGCCTTCAGGATTTCAAGCATATCAATGGAGGACATGTTGCATTTGGAGACAATCTTACTGGTGGTAAGATAAGTGGAAAAGGTAATGTCACCAAAGGTAAGATGACATTTGAGGATGTCTACTATGTTGATCAATTAAAGTACAACCTGTTAAGTGTATCACAGGTTTGTGACAAACAACATAGTATATTATTTACTAATACTGAGTGTATGATTCTTGCTCCAGGGTTCAAGGTAGTTGATGAAAGCATGATACTACTTAGAACTCCAAGACAGGACAATGTTTACTGTCTTGATATGGACAATGTTGATAGTGATTCATCTCTAAATTGTCTTGTTTCAAAAGCTTCTGTAGATGAATCTTCTCTATGGCACAGAAGGATGTGTCACATGAATTTCAAGACTATGAACAATCTTGTTAAAAATAACCTTGTAAGAGGGTTACCTTCAAAAGTCTTTTCATGTGATGATCATTGTGTTGCTTGTCTTAAAGGCAAACAACACAAAACTTCTCATAAGACCAAAGAGTTAAATTCTGTTTCTTCTTGTCTCCAGTTACTGCATATGGATCTGTTTGGTCCTACAAATGTTATGAGTATAGGCAAGAAATCTTACTGCTTGGTTATTGTTGATGATTACTCCAGATTTACTTGGGTATATTTTCTAAGGACTAAGGATGAAACAAGTGGTCTTATCAAATCCTTTATTCTAAGAATTGAAAACCAAACTAATCAAAGAGTAAAAGTCATGAGATCAGATAATGGAACTGAGTTTAAAAATCATGATCTAAACACCTTTTGTGAAGAAAAAGGTATTGAGAGGCAATATAGTGCTCCTAGGACTCCTCAACAGAATGGTGTTGCTGAAAGGAGGAATAGAACACTAATAGAGGCTGCTAGATCTCTGTTGGCTGATTCAAAATTGCCAATTACCTTCTGGGCTGAAGCAGTTAATACTGCTTGTTATGTCCAAAACAGAGTTCTAGTGGTCAAGCAAAAGAACAAGACCCCATATGAGCTTTTAAATAAAAGAAAACCTTTTATTGGTTTCTTCAAACCTTTTGGGTGTCCTTGTACAATTCTAAATACCAAATCTCACTTAGGTAAGTTTGATAGCAAAGCAGATGATGGATTTCTTGTTGGATATTCATCTCAGAGTAAGGCTTACAGAGTATTTAACTCTTCTTCTAGAATAATTGAAGAAAGTGACAATGTCAAATGCAATGAGAACACACCAAATCCTGTTGGGTCTGGACCTCAGTGGCTATTTGACATTGATTCACTAACTAACTCTTTGGGTTTTAGTAATGAGTATACAGGAAAAGGAAGTGGAGGATCAGGGATCACACAAGTTCAAGAAAGTATATCTAAATCTGTGATTTTTCCCATACCCACAGTAAATTCTGGTGAAGACTGTGAAAAGGAATCAATTACTGGACCAAGTCAAAGTGAAGAAGACACTAGAGATGAGGAGACTCAAGAAAATAATGAAGTGGCATCTGAAAACACTTCATTTGAGTTGCATGAATCTAATCTTGAGGCTGGACTGAATGAAGAACCTAGTCATAACACCAGAGTTCAAAAGAATCATCCTCCACAGTTGATAATAGGAGATATCTCTTCTCCTATGATGACTAGACATCAAAGCAGGCTTCAGGAAATGCAAGATCAATAGCATACAGTGCTTTCTTGTTTTCTATCACAGCTTGAGCCTAAAAAGGCACATGATGCTATGAAAGAATCCAGCTGGATAGAAGCAATGCAAGAGGAACTGTTACAGTTCAAGCTACAAGATGTATGGGATCTAGTAGACCTTCCTAAAGGTCACAGAGCGATTGGCACAAAGTGGATTTTTAGAAACAAGAGAGATGAAAGAGGTATTGTCATAAGGAACAAAGCAAGGCTGGTGGCTCAAGGCTATACTCAAGAAGAGGGTATAGATTATGAAGAAGTTTTTGCACCTGTAGCTAGGATAGAAGCAATCAGACTATTCCTAGCCTATGCTTCTTACATGAACTTCAAAGTCTATCAAATGGATGTAAAAAGTGCTTTTCTCTATGGATCAATTGAAGAAGAAGTATATGTCTGTCAACCACCAGGGTTTGAAAACCCAAGCTATCCAGACAGGGTATACAAATTAAAGAAAGCACTTTATGGACTACATCAAGCCCCAAGAGCATGGTATGACACACTGTCATCCTATCTCTTGGAAAATGACTTTGAAAGAGGAGTCATTGATAAGACTCTATTTATCAAAAGAAAGAAGAAGGATATTTTGCTGGTCCAAATCTATGTTGATGACATTATCTTTGGATCTACAAGAAACAACATGTGCAAGGAGTTTGAGGATTTAATGCATCAAAGGTTCAAAATGAGTTCCATGGGGGAACTTACTTTCTTCCTTGGACTCCAAGTTCAACAGAAGTCAGATGGCATTTTCATCTGTCAATCCAAGTATGTGCAGGATATTCTAACCAAGTTTGGTTTCTCATAATCAAAACCTGCCAGCACACCTATGGAAACACACAAGCAGATCACAGCAGATCTTGAGGGGGAGGATATGGATGTGCATCATTATAGATCCATGATTGGCTCTCTCATGTATCTCACAGCATCAAGGCCAGATATAATGTTTCCAGTCTGTGTATGTGCAAGATTTCAAGTTAGGCCAAAGCAATCTCACTTTCAAGCTGTTAAGAGGATATTCAGATATCTCAAAGGGCAACCCAGATTGGGACTTTGGTATCCTCATAACTCACCTTTTGACCTAATAGCATACTCAGACAGTGATCTAGGTGGGGCAAACTTGGACAGAAAATCTACTTCTGGAGGATGTCAGTTTTTGGGTGCTAGACTAGTCTCATGGCAGTGCAAGAAACAAACCACAGTATCCACATCTACAACAGAGGCAGAGTACATAGCAGCTGCAAGTTGCTGTTCTCAAGTCTTATGGATTCAGAATCAAATGTTGGATTATGGGGTAACCTTTCTACACACTCCAATCTTTATTGACAACAGCAGTGCTATTAGCATTGTGAAATAATCCAGTCAAGCACTCAAAAACAAAGCACATTGAAATCAGGTATCACTTTATAAGAGATTGTAATGAAAAGAAACTTATTCAAGTTGTCAAAGTTCACACTGACAATCAGTTTGCTGATCTATTCACTAAAGCTTTTGATGTGGGTAGATTCACTTTCTTGGTAACAAGTGTGGGAATGATAAACTCTGAATAATCCCCTTCTCAAAAAGTGGTTTTATATCTGTATAGTATTCCTGGAGTTACTAATCTTCTGTTTCAGGATTTGCATAGCAGTACTCAGTGTTTAGCAAGTTTAAAAGGAGTAAAGTAGTTAATACTGCTTTCAGTTAATACTACTAGTGGTTAATACTGCTTTCAGTTAATACTGCTAGTGGTTAATACTGCTTTCAGTTAATACTGCTTTCAGTTAATACTGCTAGTGGTTAATACTGCTTTCAGTTAATACTGCTAGTGGTTAATACTGCTTTCAGTTAATACTGCTAGTGGTTAATACTGCTTTCAGTTAATACTGCTAGTAGTTAATACTGCTCTAGGTTAATACTGCTTATATTCCGAATACTATAAATACTTTTAGCCCGCCTAAAAGTTCATAACGACTCTTTGCATACTGTTCTCTTGCGCTCAAAACCTTTTCTCTCTCAAGTTCGAAGTTTTTAGGCAAGCTTTTCACTAAGATCAATGGCATCCATGACTTTCATCGACGAGCACAACGAGATTGCGATGCTACAAAAGCCAAAGCAAGCTGCAGGATTTCATCAGATTGTGGATTTCCTCAAGACAAGCCACATTGCTCATGCTCTTATTGTATCCCCTACAATCTATATTGAGCATCAAAGGCAGTTCTGGGCTAATGCAACCATTGTTGTTGAGAATGGTGTGCAGATGATCAAGACAAGAATCTGTGATCAATCACTCACGGTTACTGAAGAGGTTATTCGCATCAGTCTACGTCTAGACGATGCCTCTGGTATAACCTCTATCCCAAATGATGAACTGTTTTCAAACCTTACAAGAATGGGGTATGGAGGCCCATTGGGAGTTTTCAAATTTTCTAAAGCAAAATTCTCACCCCAATGGCGTTTCTTTGTCCATACTCTTATCCATTGTATCTCCAAAAAGACTACTGGATAGAGTGAGTTAGCAACACTATTGCTTATGCTTTGGTGTGCTTGGCCACTGCCAGAAAGTATAATTTTTCTAAAATGATTTTCAGTGATCTTGTCTCAAACATGGGAAACAAAAAGAGCTTCTTTATGTATCCCAGGTTTGTTCAAGAAATTATTACTCATGAATTGACGGATATACCTCAACCTGTTGGGGTATATGTACCTAAACTCCCCAAAGGCAAGGTGTTCTCAAATATGAGAAGATCTGCTGGGGACTCTGAAGGAGTTGACACCCCATTGTTCTCTACAATGATGGTGGTGTCCCAAACCAATGAAGGTATGGCAGCAGGGTCAAGGCCCCCATTAGACCAACCCACTGCTAGCCAAGCCCAACCTTCCCTCTCAAAATCAATTCCCCAGTCCCTTCTTGAAAAACCAACCTCTCCCATCACCCAAACTTACAAGAGAAAACAGGTAAAGAAGGCTCCTTCCCTTCTTGTACCATTACCCACTAAGCCTATAAGCCCTCTAAGGGAGAATTCTCCCCTAGAGAATATCCAAAGGGAAACCACACGGGTGTCTCCCCACCCAAAGGAGGTGCTCTCTGAGGAGGAGGTAGAGCATATGGGTGATGAGGCTGCCACTACTCCTGCTAGTTCAGAGGAGGAAAGTGGTAACATCAATAAGACCTCCCCCATGGCAACTTTGAATGAGCAATCATTTGAAGGTCCCTGGTGCCAAGAAACCACAGGGGTGGATAGTGCCTCTGCAAGGCAGAAGACTTCCACAAATAAAAGATCCAATGATCCTTCAAAGGAGGGTAACACTTCTGGAGAGGGTGAGGACATATATACGTACGATGAATTGATGGAAACAATGGGGAACATCAATCAAGATGTTCTCAAACAAGGCAAAGAAATTGAAGAAATGAAGCTAGTAATTCTGTCACAACAAGAACAGATTGCTAAGCTGAAGAGGATGGTGGTTAGTCTGGTACAAAGGAAGAAGAGACAGCAATTCCAATTAAGGAGAAGGCCAACTGAGGATGATGCTCCCAAAAAGGGGGAGATCAACATGGAAGAAGCCACAAGAAAGGGGGAGCTTGATGGAGAGAAAGTTGATGTTCAGGGGGAGAAGCAAGAAGAAACAGTTACTACTGCTGACATTAACAAAGCAGCAGAAACTGTGAAAGAAGTGTTAACAGATCTTGAGATTGCAGAGACCTTACTAAAAGCCAAGAATGATACTCCCAAGGTCACTTCAAAGACCAAAGGTGTAATCATAAAAGAACAAGGTGAAGTGATCAAGAAAGATAACAGTAAGAAGGCAATGAGCAAAGATAAAGGAAAAGCAAAGATGGTAGAATCTGATCAACCAATCAAAAAGCAAAGGTTGGTTGAATCAGATGAAGCCCTAGCTAAAAAGATGTAGGAGGATATTGAAAAAGAAGAAAGAGTTCAGATGGAAAAGGACAGGGAAATGGCAAAAGCTCTAGCTGCTGAATTGAATGAAGCTTATCAACAGAGTATGGCAACTGAAATTGCACAGAAGAAAGCTGCAAGTATGAAGAAATCTGTGGTGAAAAAAGTTGCAAAGAAGAGAAGACCCTCAAAGACATTCCTAGGTACCCAAGAGAGAAACAAGATGATTATATTTCTCAAAGGTGCTGTAGGAGTCAAAAAGGAGATGTTCTCCAAAATGTCTTTTGAGAAGATCAAAGAGCTCTATGATTCAGAAATGTTAAAGCTTCAGGGAAGTGAAACTGCTAGGGTGGAGATGGAGAAGAGAATAAAAGAAAGTAATGACTTTGATTGTCAAAAGCCATTCCCAGATGAGCAAGAAACACCTCCTAAGAAAGAGTCCACCCTGGGAGAAAGTCTAAGGACTTTAAAGAGAACAAAAATGATGGCAAGGAGAAAGCCAATTAAAAAGCCTAGAGTATCTGAAGAAGAGGCTGATAAGGTTGCTGAAGAAGAAGGGGCACCTGAGTCATCTAAACAGACAGAGCCATCTAACACTGATGATGTAAATTTGTATATGGTAGTGATGGACAAAGTGCCTGAACCAATTTCAGCAGAACCTGTAGGAGTTAAGCCTCCTGAGGTCATTCTCTGGGATACATTGACAGTGGATGGAAAGGAATACATAAGGCTGAAAAGAAAGGATGAAAAGTATGAAGTGTTTAACACATGGGCAAAAATTGTCAGAACATGCTCTAGATCAGATATTGAAGAGATGTTTGAGATAGGAATGAAGTTGTATGCAGATATTCTAAAGGCTCTAGGGATTTCAATTACAAAACTGGTAATGGAGTATCTGTGTATGATGTTCAAACCTGAAGAAGTAAAGCACTTGATCAAGGATGTCTTCAAATCAGTAAATAGTTGGACTTTATATGAAATTAGTGGAGTATATACAGTGACTTTGGATTTAAATCACACTGAATACTTCCTAGTGGATAGAGTGTATAATCATAGCAGATTGAAGCTACATGCCATGCTGAAGAAAAAGTTAAGGTGTGTTCCAGATTCAGAAATGGCTAAATACTTGATTCAAAGAACCATCAATCAGAGTTTGGGACTGGATGCAAACACTGGAATTTAGGCCATAATAGAGTTTTGGGAGCATCTTGAAGATTAATTCTGAAGAACTTGACTTCTCTTCCTAAAAGTCAAGTTAGGGGGAGATTGTTGGGAACTGAAGAATTCATCAAGTATGGTTAATGCTGCTGGTTCAAAATTACTACTGCTAGAAGACTTAAAGGTTAATACTGCTGAGTGTTACTACTGCTAGTATTATTAATACTGCTAGTCAAAGTTAGTGCTGCTTGAACAAAGTTAGTACTGCTTAGCTAGTTAGTACTGCTAGTGGTTAGTACTGCTTAGTAGTTAATGCTGCTAGAAGGAAGTTAATGCTGCTGAAGATTAATACTGCTTATATGATGAAGATTCGTATGAAAAGATATACATGGAAGCTTAGAGATATACATAGAAGATATACTGAAGATATTTTATTTATTGTAATTATCTTTGTATTCAGTATATATATTGTATAGTTTAGAATAATAATTTAAAAAAATTTTAGTTTTCATTCTTTTAAAGAGAGAAAATCAACCTCAAGGCATAGATCCTAATTCTAGAGAAGTAGAATTCGTATTGGTGAGCCTGTTCATCAATATTGAGGTTGAGTGAGTAATCTTGTAACTTCAAAGCATTCAATACAAGTTTACAGTTTGTTAATTATATTCTGTTTTGATTTCCTGTTTGATTAAATATCAAAGTGTTATTCCGCAAACTTCTTTGATATTGTTTCTGATAATTAATTCTTGTTGAGAATTCGATCCTGACACTGACTATGCTGGAAACCGATCCGTAGGGCATACTGAGCAAATATGTGATACCACGCCTAGGGGCGTGCTTAAGGCCATAGAGGGAGCGCTGGAGGTGGCAAACGTGATCCGGATATCGAGCATCACAGAAGCCCGGTGGCTGATGCATGTAAACAGTCTTCTGAAGGTGTCCATGAAGAAAAGAATTCTTCACATCAAGATGGTGAATGGGCCAATGCCGAGAGACGACAATACTCAGGACGGTGCGTATGGTAGCCGGTTTCATAATCGGGTTGAAAGTCTCATCACAGTCTATCTCATGTTGCTGAATGCGACCATTGGCCACTAAACGAGTAAGAAAACCATCAGCGTGATATTTGTGGCGAAAAAGCCACATGGACCGAACCACATTGACCCCGGGGATCGAGGAACAAGAACCCAAGTCCTGTTCATGATAAGGGCATGATATTCCTAAAGCATGGCCTTTCGCCAGTGAGGATCCTGTAATGCCTGTAGATGGGATCGGGGTAAGGGGGTGATGGATGTGGTATGAAGGTTAAGACGATGGGTGGGTTTAACGATCCCGCTCTTAGTTCGGGTCGTCATAGGGTGTGTAGAACGTGGATCAGGAGAAGAAGAAGATGAAGGGGAGGGCGGGAGGTGGGGGCCAGACGTTTTGGTCGAAGGGAGGTTAGGGGAGGGAGGTTGGGCTGTAGGTGCTGGTGGGGAGGTGGAGTGATTTGTGGGGGTGGGAGGAGGATGATGCGAGTGAATGATATCTCGCATGATAGGGGATGTGTCCGAAGGGTCATCGAGGAAAGAGTAGGATGGGGGTTTGGTTGGAGTGACCAAACCAAACGGGAGTATAGACTCATCAAACACGACGTGACGAAAGATGATGATGCGTCGAGTGGAGAGATCAAGACATCAGAAACCCCTATGTTGTGACGGCTAACCTAGGAAGACACAAGGTGTGCTACATGGGGCTAATTTATGTGGGGTGGTGAGGTGGGGATAACATAGGCATCCGAAGACACTGAGATGAGAGTAGGAAAGGTGTTTTTGAAACGAACGGTAGTGTGGTGTGTCAAAGTTGATGGATGTGGAGGGAAGAATATTGAGTAGGTGTGTAGCCATATGAAGTGCTTATACCCAATAGTGGGAGGAAGATGAGAGTGAAAAAGAAAGGTCCAAACCACATTGTTGATAGTTTGAAGCATGTGTTCCGATTTCCCATTTTGTTGGGATGTATGAGGGCACGAAAAATGAAATTGAATTCCGTTTGAGGCGAAGAAGTTGTGAAATTGTTTGTTGTTGTATTCCCCCCCCCCCCCCCCCCCCCCCGTTATCGCATTGGAAATATTTGATATTAGAGTTGAGTTGAGTTGAGTTGTGACATGGTAAAAGAATTCTTGAAATTTTGCAAAAACTTTGGATTTTTGTTTACGAGGAAAGACCTACAAGTAATTTGTAAAATGATCCAAAAAGATAACATAATAACGTAGTCCACTAACACTAGAAATGGGAGAGGTCCAAACATCGGAATGTATTATTCAAACGCATGTGAAACAACGGAATTATAAATAAAGAAAGGAAGCTTGGTATGCTTTCCAATTTGACAAGAATTGCAAATAACACCAAGTTTATTGCTAATACAAGAAATAAGATTATTTAAAACTAATGACTTCAAGACTTGATCTACGGGATGACCGATCCGTTGATGCCATGTGGATTGAGTGGTGGAGACGAGAACTTGCGGGTTTGTTGGGTTGACCGGATAGAGAGTCCCGTCACTATCACATCGGATTAGAGTCTTGTAGTCCTCAACAGTAAAACCAAAACTGTCAAACTCAATAGAAGTTTTATTTTGACGAGTAAATTGACGAACATAAATTAGATTTTAATAATAGCGGGAGAGATAAGTATGTTTCGAAGATCTAACAGACGGTAAGAATTTTTTTAGGGGAAACGGGGCATGTCTGGTGGTCACTACAGGCATTTGGGATCCATTACCGACTAAGATAGAATGAGTATCATGTTTATCAAGAACAGAGTTTAGGATACCTGCGTTTGTGTGCACATGGTCGGTTGCCTCGGTGTCCATATACCAATCCGTCGAACCCGGGTCATTCAAAGACATTGTGTTGAACAATTCGGGAAGAGTCGTCGCTTGATCCGGTGGAGCCCAAGTCCACATGGGTGAAGATTCTACAACAGTGGGGTTGCTGTACGACACCGCTAATAGATGATTCGAAGGGCTATTTTGTGCTCCGGCAGTGGGCTATTGCGATTAGGCTGATGCACCGTTGTGTTGCGGCTGCCGTTGTTGATGATGCTGCACCGTTGGACCAAGCAGCCTGGTAGCTTGCTGCTGCCACTGGGCCGACGGTTGCTGCTGTTGGCGGGGCTGTGTCGGCAGAGGAATGAACACCCACCCGTAGCGGGGTGGTGCAAAGCTGTTGTTCGGTTGCTGGTGGCGGCGACCCTACTGTTGTCGACGGTTGTTCCGGCGTCCATTTCTCTGATTTCCCCCGTTATTGTTGACGTTTAACACGATAGGAGACGAGGGATGATCGACATGAGGGGAGGGAGGCATGGACAGTATTTACGTCATCTTTTGTTCCTCCAAGAGGGGCATCGAACGAGTCTCCAAAAACGTTGGAAGAGGAGAACGATACCGAATTATGTTGGCCAGCGAGTCGAACTTGGATGAAAGACCATTGATGGTGTATATTACGAGGTGTTTATCCGGTATGGTGGAGTCTGGATCGAGGTTGGCAAGGAGATCGGCAAGGGATTTGATTTTAGTGTAGTAGGCGGTGACGGAGAGATCACCCATTACGATATTCTGAAGCTCGCTACTGATTTGCATGCTTTTGGCATCCTTGTTATCTTAAAAAAAAGTCTCGAGGTTGTTCCAAACTTGGAGCGCGGTAGAGTCCTTTTTCAAGACCATTTGGAGAAGTGATTGGGAGATTGAACCATAGATCCAAAGCTTCACAATTGAGTCCACCTTCTTCCATTCGGGGTCCGTAGGTTTTGGTGTAGACTCGTCAATGTGATAAATCACATCAAAACCAATACAGTGGGTGGAGAAAAGATCTCTCCACGCATCGTAGTTGAGGCGGTCAAGATCAAGGATGAGCGGGACGTACGTCTTTATGTTGGTGATGCCGAAAACCTTGTTGGGAAGATGTTGTTGATCACCGGCCATTGACGGAAATTTTGGAAGAAGAAGATGGTAGGGATTAGCGGAAGATGGAGGAGGTAGTTGGCCCTAGTGTCGCCGGTTTATTGAGAGAGAAGGGGGAGAGGAGAGAAATTAGGAAGGATCCTAATTTTGGTCTGATACCATAAACATGAATGATTCTCCTTGCCTCAAAAGAAAGGTTTACAAGGATTAAATATACAACAATAAAGGCCATGGGCCATTCAAAAGAGGGCTAACTAAAAAGGGGCTAAGTCTATCTAAAATAATACAACAAGAATATATCTACTAACAAAATTATGTTGGGTGATGTTTCCCTTTTAACAGGCATTTGATTCAGGAAAAGGTACTTGTTAGTGGGGGAGTGGGGACGGTGAAGTTTCCGTTGTTCATATCAGGTTCAGAGGAAAACCTTAAAAAACGAAAAACTGAGGAACACCCCGGTGGCCCTTCATCTGGACGGTATACACTTGTGCATACAAGTAATTTGTAACATGCACACATGCATATGCACAAGTGCATGATGCACACGTGCATAAAAACGAAAAAACAACTTAGTTTACTTGTATGCATAAGTGTATATTGTCCAGATCAAGGGCTACCAAACACTCTCTCTCTCTCTCTCTCTCTCTATATATATATATATATATATATATATATATATATATGAAAAAAGGAGAAGATGAAGAAGATCTAAAATAAGGAGAAAGACGACTAGGGGATGGTGGCTTTAACATCTGCAATGGTGGAGGCAAAGGGGTTGAGGTGGAAGGGGGAGATGGTGGTGAGGAATATTATTTAAGGGCGTGTTTGGTATTTGGGACATGACAATATATGATTGGACTTTGGACGAGATAAGACTGCACAAAAAATTGGTGTCACATGATTATTTTTTATGACTATATATTAAATAAATTGGTACTAAAATAGGAAGGTTAGAAAGTTCAATACATTAACTGATAAAATTGGTATTAAGAATATAACATATATTAACATTAGAGTAAATTACAGATTTGGTCCCTGTGGTTATATAAAAATTATGGATTGGGTCCCCCAAATGTATTAATTATGGATATCATTAGTAGGGGTGTAAATGATGCGAGTCGAGCTCGAGTATCACTAAGCTCGACTCGAACTCGAAATAAGGATCTCAAGCTCGAACTTGACTCGAAAGCTCGTGAGTAGTGGAAATCCAAGCTCGAACTCGACTCGATAACACATTCCCAAACTCGAACTCGGACTCGTTTCAAGCTCGAATCAAGCTCGAACCAAGCTTGAACTCGAATCAAGCTCGAACTCGTTTTTTAGCACCAAAAATAAACCAAAAAATTAGCAGCATTCCATAAAATTTATAGTTTACAACCAAACACAAAATAAAACCGAAACTAGTTGCAAGTTACAACAAAATTCAAAACAAGGTCACGAAAATTACGATACTAAAACCAACTACATTATAAATCCATCAAAACACGATAAGTTAAAATCGATCTCATTTCAATTCAATTGTCGGGTTCCTTTGATGGTACTGAAATGAATATTTCCTTTGGTTGTTCTTCACTCTCCTACAATAAAAACAAAAACAAATTAGTATACTTATTAAAAGTGAATATAAATAACTAAAGATATTTAGACATTTACCTTATTCTTCCTTTTCACTCCATGGAGAGATCTACACCAATCACCCGTGCACATCAACATTTGCACTGTTTCCGGAGCAAGAGAAGCTCTATAAGGATCTATTACACGACCACCGACACTAAAAGTTGCCTCCGAAGCCACTGTAGTGATAGGAACGGCCAAGATATTTATAGCCATTCTAGACAAAATTCGAAACTTGTTTGAATGTTCCTTCCACCAAGCTAAGACATTAAACTTGTCGTCTTAACTAAAAAAACACCCCTCTTCTAGATACATATCAAGCTCAAATTTCACACGGGTTACCAATGTATCCCCACTAAACACATCTAGCAAAAGTTCAGATAAACCACTAGACCCATCATTTCCTTCACGAATATTTGGTCCAAATTCATACTCTCCACTTTCATCCACGATAGAAGAAGAATAAATTCTCACATATTCATCAAAAAGCTCATACATAAGCTACATTTGGAGGAAACATTTTGGGCCATGCAATCTCTATAGCTCTCATTTTCAGTCTAGGGTCTAACACGGTCCCTATCGACATTAACATGTTACATTCCCCCCAATATTTATCAAATCTCACTTTCATGTACTCTACCATAGTTTTAACAAAATCATCGTTCGACTGTGATTGTTTATCCAACATAACTTTAATCCTTTGTACTTCAGCAAGAAACAAGTTAGAAGTTGGATATTCAGAACCGGATATTGAGTTAGTAGCATCTTTAAACACTTTCAATATATCAAGCAAATTTTCAATTTTACCCCACTCCTCTTCATCGGGACAAGAAGTATAATTACGGTCATGCAAAGCATATCGAGGAAATACCTGTCTAAACTTGATGGCACAATCTAATATGTCGTATGTTGAATTCCAACGTGTCTTGCATTCAAGAACTAGCTTTCGATGCTTCATGTTGTATTGGCTTACAAGTTCACCAAAATGCTTGAGACGTGCATCACTTGAGTTCAAGTAATCAACAAGATCATGAACTTTTTCGATAATGTCCTTCACTTGTTGAACCATAATGTTGAGAATGTGGGCGCAACATCGGTAACTTAGTAAAACATTAGTAACTTAGTAAGTAACCAAATTAAAACATGCTCCAACTAAAATATATAGATTCCAACTAAAACATGCTCCAACTAAAACATTAAATAAATAACCAAATTAGTCACAAAAAGTAGCTAACAGCTTATAGCTCCAACAAAAGAAATTGATGATAGAATGATAACTAAACAAAATATCAAGTCTGATTTCTTACTAATTTCATATATCCATCCCAAATCCGCTTTTAGAGTTTACAAAATTTACAGATCTCTGTATATATCCATGCAAGGAAACAAGAGCAACATATAAGGAGAAATTTACAAAATTTAATGCATACAAATTTAAGTTATATATCCATACAAAATTTATAAAATTTAATGTAAACTAGAAGTCATACAAGGAAAAAGAAGCAACATATAAGGAGAAAGAAGCAACCCGTTAAACCCGTTTCCAATAGAGAGGGAGGTAGAAAGAGATTTCGTCGACGGAAGGAGGTCCGTCGTCGGCTGCGGCGTAAGGAAGTTCGGTCGTCGGCGACGGCGTAAAGAAGTCCAGTCGACAGCGGCGGCAAGAAAGTATGGTCGTTGTTGTCGCTGGCGATTTCCAACACACAGAGAGAGAGGGTCGTTGTCGCCGGCGAGATGAAGCGGCATGAACTGGAAATTGAAATTTGAAAGTGAGAAAGTGAGAGTCTGAGAGAGGCAGGCGGTTGGAATCGGCAATATGTTAATATGGATTCTAGTCTAGGGTTTGATTTCTTTTTTAATGAAAATTGAAATTACCTCCTTTTTTTTACATTATAATTATAAGAGTTTTATTATCCAAAATTTTCAATTACCTCCTTTTTTTAAGATTGTTTGGTTTTAAAATTTAATTTTCAGTTTTCATTTATAATCTTAATATTAATGTGTTGTGTTAAAATAATTATTATTAAATTTTTTTACATTATAATTATAATATAAATTATATAATATATATATATATATATATTCGAGTATCTCACGAGCTTATCGCGTCGAGTATTAGGTTGCTCGACTCGACTTGTTAGTATGTCGAGTCCAGCTCGAGTTCGAGTCGAGCCTATTCGAGTCGAGTGTTGACCGAGTCAATCTCGAGTAGCTCGCGAGTTGACTCGTCTCATTTACACCCCTATCATATCATCATTGTGGTTTAAATTTTGTTGCGGATTGAGTCCCTCGGCCTAACTTCATTTACTTTAGAGCCATTAAATAAGGGCATTTTAGTCTTTTTTTTCAAAAAAAAATTAAAAACATATAAAATTATATATTTCTATTTTAATATATATTATAATATATAGAGAGAGAGGGAGAGTGTGTAATTAACTCACCGTCCCTTTCACCATATCCCTTTAGCTAGGTAGGTTTATATTAACCACACATATTCTATTCATGTTGTCTTCTGCAAATAAATTGAAACAAAAGTTGACGACGAAGATGAGGAAAATCAAAAATAGTATTGTGGCCATTGATGAACAATAGAAACATAAAACATAAATTGTGGCCATGGATGAACCTAGAACAAAAACAGCTCTGAAAAATCAAAAATGGTATTGTGGCCATTGATGAGCAATTAAAACAGATCTGAAAAATTTATAAACCTGGTTTTCGATCCAAGAAGTATGTACACATACAAAAAGATAGAGAGATGAAGCCTTGGTTTGATACGTTGCACATGGATGCAGGTCTTGCCATGAGTAGTGGTGGTGACGGTAAGGTAAGCGGTGGACGGAGGGAAGGGGGTCACAGAGTAGGTGGCTTAGCCGGATGACACTGAGACAGGCGGAGCATTCCGCCACTGAGGTGGGTCTCAATGCACTTGCTACCTGTGGTGCCTCTAATTCTTTGGCTGCTAGAATACTGTCAGTACTTTTTTTGCAAGGTTTTGTTCTTGCACTTCAATTTGGGGTTAATTAGAGATTGGCACCCATTCTTGCACATTTGCTATTGGTTCTTGCACATAATCAAGAATCTATTTGGGTCTTTAAACTCTTAATTTTTCTTTGCCCCTAACAGATTTGCAAAAAAAATGAGTTCTTTTTTATTAGCTTATTGCTTCACATGTCTCTGACTTCTTGTTGAGAGAATTTGGAAACGAATTAATGAAATTTAGGGGGGAAAAGAATGAGAGTGGAACGGGGAGGAGTGAGACAACGAAGATGGAAGGGGGGAGAGAACGATGGCTTAGCCGAAGAAGGTGGACGGTGCCGGAGAAGGTGGCCATCGACATTAACAGGGAGTTGAGAAGGATAATGAAAGGCTTGCATAGACTTGAGGAGAATTACAAATATATATAGTACAATCCTAGCTAAGTTAACGTAGGCTAACCAAGGAATGAATTGAGGAGAATTACAACTACCTAATATACAATATATTGACAGCAGACTAATTTATACTAATTGATCTAATTGATATGTACTATACATAAATAGAGGATGGCAATTAATGGTGAGATATTTCTTTATCTTTGTCTCTTACATGCCCCCGCAAGATGGACGGTCTTTGAGAAAGTCCCATCTTTGACACAAGGAAATCAAGACGAGGACGAGATAACGGTTTCGTCAAAAAATCATAAACTTGATCATCAGTAGAGACATGAGTAACTCGTAATGTACCGTTCTGAACTTGTTCCCGAATGAAATAATATGCTAATGCTAAGTGCTTCATTTTGGAGTAGAAGACGGGATTCGCGCTTAGACATGTGGCTCCAAGATTATCACAATAAATGACCGGTGTGTGTTGTACCGAAAGCCCTAACTCGCTGAGGAGATTTTGAACCCACATGATTTCAGCAGTGGTTGAAGCTATTGCCTTGTATTGCGCTTCAGTGGAGGAGAGAGCTATAGATCTTTGCTTCTTAGAGCTCCAAGTGAGAGGATTCTTACCAAGAAAAACAACATGACCCATGGTAGAAGTATAGTCATCTATGTTCCTTGCCCAGTTCGCGTCGGTAAAGGCATGAAGTATGGGTGTAGAATCACGAACAATGTTGATACCTTTATCGATGGTGCCACAAAGATAGCGTAGAAGACGTTTAAGAGCTACCAAATGAGGATGGCGTGGTTGGTGCATGTATTGTGATAACTTGTTGACTGCATATGCAACGTCGGGCCTTGTAAGGGTGAGATACTGAAGACTTCCAACTGCTGCCCTGTATTTGGTCAGATTATCCAAGAGTTAACCTTCCGTTAATGTAATAGATTGATTAATAACCATGGGTGTGGAAGCAGGTTTTGCTTCTTGCATGTGGAAGCGTTCAAGGATGTCCATGATATACTTCTTTTGACTGAGAAATATGCCTTGTTGAGTAGATGTAACTTCTACGCCGAGGAAGTAAGACAAAGTGCCGAGATCTTTCAAGGAGAACCTGGTAGCCAAGATTTTAACAAAAACATCAAGATTAGTAGCATTTGGGCCGGTGATAATAATGTCGTCCACATACACAATAAGGTAAATAGGGGTACTAGAGTGAGGATAAATAAAGAGCGATGCATCGGCAATTGATCGTTTGAAGCCTGAGGCAAGAAGAAAGTTGGCTAATTCATTGTACCATGCCCGAGGGGCTTGTTTAAGCCCATAAATAGCCTTGTGGAGCTTGCAAACGTGAGTCGGAAAGTTTGGATCAACAAAACCGGGAGGTTAAGACATGAATACTTTCTCATGAAGTGTTCCATTGAGAAAAGCATTATTGATATCAAGCTGGCGTAGATGCCATTTTTTGGTCACTGAGAGGCTAAGTAAAGTGCGGATGGTAGCCAGTTTGACAACAGGACTAAAGGTGTCTGTGTAGTCAATCCCAGGGCGTTGTTGAAAACCTTTGGTGACAAGACGGGCACGGTATCTTTGAATACTGCCATCTGAATTGTATTTAATTCGGAAGACCCATTTGCATTTAACAATGTTTTGGCTTTTCTCAGGTGATACTAAGTCCCAAGTGCCAAGTTTGTGTAAAGCAGAAATTTCGTCAAGCATGGCTTGTTTCCATAATGGGTCTTGGAGAGCTTGCGAGACACTGGTGGGTTCGGAGGGTTTTAGTTGAACAGTGGTATGGAGGTTGTATTTGGGGTTAGGTTTGTGAATGTTATTTTTGGCACGGGTTACGATACCAATGGGTTGGGGTGGAGGTGAAGACAGTGGTTCAACTGGGGATGAAGACAGGTTGTGAGACGATGTGCTACTGCTGGTGGGTTAGTGGCTCGTGGATGGGTTGTTGTTTTTGGAAGCAGTGGGTGTAGTTGAGGTTTGACCAGTAGAGGCTGCATCGAGGGAGGGAGTTGTAGGTTCAGTAGTTGTAAGTGGTGATGGAGAGGTAGGAGATGAGAAATCGGATGTGAGATTATGTGTAACATGCGAGGTAGGAAGAATTGGTAGGGACATGGAACTCCATTGATTAGGGGAAGGGGTAGGTATAGGGCCCTTTATGGAAGTAAGAGTAGCATATGGAAACTCTGTTTCGACAAAGCGAACATGGCGAGAAGTATAGACTTTGGTGGTGAGAGGGTCTAAGCAATGGTACGCACTCTGAGTTTTGGAGTACCCAATGAAGATGCAGGGAGTGGACTTAGGATCCATTTTGTGTCGGGCATAGGGTCACAACCAGGGATAGCAAAGACACCCAAACCCACGGAGTTTGAGATAATTGGGAGGCGACCCAAAAAGACAATGAAAGGGGGATTGATTGGATAAAGTAGGAGTAGGAAGCCTATTTATAAGGTATGTGGCTGTGGTGAAGGCATAAGACCAAAACTCAAGGGGGAGTTGAGCGTGAGCGAGAAGTGTTAGACCTGTCTCTGCTATGTGACGATGTCGTCGTTCAGCGTAGCCATTGTGCTCAGGAGTGTGTGGTGGAGAGGTAAGATGAGAGACACCATCAATGGTTAAATAGGCTTCTAGGGCTTGATATTCCCCCCCCCCCCCCCCATTGTCGGAATAAAGTATTTTGATCTTTTTCTCAAAAAACTTTTCTACTAAGGCTTTGAATCGGATGAAAACCAATTTTGTGTCGGATTTGTTTTTGAGTGGATAAAACCAAATGTATTTGGTATGATGATGAACAAAAATGACGTAATATTTGTATCCATCAAGAGAATATATGGGAGATGTCCATAAGTCAGTGTAAATAAGATCAAGAGGTCCATTAGAATGCAAAGTACTTTGAGCAAAAGGTAGTTTGTGACTTTTATTGCATTGGCATGCGTTACAATTAAAAGGAAAATTGCTAGAAACATCAAGTTGAAAATTAGAAATTAAAGACTTAAAGATAGAATGAGATGGATGGCCAAGACGGTGGTGCCAGTTTATTGCTGAAGCTTTGACACTAGAGAAGGCTTGGATAGGAGAAAAGGACGGCCATTCATAGATGCCATGCTTAGTTGGACCCTTGAGAAGATGTGCCCCCGTAAGACGATCCTTTATAACAAAAGAATCACAAGAAAATTCAATTAGAAGATTATTATCATAACATAATTGAGAGATGGAAATAATATTACGTGTCATAGAAGGAGCACAAAGAACATTAGACATAGATAAAGAGTTGGAGGAAGTGTGAAGAGAAAGAGAATCGGTGTGTGTGATAGGGACCCCTTCAGCATTGCCAATGATTATTTCTTCCGAGCCATCGTAAGGATGATGAAGGGCGAGATTGTTTAGGTCATGGGTGACGTGGTGCGAGGCACCTGTGTCAAGGAGCCAAGGAATGGATGGAGAGGATGGTCGAGCAGTAGCAACAAAGGCTTGTGGGATAGGCGGATTGGTGGATGGGAGAGTGGACGTGTTGATGGTGGGCCGAGGTGGGGGACGGACAGTAGGGAAACGTTGCTGGAACATTGGGCAGCGTTGAAGAGAGTGGTCGTAGGTATGGCACCATTGACATTTGCCTTGGTACCCAATCGTATTGGAAGTATTAGAGCATTTGTGGTTGTTTTTGGAGAACTGTGGTGGCCGATGGGTGGTTGGGGAGGGGTTGTGGTAGGTATTATTCGGTGGTGGGTAAGAGTGACGAGTGGTGGTTGTGTGGACAGAAGCGGGCAGGTGTACAGGAGTAGGCTGGGATTTTATCGCAAGTTCTCTGTTCAGCAATTTCTCATGGAGTTCATCAAAACTGATGGGTGTATCCCGAGCATGGACAGCATCGATAACTCCTTGATAGTTGGAGTCAAGATTTTCAAGAACTTTGTCGGTGATGTCTTTAGGATTCATGGGTTCACCAAGGATGGCTAGTTGATCTGTGCATATTTTGACAGCATTCATGTATTTTGTGATTGTTTGAAACCCTTTGGTAATGGCCTTCAAATGCGCTCGCACAGATTTAAGATGACCTCGTGATTGTTTGGCAAAAGTGTTGGCAAGAGTATCCCAAGCTGCTTTGCAAGTTTCAGATCTGGATATTAGAGGAACAAGAGTAGGATCCAAGGTGCCAATGAGAGCGCCAAAAAGGAGTTTGTCTTGCCGAATCCAAGTGGCATGAGCGGGATTAGTGGCGGTTTTTGGATCAGACGTGATGGTGGTGGATGGTGTTGGGCAGGAACCATCCAGAAACTTGAAGAGGCCATATCCGATGAGGGTGGCTTCGATCTGGAGCTTCCAGGATAAGTAATTTGTAGTGGTTAGTTTTAGGATATTGTTAAGGTTGACGACGACCAGCGGAGTTTTCGGGTCATCGTCATTTGGAATGGTGGAGGAAGCCATTGTTGGGTGTTGAATGTTGGGGTTTTCCTTGTTTGAATGATGAGTAGGATGAACCTGCTCTCTGATACCATAACAGGGAGTTGAGAAGGATAATGAAAGGCTTGCATAGACTTGAGGAGAATTACAAATATATATAGTACAATCCTAGCTAAGTTAACGTAGGCTAACCAAGGAATGAATTGAGGAGAATTACAACTACCTAATATACAATATATTGACAGCAGACTAATTTATACTAATTGATCTAATTGATATGTACTATACATAAATAGAGGATGACAATTAATGGTGAGATATTTCTTTATCTTTGTCTCTTACAGACGTAAACATTTTTAAGAGATGTAAGATATATATAGTATATATAATATTGTACTTTATAATAAATAATATATTAAATATGTTGTTTTTAAAATAAAAAGACCAAAATATCCTTGACTTAACTGGGTTGAGGTTAACACAGTTAGGTAGAGAGACCAATTTGCAACAAAATTGAAACCACAATAATAATATTTGTAATTAATTCGTTTGAGGGATCCAATCCACATTTTCATAAAACCACAAGGACGAAATTTGTAATTTACTCTTAACATTAACTACAAATAACTAATTTCTATAGAAAAGAGCATCATCTAATTCCCTATTCACAATCCGCATTATAAAACTATAAAGATCTATGTTAGTTAATCTGTGTCTAATTCGCAAATTGGGTCATTAATATTTCTTTTGGCCCTCATTTTGTTATAATAATTGACAAGCAAAAAATTCCAAACTGCATAAACCATCGTTGGATATGACTCGTCATATTCACAAGCATACAAACCCCACAAGATGCGAATATAGTAGCTTAAACTGTTTTTTTTTTCGAAAGGGTATCTTGGGCCTATGGCCCAGACTAATCCCTGGCAAAGTAACCGACTGCGAACGCATGCAGCCCTGAGATTAAACCCAGTGGCCACAAGAGGAATGCATGGAATCGAATCCAGGTTGAGCGCTATGAACTCCCCAGGTGATTACCACTACACCACAAGCCTTGTGGTTTAGTAGCTTAAACTGTTAGTGTCATATGTTTTGTCATCATGCTAATAACTAATTAGGGGTATAATTAAAAATTATGTAAGGTTATATACATTTTGTAGTGTATTATAAAATAGAGATGAAGAAAACTCACGTATCAAATTTCAAGAAATCCAGTAAACCTAAAGATCATCTCTCTCACTAGAATCAATTCCCTTTTTTTTGACGAATTGCCGCATCCGGTACAAATTGAATACGCTACTTGTCTTGCAAATCTCCGCCCCAATATTATGTGGGGTGGCACTATTATCTCATTTTCACAGTCATCTTCAAACAAATCAGACTCTATATACTGAACATACAATATATTTTTTGGAATACTGATTGGAACAGAATGTTCCTTCTTCTTCTTCTTACTTTTCGTCCTTAACTTGTTATCTTGCCATTCGGTGTGATTTTCTTGCATGCCCTGTGCTTCAACCTCCGCAAAAGTCACCTCTGACTCGTCAAATTCTTCGTTCATTGTTTGTGTATCATGTATGTTTGAAGTAAAAATGATGGCAAATGAAGGGGGGTTTATATACAAAATAACATTGAGGAATTTAATTGATCTATGAAAGCAACCAAGTTGAATCGTAGAAGGCACACTATCGACATTATGTGTGATTACATGTGGGAGTTTATTATTGAGTGTTTTCTTATACTTATAAAAGTCTTTTACTTTTAATTATACACAAAAGCTTTTATACCAAACACTTTGTCAAAACATTTGTACAAGCAGTCATGTGTATAGCAAGTTTTGTAATGGCTTCGGTTTCTTAGACCTTGTTGTATATATATGGTCGTTGTCAACCAAGTGGATTAGTTTACCTGTCATATTCTTTCTTTGTTGTAATACTAGAAGGGTACTCGTCCAATGCAACGAAATACATCACGATTTTAATATTTCATTTTGTTTTTTTGTCGATTTACAGTACGATTTTGGATGGTTTTGAGAAAGTGATAATGTTTTTTTTTTTATAAATTTGTTTAATTTAGGCTTAATAATATAATGTTGTTTATATAAAAAAAATTAAGTATTTTGTTATAATTCAATTATTATCTTATATATTTTAATGACATTTAGAAAAAATAACCAATTACATATTTAATAATATAATTAAAAAAAAATTATAGTAATATAATATATTAATTAATAGTGATACATGGAAAGATCTGCATAAAAGGAAGACACTGCACATACCAAATTGATGAGTGTTAGAAGTCTGCAATAGTAATATGTATCTTGTGTTTTGATACTTGTAAATTAAGAGATTTTAAAATCTTACATAAAATGATGGTACATTGTGCCTAATAATTTGTATTTAAGAGTTTTTTAACCGTGCTTTATAATACTAGAAGCGTACTCGCGCAATGCAGCGAGATACATCACGATTTTAATGTTTCATTTTATTTTTTTGTCGATTTACATTTTGGATAGTTTTGAGAAATTGATAATGTTTTTTTTATAAATTTGTTTAATTTAGGCTTAATAATATAATGTTTTTTATATAAAAAAATTAAGTATTTTGTTAAAATTCAATGATTATCTTATATATTTTAATGACATGCATCTAGAAAAAATAACCAATTACATATTTAATAATATAATTAAAACAAAATTATAGTAATATAATATATTAACTAGTGTTGGGCCCGTGCATTGCACGGAATGATAAATTTTTTGTTGGAATATTGAAACGAGTTAAAATGAAACGTAATTTCACTGTTAACAGTTAATGAAATACAATGTGAAAAACGAATGTATTTTCATAAGTGATTAACTTGCATATATTCTTAATCGTTTGTTGTTATGAGTTTGTGCAATAATATTGGTAATAGTTTTGTATTATATTATTTAAAACTCAAACGACATGTCTCACAACATATCACTATTATTGAAATAATTATAAATATGAACATACGTTTTTACATATTTTGCAATTTTTCTGAAACCTCCTCAACAACACTTTACAATCACTTTAAACGTATAAATTTGTAGATTAATTAACAACATTCAACCCACGTCAAATATGACAAAGAAAATAAATGATTTCTATCTTTTGTAACCGGCAACTCAACTGGTATAGTTCAAATTCACTCAGTACCACTTGAAAATTTATCTGACTATTGACTTCAAGACCTCATAGTATTAGTCGATAAAAATAAAGATATGTATATATATCTTATTCCCCTACTTCGAAAAATATGATTGTGGGTTTTGAAAAATATAAGCAAATCATCGGTAAATAAAATAAAATAAAAAAAAATAGTTTTTCAAATAAACAAAAATATAGTGGAATACTTTTTGTTCAGTTGCAAGTTCCGCCATTGACACCCGACCGTTCGTTTTCTTCTTGTACTCGGATGATACATAGAGAAGCTATATATATTTATAGTGAATGTAGAGAATATTTTAAAATCTTTTATTTTCATTTTCGATTTTACATTTAAATGTAAATATATTAAAAATATGAAAGAATATTTTATATCTACATCGTTTCTATTTTATTTTCTTTACACTTGGTTAATTTGGAAAATATTGCAAAATATTTTTATTTTAAAGAATACGATAATTTATTAGTGTATCTCGTTATTTTTTATTTTTAATTCATATCAACTTTCTTTTTTCTTCTTTTAATGCTCGTGAAAAAAAATACGTGTAGATTTTATATTAGCAAAAAAAATACGTGTAGATTTTATATTATGCTAATATAAAATACGTGAATATTTTATAAAATAAAATATATTTTATATTAGCAAAAAAATAGGGAAGAAAAAAGAGTTTATATTACATCTCATTATGTAAAAAGATTTTATAAAATAAAATATGGAAAAAGATTTTGTAAAATAAAATATGGAAAAATCATTATGAGATGTAATATAAAAAACTACGAAAGAAAAAAGATTTTATATTACATCTCATTAATATAGATTTAAATGTAAAATCTACATTTAAAATAGATTATGCTAATATAAAATCCTCCACCAAAAAAACAAATATTTATATTAATAAATGAGTATTCATTCCACAAATAGATGATTATGTGAGATATTGTGCTTCGAAAGGTTGTACCAAAGCATTAAGAAATTGTAAATTAAGTAATTGACTTTAATTAGTTGTACATTGTGCTTAAAATGATGTAATTAAGAGTTTTTTATGTCGTTTTTATAATATAGTATAGATTAATAGTGATACATGGAAATGTCTGCATAAAAGGAAGGGTCTGCACATACCAAATTGGTGGGTGTTAGAAGTCTGCAGTAGTAATATGTATCTTGTGCTTTGATAGTTGTAAATTAAGAGATTTTTAAAATCTTGCATAAAATGATGGTACCTTGTGTCTAATAATTTGTATTTAAGAGTTTTTTATCCGTGCTTTATAATATAGTATAGATATATACGTTATAATTAATTTGTTGATTTAATATCTGAATGTGGTAATATTATATATTATACTTTCTAATTATATAACGAAACTTCTTGAGAAATCAAAATCTCGATATAATTTATTGATTCAATCTGGAATGGATCTGTATTTTAGAGCGTGAAGTATTAATTATAACGTTAAATATAAGTACATGCACTGTCATATGATCTGCTTCCAAGTGCAACCCTATATATGGTCACTTAAGACAAATAAAATGTAAATGATTAAATTATTCAAAATGAAGTAGTTGATCTAAATATGAATGAAACATAATTACAATTAATTGTATAAGGATATTTAACAGTAATTTTTAAATTCAATAAAGGCATTTATAATCTTTATTGAATACCCTTTCTTTGACTTTTCAAGATCCAATATTTTAATTAAACTCCATTAATATTTTCATTAAAATCGTATTCACGTATTGACTTTAGAAAAAAAATCACAAAAATAGTCATTTTTACGATAAACATTTATACCATATTATAAAGTAATTGGCTTAAGTTTTAAAAATAACTTTTTATACATTATGTACTACTATTTCATACTAAATTACTTAATTTTCAACTTTACAAATAAATAATGCATGAGTACAACTTTTTAAAGCTACATATTTGAATTCATAAGAGCATCTCCAACAGCTTTGCTAAAATAGAAAAAATTGGGTTTTTGTTCTCTAAACCTCTCCAACAGCTTTGCTATCTTGTTTGCTAAAATAGAGAAAACTTGAAATTTTTCTAAGTTTAGAGAATTCTCTAAAACTTGATGGTTGGAGAGAAATAATTATTTTATTCAATCCTACCAATAAGATTCAATTTTTATCATTTTATATTAGGTTTTTTTTTAAAAAGTGTATTGGGATGATAAATTAGAGAATATTATAATAATATAAGTTATTATAAAATTTCTAAAATAGCAAATCTGTTGGAGTTGAATGTAATACTGTAACACCCTAAAATAGGGATAACAAAAACTTTCAAAAAACGGAAATGTGGCATAAAATTTGCCATAGCAAGAGTCTTCGAAAAATGGGGAAATATTCAAACCTATTTAATTACAGTTGTAATTTAACGAACAAATAAATAACAACCAACTAATCTAATTTTTATATCTAGAAAAAAGAGATTACAAAAAGGGTGTAATCTATAAACCCAACGTCTTCTCCAAAAATATATGTCCAAGTGCAAATCTCCCCAAGCTCTCATCCAAAGCAAACTATGCCTGCTTGGAACCGGCACCGCTAGAACCTGAGATACACATCGACACCAAACAAGTGTTAGGCCAAAAAACCTAGTGAGTTGAACAAGAAATAACATATAAGATCAATTACAATTCTTATCAGCAATTAACCAATGTTCAATAAATGTGGAGTCAATAGGGGAGACCCATAACACCAATCAAGTTCCACTCAAATAGTCGATATACCTTGATGCCAACTACGAAGAGTGACATCCGAAAGGCCCGGCACATCCGAGGACTACAACCATGGCATTACCCCGAATGACGGAGGTCTAGGCACATACCATCACGGTGGCGCCCAAGACTACATCCTCTTAGTGTCTACTGACTTGGTTCGTCCAACATAATTTATGGGAGGTCTCAAGGCATAATATACCAAAGATATTTCAATACCAACCATGGCATAATATCACCATCCCAATCAATATCAAGTCCATTACAGGACTAGTATGACCAAAATCTCATCATATAAACATGATACCACCAAATAGTGTCTCAACTAGAAAATCATCCCTAGAAAATCATCCCTAGAAAATCATCCCCATAACAATTTATGCATTCTATTTAATCATGGCAAGACATACATAGACATGTAAACATATGGACAACCCCCAAATACTTAAACATGTAGAGATGAGCATTTCAAGTATAGATGCAATAATAACAAGTAGAAGATTATGATGTGTATCTAGTTTTGACAAAAGTTTAGTAAATTCACAATCTAGGTTTTTGATTAAAACCTAGAAAATAGAAAACCCTAGATGATGAGGATGAGACTTGAAAGAGGAAGGTTGCACTTTGAGAAACCCTAGAAAAGCTTCCTTGAGGATAATGAATGCAAGATCAACAACCCAACCACCAAAATGGTTGGTATTAATGAGGGTTAGGGTTTGGAGATGAATGGAACTGATTTGGGAGCTCTAAAATCGCCAAAGAGAAAAGTGGGAAATGTTGAGAATGAGGTAAAAATCGGCAAGGAACTCATTTAAGTCCCGTCGGCGACAGTGCCCGACGACAGTGCCAATCACGAGTCACAATCGCGCCCAGCCTATAGGCCGCGATACACTCCCCGCGAGAGTGACATGAGATAGTGGCATTGTCACTATCGTGCGAGCACAATCACACCAACTCACGACCACGCGGTACATCCGCCGCGATAGTGACCTGCGATAGTGCCCTTGGCACTATCAAGGGCACTATCGCGTGGCACTATCGCACCACACCCCTGACAGCCCAAAAACTCAGTCAAATTCGATAACGAGCACGAAGTTTAGACAATTAAAATGATCATATAACTCGTATAGCATTATAACATTAAAACAGTAATCATGCACATATAAAAGACTCCAATTTCTCAAATAAACACAATTAAGGAAATTAAAGGAACGATTACTTACCTTACAAATTTTCGGGTGTTACAAATATTTTTTAGAGATTTTTTCTTTTGATTCTCTATTATAGCAAACAAGATACCAATACTGTTGGAGATGCTCTAACTAAATGATAAATGTAATCAAATACATGATAAACATCACATCTTAAATATAAAAAATTTAAAATATAATTAGTCTATACTATATTATAAAGCATTTGTTCAAAGTCTTAAAAACAACTTTGTAAGTATTATGTACTACTAGTTGTGTGCCCGCACAATACGGCGGGATGTGAAAATTAAATACATATAAGCAAGCATCCCGGTTAGGGGAATTTTACCAATAGGATATAATCAAGTATAAATGTACAACGTAGAAACTAAATGAGGTGAAAGTTAGGGGCATTGATATGCCTCTTACCGTGTACCAAGTGTATTTTCCCTCACCATGTAAGATTATTTGTCCTTGATATGCCGCTTACCGAGCAAGATTCTCCATACCACTCATGATCAATCATAAGGTAATGTAGTTTGGTAAACAAGTCAAACTTCAAGGAACACAAGCAGGAAAGTAGAATACCGAGTCCAAAATTATTGTACATTGAAGGCTATGGATAGATATCTAGTTAATACATTCAATAAATTAGTACATTCTCCAACATGTACAAATTGAAATAGAAACATAAATCCAAATCGATTGAACCGGTCTTAAATCCTGTACAATTAAGTAACTGTAACCATTCCTTAAACTATGAATCATTTGATTTCGGTGTTGACGTCATCTGATGATCTTGAAATGAGGATTCAATGTGAACATAAATTGTATGGCCACATGGAACGACATATAATTTCCAAATCATATTGAAAGGTTATTAGATGTGCAAAACCTACAAGAGACGAATTGTGTATCTTTGCAATAAGTCGATGACTTTAGCAGTCTCCCTAAAACCAACATGTAACACCCGTAATTTTCGGTAAGTAAATGTCACCCGAACATTTCTGTGACCTGTAAATAGTGGGGCTTTGTTGGGGAAGCGCATTGTTTAAAGTCCCTCGGAAAATTGGGAGTTTTGGCATTGAAAAAGTCGGATTTTTGGAGTTCGGGGGCACCTGGGCGACTATGCCAGCGATTGTGCCAGAGGGCACAATAGCTTGGCACAATTGCCAAGGCTGAGAGCCCGCGGTACATCTCTGGCGATTGTGCCAGCGATTGTGCCACTGGCACAATATCCTAGCACTATAGTCGCGCGTACCAGTGGGTTAAATGTTGCGATTTTCACCGTTTCTTCTCATTTTCTCATTTCTATCTTCTCCCATTTTCTCTCCCAAACCCCAAAACCGAACCCTAACCTATTTTGGGGGTTTTTCCTCCTCAAACCACATGATTACTCACCATCTAGCTACTTGGGATCTTGAAGCACAAAACCTCCATCTTCATCTTCCTCATCAAGTTCAACGGTTGGGAGCTCGGGTTGAAGTGTTGGATGGGGTGTTCTCGGAAAGTTTAAGTGGTAAGCTTTCTTGAAATAATGTTATAAATGCTCCATTGATGGTTTCTTAGTGTTTGGTATCTCAAATCTCGGATTTGATGGTCTTGGAGAAATTAGGGTTTTGACCTTGTTTGGGATTTTGGTATATAATGTTTGGAGAATGTTTCTAAATGGTTAAATATGGGTATTTACGGTTTGAAATATTTGGATCTAGGTTTTGGAAGGTTTCGGCTTGAGGATTCAAGCGGCCTTCAAAAGAGCTCGTTGGGTGAAATCTAGATTTAGCCTAAATCTAGCAAGGTGAGTTCAAGTTGATTTGTGAAAACGGTGTACATGCCAAAATGTTTATTTTAAAGTGTTTTACATGAAATGATTAACCGCTGATAAGTTTTGAGTATTTTGAAGTAAAATATGTTTTACTTGGTTATTTGTCAAAGTGTGGGTATTTTGATAAGTTTTCATATTTGGTAAACTTGGGTTGTGTTAACCTCTTAAAATGCTTATATTGGGTTTTGAACATTTCAACAACTAAATAGCATGAATTACGTATTCTTGGAGATTTTGTACAAGTAAGATTTATTTTATGAGTTATACATCTTTGACGATTTTGTACAAATAAAGTCTATTTCATGTGTAACACCCCAATTTCTGTGTGGATTATCTCCTTTATGTATCGCTATAAGATTTGACTTTGATTAGTAGTGCATGTGTATGTAATCAAGTTTTGAGCTAGTGGACAGCTTAATCGTCGTTATCTGATCAGTTTGGGATGGAAAAAGTAAAGTTTCGAACGTGTCACTCACCAAGCGACAGTGCCCGACGACTATGACATCTGTCAATGTCGTTGGGCAAAGTCGCGGAGAAGGTCGAGCTCTCGGTACAGGTTCGGCGATAGTGTCCGGCGACCTTGCCAAGGTCACTATCGCATGGTCACAATCGCGAGTGAGGTACCGCGAGGGTCCTCACGCGGGCGACATTGCCCCGCGACTATGACATTGTCATAGTCGCCGACAGGCTGTTTGGGTATAAAATCAGATTTCGGGAACTTATCAGTTTAATTGATTTTGGAGAGCAGATTGGGGGTTTCTCACCTGCGATTTTGGTAAGCTTCTAACCCTAGTTTCACCATCTTCATTTATGATTCTACAAGATGCATTAATGAGGATTTAATGCTCCTCTAGGGTTGGACCTTGTGAAGGATACTTGTGCATTAATCTCACCAAGCTTTCATCTCTTTACTCCCTCTCCTAGGGTTTTGATTCCCTTGTAGGGGGGGTCACCAAGGTGAGTGTTTTCTTGACTCTTCCACTCTCATACATGTCTAATAATGTACTAGTTTTCATGTGCATGGTTGTTATCTATTTACTTGAATTGTGGAACTAACCTAAAATCCCACTTGTGGGTGAAGTTGCAAATGGAGAGTATTAGAGATGCTATTTGGTCAAGACATGTAGCAAGAGCTATGTAAAACTAATAAGTTGTATGTTTGGTCATATTGGAATTTGATGTTGATTTATAGGTATCGGCTTGAGTTACCGTTTTCGATAGACTAAAGACCCGGTTTGGGTTGAGGTCGTGAATAGACTAAAGACCCGGTTTGGGTTGTAAATAGACTAAAGACTTGGTTAGAGTTGATGTCGTGTATATGCTAAAGACCCGGTTTGGGTTGAGTGGCTCATATAGCTAAAGATCTCGTTTGGATTGATGCTAATCAAGTTAAATGACTTGAGAGAAATTATAAACGTGTTGATAATATTATATTGTGTTTCCTGTTTAATGTACAGGTGGAGCAAATTGATAGAGAGTTGTATCATTACGATGTTTTTGTGCCGAGATTTCATTTTATCAATTAAATTGTGATTATGAGTTCTCACTAGGCCTTAGCATAACACTCGTTCTTTGGTTGTCATGTATGACAGGAAATCCTAGTGGCGAGAATCTTCGGGAATGAGTGGTCGATCGTGTGATCGAAAGCGATCCTTTTTGGGAGATCTAGAGACCGATATACATGATGTATAGTCACCATTTTGGGAGAATAGCGACACCCGACTATAATCTGATAGAGGAATCTAGATTATTTAGGTTGTCGTAAATGTTATTCTTCATTCATTGAGCTTGTACACATTATACTATATTCCCCTTTTTGGGTCGACACTTTGGGATACTTTGACAGGTCTTGTACAAACAGGTTTCACCAATTTACAGCAGTCATATTGCCAAAATTTTAAGTTTTAAATTTACCCAGTTTTTAGGGTGTTACATCATGTTATATGCATTTTGGTGTATTTGCATTCATAAACCCTTTGGAAAACCTTTGGTCCCACTATGTGTTGAGTTTTGGGTTAATCTCGTCTTTGAGGTATGTGTCTTCGTAAACGTTGTTTAAAGACATTTCATTATTTGGGGAACCGGTAATTGTTGGTCAAATGGATTTCGAGCACTTTAGCTCGGTGTTGGTTTAAAAGAGTCTTGAGGGCATTTGTCCGGTTTTAATGGCTCGATGTAGAGTCCAATCTATGAGTTACATACTAATGCATTTTATTGCATGTTAATGATAATTACAGACTCGAGTGCTTTAGTCATTCAGGTATAGTCATGTAATCTTAGACTGTGTTGCATTGGATCTATAGGCACGTAAGTCAGTCTTGTTTGATGGTCAATTGAGTGGTACGGAGTTGGACTCCGGGACTCATGGTTTATGACCTTGTCTTTGCAAGTAGGCACTAGGAGGGTTGAGCCCGATTGAGCTATCATGACTGAGGGGAGTCCTCTGATGGGCGTTTGGGGCCTTCGCCGTGTGGGGCAATGCATTCGGTGTATCCCCCATGTGTCGAGCCTTTGGCGATAATTTCTGGTGGCATTCGCTAAGGTCAGCTCTCTCATGGGTGAAACTTGTCAAGGAGTCGTAGGGACACTTGGGCGTTCGTGTCGTGAAGTGTCATGCGACAACGTTGTTTGAGTGACATACTTTTGTGTTCCTCCGCTCTCAACGGATACAGGTATCCCCCGTTGTCGGCCCGCGGTATTTGGATATTTAATTGTTCATGCTTTAATATTTGGATTTCATTCTGTTGTATGGTCGCGTGAGTATTAAGCTTCAGTTTCATGTTTTAATGGCGTATCATTTTTATATGGATTGTTTTCCGTTATTTAAGGGTCGAGTATTATGTCCCACCCGAGTTTTGGGTATTTTGGGTTATGAAGTATTATTTACATTTTAGCACATTCGAGTATCGAACTATGATCCCGTTTTGGGTGAGTTATGGGTTGCATCGTTTTACAAGAAATGTGTGGTTGAGAGCCTTGTCTTTAAACGTGCATATTATGGGAAAATGTATCGTTTCCATTTTGAAGTATAATATTTCTAAGGATCTTGCTTTAAAACCGGATTCCTTTCTTTTAAAGATATATTCATTCATGCTAAAACTCTTGAGCTCACTAGGCGTTAAGTCTAACCCTTTTTATTTGTCGGCATGTGCATTAGGTTTCAAGGTTGGGAGTTGGTTCTAGCAATTCTGTGAAGAGTAGAGCCTTAGCGAGATCCGAAAGTAAGTATTCGGTGAAGTCTTCCGTAGTATGGAGATAGTGACTATGCATGGGTATTGGTAGCACCCGTCCTTCATAGTCTATATATATATAAGATGAAATATGTGTATTGTAGTTGAATCTAAATTTGTGGATGTAGATGATTCATTTATTGATGTATTTAGAAATTTTTTAATAAGTTGTTATCTTCAGATTTGAGGGTGTTACACAACACATCTGGTCAACAGCACGAAGAACATAAATAGCTAATCAACCAAAACATTGGTGCTTTACCTTGAAGGTACAGTCACATAGTATGCAATACAACCAACCGGACAGATTGGCCCAAGTATTTAGACTCCTCCCACTTTCCCAATAAATCAACCAAGAATAGTAATAATAGAATATGATCAGTAAGGGAAAACATTATGCAAAAAACCAAGAAAGCAATAGTATTTTCTTATTATTGAACTCAAAAATCTATATGCTTGTAAAAACTCAAGCTCACTTGCAAAGTTTGGTACCTTAAACTTGTCGCAACAACCATCCAGATCCATATTGTATTTCAGAAGTTCACTGTGTATAAGCATAATCTCAAAAGAGAACATACAAAGTGAATTTTTTTGAATCTACAAACTAAAAATTGCAGTGTGAAAACCATAAAAAACATGTAATAATAGCAGAAAAACAAAGAAATTAACCCAGTCGACTTTTTCAATCACCCCTTCTATTAAAAAATATCATGCTCACGTAGAAGATATCGATTGAAAATTTTGATTGAAGACATATTCAACTTTGCATAAATCAAAGCAGAAGCAACAAAAAGAGAATAAAATCAATTACCTAATGTTTCTTGAAATTGCTTCGCCTTCTGAATAACATCCAGATTTGATTGGCTCCACTGAAATCAATTAATAATGACAGATCATCACCAATGTCCTTCTCCATAGTCTCTCCTGCTGAGTTTCAACAAAAACAATCTAAATCACGAAAACTAGATTCAGTCAACTAACTTAGATCCACATCGGACATTACAAATCTCCGTTTTCGATTTAACATTCATAGGTTCAATTAAAAATAGCTGAAACATAAAAGTGAAAATTAAAGCACTCACATTCATTGCATTGTATATCTGAAGGAACAGTTGAAGATTTTGGAACAAAGTAAGCAACAACGAATCTGAGTGGAGATTATTAGAACCGGTAAAGATGTTGATTTGTTATGACGCAATGACAGAAGGCCAAAGGTTGATAGCATCCACACAAAAGCTTCAATCGTCATGCTGAAGATTAAATGTTAAAGGCGTATCGAAATCCCTGATATATGTAGAAGAGAATGAAAACCATAAAGTTCATAAATCGATACAGACCATGAATTGAAACCCATAAATAGAATTCGTGATACAAACTTGAGGCCATAATCGATTAGAATCAAATTGATAAAAGAAATCAAAAGACCTTGTTAGGGTTTAAGACCATCTAATTCTATAAATGAAGAAGAAAGAATATTTACCTCAAAAATCAAGAAGAAATAATCTTTACCTCAAAAATCAAGAGCAAAGATGGAGAGCGTTTCCAAATAAATCTACAAGAAAAAACAAAAGTAAAGATCAATCAAAGTTTAGAAACAACATTTCCCAGAGTTTGTTCATGTTAGTCAAATAAAGAGGTGACTATTGATGAAAACTTCATGCCCATTTCTATCTACACAAAATATTTGATGGATGAAAGTAAGTAAAATAATAAACTTCAATTGAAGAATCAATTGATACATGATATTCAAACATGAAGTTAAGACGATAAATTGAAGACCTATAAAGAAGCTTAGTTGGTGATTAAACTGTGAATTTTCCTTTCATCTTGTTCCAGCTAAAATTCCAGATTATGATTATGCTCTAGCTCCAAGCATGACCAATAGTCAATATTTTGACTGGTGTCTTCAAAGTAAAGATGATCCAAAATCACTCAAAATTTAGGACGAATTGGCTAATTGCTATACCAATGAGAGATGTGTACAAAGAGATTGTGTAACATCCTATATATCAATGTGGGTTTGCAGAGAATTTGATCGGGTCAATTTACATGGAAATGGAAACCAAGTGGAAATGGAACTAATGATGCTCATCAAATTTACATGTAATCTATTGCAACGTGGAAATGGAAATGAAAACCGACTAACCTTGGAACAACGATGAAGAGGTTTGGTGATTGAATAAAACCTGTAAATTGAGAGGCAAAGTGAACCAAAAAGTGAACCAAACAAAGAATGATGGATAAAATAACTGTTGTTTCTTTCCAAAACTGCCATCTATATATGCTTCTATTTGTTTCTCCTACCATTAGTGATATTAGAAAATAATCCATGTTGTATATATATGTATGATGGTGAATATACATTTATAATGATGAAATGGTCTTTCTTTTGATTATGAACAAAGCACACATGGTTTCATTATGTTTTCTTTGCTAAATAACAAATATAGAATGTGATGTCAATATACCTACAATAGTCTCCATTCCTGCATTCAATCAAAACCCACCAAAAGATAATTAGAACCAAACAACACTTGATCAACAGTTCAATGAACCTTTTTAAAAGACTGAATATTTAAAACTAAGCCAAAGTGAAAGCATTTCATCATGTTATAACCTATCAATCTGGAGAAGGCAAAGAAAACAGAGAAGCAGAGTGAAAGGAAACAGTTCCATTTCACCAGGCTATATTCTGTTTTACAAATTTGTACGAAAATGAGGTTATATTCTGTTTTATAATAAACAGACGGTTCCAGCAAAAATACCAAATTGGAACTTAAAAAAAACCCACCAAAAAACTTAAATTCAGCTAGACCAAAACTGGAACTCAGACCTGCTTCACAAAACCCTCCAAACCTGGTTTGTAGACCAAAAAAAGAAATAAATAAACAAAGTGAACCATGAAAGAAAATTTGTACCTGATTTGAAAGAAACTCAAAGTGAAAGGAAACAACGAAATGTAATCGATGGTGTAAACCACATAAGCCTAATGAGAGAGTACCTGAAAACCTGAAAAGAGATCGGGGAAAGTCGATGGTGCAAGAAGAAACAGTGAGCGGGTACCTGATGTGAAGAAACCGTGAGAGATATAAAAAGTCGTGAATCATCATCTTCTTAATCGATCGATTTGGGAGAGTAGAACATAAACCTAATCGATGGTGAAACCGTGAGGGAGCAGATGAGAAACCATGAGAGATATAAAAGGGTTTGAATCGGATTGTGTAGATGCCGAAGCGTCGTCTTGGATGATGAAGAGGAGTCTGAATCGGCAATTTAATGAGGGGGTTGTGGAGTGTGTTGTACCAAACCATTATAAACTTGTAAAGTTGAAAATTAAGTAAATATGCAATAAGTAGTGGTACAACAGGCTTAAAAAGTTGTTTTTAAGAAAAGCAAGCCAAATGCTTTATAAAACAATATAGATTATTTAATGCTAATTACTTAATTTTCAATTTTACAAGTAAATGATGCACGAATACAACTTTTTAAAGCCACGTCTTTGAATTCATAAGTAATTGATAAGCATAATCAAATATAGGATAAACATCACATTTTAAATATAAATAATCTAAAATATAATTAGTATAATTATTGAATTTTAACAAAATATTTAATTGTTTTTTTTAATAAAAAAACATTATATTATTAGACCTAAAAAATTACATCATTATTAAACTTAAATTAAATTAAAATAAAAAATAAATTAAACAAATTTATAATTTTTTTTATAGAGTTCTTAAAACCACGCAAAACAATATCAACAAAGACAAAAATAAAATGAAACATTCAAATCTAAATATATCGTGTTGCATTACGCGAATACATTTCTAGTATTACAAAGTAAAAAAAAGAATTAGTTTAATCAGCAAAGTTGTGGATTTTTTTAAAGTTTTAAACATTTTTGTTCACATAAAAATACGGCTGACACAAAAATCCACAAATATAACACAAATTAATTTGCAAATTTGTTCATTCAATCGGCAGATTGTATTTGAAAATTTCGAAATCCTTCGTAGTTGAATGTAAGCTTTTTTACAAATTTTAACTTTTTGGTTCTCTATTTTAAAGAAATTATAAAGAATCTGGTAAAGATGATCTTATAGAATAAAAAATAACTATTTTGATTATTTTCTTTTGATTTTAACATTTAATCCTCTTTGTCGGGACAATTGTGATCTTTCTCACTTCGTAAACTAAGAGCATCTCCAACAGCTATGCTAAAATAGAAAAAAAGTAAGATTTTAGCAATTTTGTTGCTCCAATAGCTATGCTAAACCATATGCTAAAATAGAAAAAAGAAGAGAGAGAAGATAAAAATCTCCAAATTTGGAAAAATCTTTAAAACTCTATTTCTAAGAGAAGGAAATAATATTTAATTCTTTCCACCAATAGGAGAAATTAAAGTTGTGTGTTTAGGAAAAAAAAATTATATTATATTAAATGTATTGAATATTTTAATAATATAATTGATGATAGAATTGCTAAAATAGAGTAGCTGTTGGAGTTGGATGTAATTTCTTTTAGAGATTTTAACTTTTTATACTCTATTTTAGAAAAATTATAGCATAGCTGTTGGAGATGCTCTAAGATACAATATTATACAATATATTTTTTTTCAAAAACAACAAAACTTTATTGAAAACAAATCAAATACAATATTTAACTCAATGAAAAAAATAAAGTAGATAATACATTAAAATAAGAAACTTTTAAACTACAATTTTCATTTTTAGTAATTTTTTTTTGGGAAGGCATAGCGGCATTGAACCAACGAACGACTACCACGAACACACGCACGCACGCCTCCCCGACGGTATCGGGCATCCACAGGCAACCCACTAATCCGCCGTTGTCCCGACCCAGCTTACGCTGAACCTAGAGCCCAACCACAGTCTAAGACTGGGCTGGTGCCAGCCCAGTCAACGAGTGGATCGGCCCAAAGACTGGGTACTCCTCATGCCCTCAAATTGACTCCCATTGGATTCGAACCCGGGTAGATTGGGATACCATCCACAACCCCCAGGATGTTACCGTCCTTGGGGAAACCAACTGAGCTAGACATGATTTGTATTTTTTTAGTAATTACTATATATTGAAAACATTTAATTTATTTTATATAGCTAATTATGTTTGATTGTTTTATTATTAAATAAATAAAGTTAATAAATCTTTTGCATAAAGGAAAATCAAGAGTAATAAATATAATATAATTGATTTACTATAACTATCGTTTTTTATGGTATTATAAGTTATTTATACGGTGAAAATATTGAAATACCTAAGAAAATATAAACTTTAAAAGATGAATTCAAAAAAAGTTATTGAGAGCAGAAGATAAAACTGAAAGAACGTTGGTTCATTTTTATATAAAAATATTTACAAGATTACATTTTTTACTATTATTCATTAGTGGTTGGGTCTCACATTTTTTTGCCGTTCAGGTCCACATTGTGAACCCTTTCTGCTTCCACGTAAGTTGAATTGGTTCCTCGCAACCTCGATCTTTTTTCCACATATGGTTCGTGGACCTTTTAAGGATGCCCTAACAAACCAAGTTTGTTATGGTAAGAGCATCTCTGATGTGCCGGTGAAATTCAATCACTTTCCTTCAACCAGCCAACAATTAATCATTCTTTTCTCCAACTAGCCGACAATTAATCACTGTGAAATAGTATTTTTCAATAGTGGGCATCAAATATGGTTGTTCGTTGTTTGAACGTCAAACTTTTGTTCTAATTTAGTTTCACATTTAATGATATTATATATATCAACAACTTGATATAATAATAATAATAATAATAATAAATACTATATTATTATTATTATTATTATTGTTTTATCATATATGTTTTTTTTAATATGTGGTTTAATTTGATTTAAAATAAGTTGTGTCAATAAACTCAATATTTTAGTGTTTTTTTATATTATGGTTGAAGATGATGAAAAATGATACCAAATCGTGATTGAATTTTATTTTTTGTTGCGCTTGCAAAACATTATTTTTAAATTTTATCATTACCATGGTTGATTTCCATTCCCACTTCGTAATCTATCTATTGAAGAATATTTGGCTATAAATGTCATTGGTCAATTGTGTCATAAATATAGATAGATTACGAAGTCAGAAATGATATAGTAGATTAGATTAACAAACTATATGTTTATAATTTAAAAAAAATATTTATGATCGAGTATATAACTAAAAAATGAAATTACAATTATATTTTTATGGAAAAATTGCATTAAAATGAAACCAACTTTACATTCATTCCTAATTTAGGGAACTAACTTTTAAAACCATCATTTAAGGGACTAGAACAAACTTTACATTTATTTAAGGGTCTCAATGATCTATTGACCTGCTATTGATGACTTGGCATATATACTTTGCCAACTGAAATTCCACGTCACAATTAGATTCACAAATATAAACTTAAAATGATGACATGTCAAATAAAAAAGTTAAAAAAATAAAATAAAAACCTACATAAATATTTTAGAATATATATATATATATATAATCATAACAATAATAATATTTAAAATCCACATAATATTTTATAATATATATATTTTAATAATAACTTTTAAATAAAAATCCACACAATATTTTATAATATATAAAAAGTACTAAATTACATATTATTATTTACACTTCCCAGTTTCCAGAACTCATTCACGAGAACCCCACTACCTCTCATTTCCGATGACAAAAACCACCCGTACCCTTCTTCTCCGGCGACCGTCACCCACATCCCACATTCTTCTCTAGCATCTCCTTTTCTCCTCTATCACAGTGAGCACCAAGTTGAAGGATTCCAAACAGTTTAAAAGGTTTGATTCAGTGGTTTCTAAGTGGGTTCACCTCAAATATTTCAGATCTGGGTTTTAAATAACTTCACCACAAAGATTTCAGATTTTAGATTTGGGTTCCAAACGATTTCATCTAAAAAAATTCAGATTTTAGATCCGCGTTCCAATCGATTTCATCTCAAAGTTTTCTGAATTTAGATCTGGGTTCCTTACGATTTCGTCTCAAAGTTTTCATATTTTAGATCTGGGTTCTGAACGATTTCACCTCAAACGATTTCAGATCGGAGATGATGATTGTTGGTCGGATGAGATGATGGACTGTGGTTGTCAACCGGGGAAAATGATGAACAGTGGTTTTCAAAAGAACTTCACTTTAAAATTTTCAGATCTGCATTCTAAATGGTCTTTGAATGGTTTTTAAATGATTTCAAATATGTGTTCTAAATGGTTTAAAAATTAAAGATGACATGGCATTATTAATATCCATGTAGTATTTTTTTTCTTCATTATTTGTCACGTCATACTAAAATGATCGGTTATCTACTCACCCGGTCAACGAGACCCTTAAATAAACATAAACTTTGCTCAAGACATCTAAATGTTGATTTTGAAAGTTGATTCCTTAAAATAGGAATGAGAGTAAAGTTGGTTCCATTTCTATGCAATTTTCCCTATTTTTATTATGAGAGTCCTTGTGATTTATATCTAAAATTGCACTGCGAGTTCCTAAATTAAAAACAACTACAAAAAAGGACTTTATGGTTTACATTTTCTTACTACTTACACCCGAGTTTGTATAGTTTACATTTTGTAACATCCTATATAGGTTCCAGCCACTAACTCGGTTTTAAACTTTATGTAAACCAAGGGTTTGCTCTTTTTTTGTTGTTTTTTTTCTTTCTTAAAAGATAAATAAGCATATCGTAATATCGTATTATATTACATCTACATACATATATGCATCATCACCACCACCACCATGCTAGTCATGACCATCACCCATTTCAAACATAATACAATAAAAGTTTAAGAGCATTAACTTCCACAAACATTAAACATGAGCAACATTTTTTTTATAAATTCATTTAAAAAATGTGTGATACAAAGCTTAAAATCAAAAATCCAAATAAACCTTAAATCAAAATCAAAAACCCATATGAACCCTATCAAAAATCAAAAAGTCAAATGAACCTTAAATAAAAAATCTATAAATCTAAAACTGAAATTAAATAAACCTTAAATCAAACCCAAATAAACCTTAAATCAAAAACTCAAAAATAGGTGCAAAAATCTAACGAAGATAATGATCTGTATTATATATACCAATCTAACGAAATAGGTCATGTGTTCCTGGTATGAGAAAGATGATGATCTGTCGAGCCTCCCATTGACCATTGTGAGCATTGGGAATATGGGCTAATCGTGACTTCGTGAGCCTTCCATATATTGACAATCTGATCCAAAAACTTGCTCATGTACGATCTGATCTGGAGACTTGTCCATGTACGTTTTTCTATTGGCGATCTATCCAGAAACCTTTGCGTGGAGGGGGATGATGGAGATGGCGGTTAGGGAAAGAGGAGGGGCAGAGGCAGAGGCGACAGTGACGTTGGGGTCAATTTTTTTCGGTTCTGATGGAACCTGCCCATGTATATATATATATATATATATTATAATTTATACAATAATGTATGATATATCATAATATATAATATGTAATGTTGTTTATTTTTTGAAAGAAAATGAATTAATAGTAAATAACCAAAGTACTCCGAAGATAACAAATTATTTTAACATAGTAGAAGCAGGGACTTAGAGTGTGAGAAAATGTAAACCACATGGATGTTTTTCGTAATTAATTCACATTAGAGACGCATAATGCAATTTCCGATAAACCACATATATGGACCAAAAAAAATTGTAATTTACTCTTATTATTCTATTGATATAAAAATTAATATTATCTTAAAAATACATCTTTTTAGCCAAAATTTGTTTATCCTTGACCTATTACATCATGGACAAGCTTGCACTCATAATGTTTACATTATCCTTAGCAAAGATTTAACCAAAATATAACGCCTTTTCGGTTTGATTACATCATATTCGTGTCCTAAAAAATCTTGATTCACGATTGAAAACCAAAAAATTGTCGAATTAATCTACTCCGTAATTAAAATAAAAAAGAACTATTAAGATTCAAGAAATCCCGTCATTCTAAGGATTGAATCCCTCACTTCTCTCAAATCCCTTCCTTTCAAAGTCCTCCCGTTGCCGGAGCAAAGGGAAAACGCCACTTTTCCGGTGATTCGTCGGTCTACGATCACGTGGGGCGGAACTACCTCTTCTTCTTTTGCATCATCATCGTCTTTTGAATGCGCTTGCAAATATTGTCGTATCCATGAACTCCCGGCAAATTCTTCAGGAATTCTCACTGGAACCGAACTCTTCTTCTGCTTTTTCTTATCGGATTTTCTCTTCCCTACTTTCGGATACCGGACTTCTTTTCCGTTCCCGACGGGATTTTCCGGGAAGACAAGATCGGATTCTTGAAACTCCTCCGTCATCGGAAAATGGGGTTGTGAGTGTGTTTTAGAAAAATAGAATTTGAAAGAAGGTTGGCCAATGATGCAATTTATAGATGAATACTTAGCTGAGGTCATAATTATTTATTATTAAATAATAAATATATTATGTGTTTCTTGCAGGTCACGTATGTGGGCGGTATCGGTGCAAGTAGCTGTAGAAAGACTTTTGGTACGAAACTTACATCCAAATATTCTAATAATTATTTTTGTACGTTTCCCAAATTTAAGGAAAATAAACTTTAAAAAAGGAACAATATTATATATTTTAGAGTAAATTACGTTTTTTTTGTCCTGTGGTTTGTTAAAGATTGTGGATTTCGTCTATGTAGTTTTGAAATTTTGGTTTTCATCCTGATGGTTTGCAATTCATTTCTATTTTCGTTCCTGAGACTAAAACATTAGTTTTAAATATGAAGGACTAAAATAAAAATGAATTATAAACCATAGAAATTAAAAAAAACAATAAAATTTAAAGAGTAAACTTCACTGTTGGTCCTTAAGGTTTCATATTTTCTTTGAAAGGAGGACCTATACTTCCGTATCTCAAATAGTGGTCCTTGAGGTTTGGTATTTGCTCTGAAAGGAGGACCTCCTCACTAACTTCGTTAAAAAACTTGGTTAAAGTCAGGGGTATTTTCGTCAAATCATGTATTCTTCCTTTTTTTTGTAATTTTTTTGTTTTTCTATATTTTTGTTAAAGCCAAAAAATTATAGGGACCTGTTTTGTAATTAACCATATAATATATATCATCATCACCATCCAAAAACCCACATACATATTCTCATATATATATATACATATTCTCATATATATATATATATGCATATATATATATATACATACATCTCTGTGAAAAACCCACATACATATATGTATGTACATATACATACATATATATATACACACATCCCTGTGACAAACCCACATACACCAAGTTTAAGGCGACTTGCACTCCCGTACCCTCGTTCACATTGCCATTAGTCGTCAAACGAGGTCAAGCTTCTGACAAACAACGCCTTCACGTAAACTTATCCACCATGAAAAACTTGATAGTCATCAATGAACCAATATACCATGAAGCCATTAAGCAATTCGTGGAAGTGTTCACCCCATTTGGGCTAAAACCTTCCGTAATTTCCCCTTCGTACGGGCTAGCTGAGAATTGCACCTTTGTCTCAACAACATGGAGATCAAGACTGCCAGAAGTTGATTTCCCTATTCACAAGAAGCTATTACCAAGTGCTAGGCTTAGATATGATGAAGAAGACGAAAAAATTAACATATTTATCGTCAACGAGGAAACAAACGAGCTTGTGGAAGATGGCTTTGAGGGTGAGATATGAATTGCCTCTTCTTCCAGCAATGCCTCTGGCTACTTGCACCACCCTTCTTTAACCCAAGAAATCTTTCAGAGTAGGTTGAAAGGAAGCTTCAACCATCAACACTTCATTCGAACAGGCGATAGAGGAATCATCAAAGGCGCTGAAAGATTCCTCTTTGTCACAGGTCGATGTAAAACACGAAAATGGATTTGAAACTCATGCTCATTATCTAGAAATTGCAGCTTACAAATCGTGTATGAGGTTTCTACGAGGAGGGTGTATTGCGGCATTTGACGTTGATAGGAGTATGACAGTGATTGTTGCAGAGATGCAGAAGTGTGGTGAGGAAGAAGAAGGAATGTTGAGGAGAATATGTGAAGGGATAAGAGGGTTTGTGATGAAAGAAGAGGGTATTCATGTAGGGTTGATTGCCCTAGTAAAGAGTGGGAGTATTCCTAAAACGACGTCGGGAAAGTTATAGCGATGGCTTGCAAAAGATGTATTCTTGAGAGGTAAAATGGATGTGGTAATGCAGATGAAGTTCAGTGAAGAAGATAACAGTTTCAAGAAATCTTTAGGGCAAAATCCGATGATAGATCAAAGTGAAAACAGAAATAAATTTTTATATAGTACTTTATGACGGATTTCCAAGGGCTTCCATTACTGACGAATTTCCGAAACATTACAGACGGAAGTGTATATATATATGTATGAGTGTATGTGTGTGTGTATATATAAGTATGAGTGATATATATATATATATATATATATATATATATATATATGAGTTAATTAAAACATTGGTCCCTAAAGTTTAATGTTTTTACACAATAATAAGGAAAAACAAAAAGAAATGCAAAAGAGGGAAAAAAGTGATATGACCAAAATACCCCTGACTTTAACCAAGTTTTTTAAACGGGGTTAGTGAGGAGGTCCTCCTTTCAGAGCAAAAATCCAAACCTCAGGGACCACTATTTGAGATATTGAAGTAGAGGTCCTCCTTTCAAAGAAAATACGAAACCTTAAGGACCAACAGTGAAGTTTACTCAAATTTAAATTATAAGAACGAAAATAGGTAAAGGAATTATAAATCATAAGGATGAAAATAATAATTTTAAAATTATAAGGACAAAAATAGAAATTTTCAATAAACCACAAGGACTAAAAACGTAATTTACTTAATTGGGCATTCTCGGCTAACCGGAGCCAACGCGGCTGAGCCGAAGACAAAGGTTGCTTTCTAGCGGTGGTAAGTGGAGCTTGGAAATGATTATTAGACGTATACGCGGCGAAGAATAAAGTGGCGTTTGGTTCGTGGAATGGAATTCGATGGAATTGGAATTCATCAAGGAATTTGACTTTGAATGAATTGGAATTGGAATTTGATGGAATTTGACCACGCATTTTGGTCGCGTTTGGTTGGATGGAATTGGAATTGGAATCTTTTGGAAAGAAAATGAATTCCATTCCATACCCCGTGGAATTGTGAAATCCGTGTTTGAAGGAGTTTGATGGAATCCGTAGGATTCCTTAGTTTTAATTATGTGAACCAAACAAGACTTTGAAATTTGGTCAATGGATTTGAATATTCCAATTTCATCCAATTCCGCGAACCAAACACCCCCTAAGTGTTAAAAGCATGCTACTCAGGCGCATCCAACGGCTCATGCTCCGCTTCTTTTATTATTTAATTTGAATATTTTTTTTAATATTTATAAACCAGGAAAAAGAAGATTTAATTTTTCATTTTTATTCAAAAAAAGGTAGGTTACCGGGTGTAAGTGCATTTATGACCGTATCAACCAATGTTAATGTAACACGTGGATGGTAGACTTGAGACACAACACGACAAACAAACCAATCATCGCCACGTGGAGAGTTGGATGTTAAGACGCTACACACGTAATGAACTCTTTCATTGGTCCCGAACCATGTCAATGGTGGTAATCGTTACGTACACAACCCCTATTTTCTTCTACTTCGATCACATTATTTTTATCGAATTTTATCGATTTTTGGTATTAAAAAAAAAACCCTTCGAGTTTTAAGATTGGTTGATGATGGTTTAATATGAGCATAAGAAGTTGGTAAAACATTGAATGGTATATGATCCTCGTATAACTATAAGGTACAACATATAATCAACCGAAAAGATCGAAACGAATTATTCAGAGCTTTTGATCTGTATGTGCGCAACTTTTCATTCTTTTCGGGGTTTCCATTTTCTTTAGGAACTTTACTTGGAATTTTGTATGCGGAAACCCGGAAACGTTATAGGGGTGCGTTTGATTCGCAAACAAGACTAGATCAGACTCGTTCCTGACATTTTATGGGCCCTGAGCGTATGTAAACTTAGGGTCATCCAAAAAAATTCGATAGATATTTTTCATTAGTAAAAACTGAATACAATAAATGCTAATAATTCATGGAGGAAATAAATCTTATTTTTATTTAGTATAGATAAGAGAATACTTAAAATTTATGTACTCCTTATTAGGTAATTAGCAACCAAAAGTATAATATACTAGAAACAAGGATATTTTTGAAGTCCTAATATATAAATATGAGTTTAACTATTTACAACGGTTGGTAAGTTTTTTAAAATGTAAGATTTTTCTTAGTTCATAACAAGAAATGATGTTATTTTGATACAAAAGAGAACTTATGTAGAGGAAGTAATCGAGAGAATCAATTAGATATCAATGATAGAGAAGATTATCAAGGTTTTTCTAGACATGTAGACAAATGAGAATAATTAAGAATATGGAAGAAAAGTAGATCCATTAAGATTCGATAAGAATAAATAATGAATGAAACCTATAATTTGCAAGCCCAATGAATTGTTGGTTGAAAACTTAAAATATAAATTATGGTGTGTAGTGGAATCCCAATAAAAAGTGGAAGTCAAATAATTGATGAAAATATTTGAATTTTCTTTTCCTTCTTTTCTTGCTACACTAAATAAGATGTTAGGATTAAAAGTTTATAGAATATCACATATATAAGAGAAATTACTGAATACATTTAGCAGAGAAAATTTATTTATTAATCACAAAACCATGTAACACGTCGTAACTCATAAGAATAATAGATAGATCGTCAAACAATAGTACAAGAGCATTTAGAGAAACAAAAATATATAGCAATAGCCAACAAAAGCAATTACGTAAACTACATAAGCAAATAGCAATAGTCATTATACACAAAAATATATAAAAATATCCAACAAAAACATATAACAACAACAAGCACATGAGCTTAAAGTTGTTATCCGTTGAATTGTTGAAGCACGAAAACAATCAAACAGATAGAGATAACAATAACCAATAACATTGGACTTTTGAAAAATTAAAAAAACAAAAGCAATAGGATATAATAAAAGGTCAATTATTATTATTTATTTAGTTATTCAATGTAATTAGTTAATATGTTTTTGGCCCTTATTATCTATTAAATTCTTTTTGCCTCTTATTATATGCTACACTTTTTTTGGGTCTCTTTAATATATTAAGGGAGTGTTTGGTATATTTTAAGGAATGAAAATGAAAATGAGAATGAAGTAGAATGAAAATAGGAATGAACATTGCATTGATGCTGTTTGGTTAAACCAATATAATCAATTAAAAATTGTTTTATATAATATTTTTAATACAAATACGTGTCATCCAACATGAGAATAAAATATATGTTTCATTCAACATCGAGAGATGAAGGGTGTATAGGAAAAGGTGACTGAGCAGGAATAAAACTTGCATTACCCTCAATTTGGTCAGGTATGAAAATTAATGAGTTTGGAATAATGAGCTCATTATATTATGTCAAACCAAACAACATTTTTCATTATCATTATCATTTCTTATTCCTCAATACCTCCAACCAAACACGCCATAATCTTTTTAGACTACTATTATATATTAACGAAAAAATTTGGGCCTCTAATATTTTTGGGCCATAGGCGTGTGCCTGTGCCACCCTCCCCCAGGACGGTCCTGAATTAGACGAGCTAAACAAACGAGAGTGAACCATAAGGTTTGTGGTGTAACGGTAATCACCTGGGGAGTTCATAGCGCTCAACCCGAGTTCGATTCCTTTCATTCGCAACTTTGTGGCCACTGGGTATAACCTCAGGGCTGTATGCTTTAGCAGTCGGTTTCATTGCCAAGAGATTAGTATGGGCCAAAGGCCCATGACACCCTTTCAAAAAAAAAAAAACGAGAGTGAGATATGTGGGTGAAAAAATTGTGCAAAGTTTTACGTTTTATTTTGACATTGATAATTTAATTATTTTACAATCTTGTCCTTATCTCCTTGACTTTTGTTCCACTTATTTTGATGGTACAAAAAATGTATTTTTGATCTACTTAATCATGTCATGACTCAATCTAAATATCACATGAAATGTAAGACATTTAAGTTTTTATCCTATCCTCGTTATATTTTTTTACCCAAACATATACTTTGGGGGTGGGGGGTTGACATAATAATGGTTTCAAAGGATTTGGATTTCATGAAAGAATTTGGAGCATTTAGAATATTTGGGGTGTTTGACTTGTAGGATTTGGAATGAAATTGTATTTCATTTCTTATTAATTGATTATTACAAAATAAATGTTTTTAACATATTTTAAAATATTATTATATACAAATCTTACGAAATCACGTAAAATACCAACCATTCTCATGGGATTTTAAAATGTGGAATTTGAATTTCAAGAAATCGTTCAAACAAAAAATGAGGATAAAATAAAATTTAATTCTAAATATATTTAAATTCAATCCATTTTTACAAACCAAACGGTGTCTAAGGGGTTGTTTGTTTTTTTTAAAAAACCTCTTAATGACTCTTAAGTCTGAATCATTCAGACTTTTTTATATATCACTTCTTATTAATTATAACTAAAATAAGACTTCAGACTTTAGACCTCTTAAAAAACAAACGGCACCTAAATGTAATTTGATATTGTAAATTACTTTGAACGATGTAAATATTTTAAATTATGAAAACTATTTGATATAATAATTTATATAAAGGTGATAACCATTAAAGTATTTTTATTAAAAATTCATGATAAAGACTTCAATCTCATCCAAAATTGTTTTGTTGCGTGTATGGTCCAAAGAGTGTGGAAGTGTTGGTTATTTTTCTCAAGACAAGTTTGATAATGATTGCTAAGTATTTATTTTTGGTAAAGATGTAAAATAGACAAAAGTATTGTAATTATTTTGTTATGCATCTGAAATAAAATTACATGTAAATATAATCATAATTATATTGATTACGTTATTTACCGTCCGTTTTAATCAGATTAATTAATATAGATGATCAATTTGAGACAAAGAGATCAAAACAATTTAAAGCAGTTGGTGTTAATCGTTTTAATCATTACTGATAGCTTATGTTAGTTAATTTGATCAAACTTGGATGAAATGATGTAACTGGTATGTTCTATGAGTATAAGTATATGAGATTATGATCTATATATTTTTGTTGGCATATATAATTAAAAAAGTATGAAAATACAAAGACAGATTTATCTGTATTGTATTCTTTTTTGAAATGGAAGATTTTGGAGTGTATGAAGACTTTTGTAATGATAATGACTTCAATCTTATCTATAAATTAGTGTATTAAGATGATCGAATATTATTGAATTTTGGCCACTAATTGAGTAAAATGAGTAATTTCGACCATTAATTGAGTTGTCCTACCAGGTGGAAAGAATTTCTGAAGAAAAGTCGTGGCCATTTCGGTCCAAGTAGTTATCTGATCAGTAGGTAGACTCTCTTCCCATATCTGAGCTCTTCCCTTTAATGAGAAGTTAAACAACCTCAATTTGATGGCATCGTCCGACACTCCATTGATCTTGAAGGTGTTGCAAATATTTTCAAATGACCGGAGGTGTCCATGAGGGTCCTCTATTGGTGCTCCCCCAATTTGGTTTTGTTGTAGTAGCTGGATAGTGCCATATCTTATCTCGAAATTATTTGCACCTACCGCGGGGGCTTGAATGCCTTTGTTGATGGTTGCCACATTTGGATTGGCAAAGGATCTCATCGGAACTCTTGCTGGTGCTTCCTCTCCCATTATATGATTTTTTAATAAATCTGAAACAGGGTAAAAAAAGAGGATCACAGAATGTGTGGAAAAAAATAAAGCAAAATAAAATGTCTAATGCAATAACGTTTATAGCTGGTAGTGCTTTCAGTGCAAACTAGTTCCCCGGCAACGACGCCAAAAACTTGATAGGCGGGTTTACACCCCCCTAATCTTATCGCAAGTGTACGAGTCGAATCAAGTAACATGTACTTGGAAGTACGAGTATCGAACCAAAGGAACTAGGGCTGAGTATCACAATGACTATAATCACTATTTACTGGACGAGCCAATTGATGAATTGTTGATGATTAAATAATAACTAATTTAATAAAAATAAACTCTAGAGTAAAAACAAAGAACAAAGTTGGAAACTTTTCCGAGAAGAAAAGCAGTTGAGGGTTGGAATTCCAAAGGTTTTCACAAAGAACACTCCACTTATGACTGTTATCAGACTAATCCAATTAAATGAATACACAATCACCAAAATAACTGTTATTCTCTCTCGAGCAACAACAAAGTTATCTCTAAAAGGTAAGTTTCATCTCTTGATCTCAACTTATGAGTTCAGAAATTCATTAAGAACAATATTGTAAAATAGGTACTAAGGTTTAGTTGGTATATCTCTATCCAATTTCTCACCTTAGGCATACAAATCCAATTCAAGTTATAAGCTAGTTCTCTCGAATCTAATCCATAACAAATATATCAATTTGTAAGTTGATCACGCTCACAAAAGCATTAAGACCAAATTTATATGCTTCATTAATTAGAAAAACTGATAAAAGTCACAAGATTTCGTGTTCATATGCTTAAAAACCAAATTTCATCCAACCCCCAACATCTAAAGATTAGTTCATGTTGGGGTGGTTAAAACTCAAAGCAATAGGAAGATAAATCAAACAAAACATGGTCTCTTGAACAAAAGATCTAAGTATGAACAAACTCCCTTTTGTTGAATCGTAATACCCACGAACAAGGATTTGATCTTCGTTAATCTCGTGTTTCCCGATGATTTCTGTAACACCCGTGTTTTTCGGTAATCAATGGTCACCTGAATGTTTTCGCGACTTGTAAATGACGTGATTATATTGGGATGATGCTACTAAAAGCCCCTTAGCGTATCGGGAGTGTTGCGTATCGGAAGAAATCGAAACTCGAGGTTTGTGGTGTCTGGGCGAAAGTGACATCGAGAGTGCCACAAGGCACAATCGTGAGTGTCACTCTCGCGGAGGGCCTTTTTGCCCGCGGTACACTCTCAGCGAGAGTGCCAGGGAAAGTGACATATGTCACTTTTTCAGGGCATATTCGCCGTCGGGTCCAGGCCTATTTTAAGCCATTTTCTCACCTTTCTCATTCATTTTTCTTAACCCACACTCTTCTAAAATCTCTCTTAACCAAACCCCACCCTCTCATATGAACCCTAACCCATTTTTGGGAGTTTTTCTCCTACAACCTTGTACTTTTTCATCATCTCTACTTGTAATCTGAACCTCTTGAGCAAGATTCAAGTGTTCATAACCATTTCTTGAAGATTTCTAAGTTTTGAGGGTTTTGCTCAAAAACCTAATTGTAAATTCATCCCCTCCTTTTCTAAGTTCCTTTATGTGTTATAATCACACCATGGATGATTTCTTAGTATTATGTTTCTCCATTTTCGGTTTGGTTGACTTTGGGAAAGTTTGGTCAAAATTAGGGTTTTAGCCAAATTTGGGGACTTGGATATAAGATGTTTAGGGATCGATTTTAAATGGTTGGTTATGTATATTTATGGTTGGAAACTTGTGGATCTAGGTTTTGAAGATCCGGTTGGTGGATTCAAATTTCTTCAAAGAAGCTCATTTGGGGTAAAATATAGATTTAGCCTAAATCTAGCAAGGTGAGTTCAAGTTGATTTGTGAAAACGTTGTACATGTCAAAATGTTCATTTTAATTTATTTATATGTTTTGCATGAAACTTTCATTGTTGGGTTATTTGGTGAGTTGATTATTTGTAGTATTCGACTTTATAAACTTTGCAAAATACTCACGTTTGGGATTTTTGGATATCTCGATAAATAAGTCATTTTAAAGTATTTGATGGCTTATTGCATAAATGGAGATTGTTTGGTGAAAATACACTTTTAGTGTTTGTTTGAGTAAAGGCTTGATTTTAGAAAGGATAAATAGTATAAATCTATTTAAAAAACCATTTGTCCCAACCTAAACTGTATTAGAGTCTATTCAAGTACCTTTGGAGCATGTGTTTGCATGACGTGGGTCGAGTGCGTTTATTATTCAGAGATTGTTAACTGTTGGTCAAAAAAAGGATTTTGAGCATTTTAGCTCGGTGTTGACTTAAAGGAGTCTTAGGGACAATTTTCCAGTTTTTATGTATAACCCGGTTTTGGTTTATATACTAATACACCATGTTGCATATTGAGGTTGAGTACATGCTCAAGTGCATTGGTCATTTCGGTATAGTCATGTAATGTTAGACTGTGTTGCGATGGATCCATAGGCACGTAAGTCAGTCTGTTTTGGTGGGCAAGGGATATTTGGTTATTACTGTCGACCGTTTGGGTCACTAGCGAGTAGGCAATAGGGGGCGCAATCCCTTGAGGTGAAACTCGTCTAGATTAGATAGACACCCTTGTCTGTAAGACCTTGAGGTGTAACTCGACGGAGTAAGCACTAGAGGCATAAACGGTTTGAGGATTGTAATGTCTGTATATGGCATGGGAACTAGAACCGGGATAGGTGGTGAAATCCAATAACATCGCGGGTGACATCGTTCACGTGTTCTCGTCACCCAATATGGAAACGTAGAGGTGTCATGCGAGTAACGTCGTATGGGTGGCCTACTTGTGTGTTCTTCCACCCTCAACGTATATGGGCCTCCCCCATCGTCGACCATTAGTATTTTAAATGTTAACGTCGTATCTTACTATAATTGGTTTTGTGTGGTCGACGGTAAATGATGACCTTAATATTGGGTTCCCCCGAGTATATTAAGGTTTGAATGAAATACGTCATTTCCAAGTTTTGTTATTTGGTTTCCTTCCATTTTTGGTTGCGTGAGTATTGGGCCTAGTGTCCATGTTTTTTTTGGTGACGTATCGTATTGGTGAGTTATTAACTATAATTTATGGGTTGAGTGTTTTACCCCACCCGCACTTGGGTATTTTGGGATACAACGTTTTAACCACATTTCTTAAATTGGGAGTCAATCTCCGCTCTCGTTTCGAGTGAGTTTTAGGTTGCATCATTTTATAAAGGATGTTTCATAATGAGTTGTTCACCTTTGAAAATGCATGATATTGGAAAAGAGTCATCTCCGGGTTAAAGTAAATCTTTTGAAAGGTTATAATTTTAAGTGGAGATTATTCCTTTTATAAATATGTTCATTCGTGTAAAACTCTTGAACTCACTAGGCGCTAGCCTAACATTTTTATTTGTCGGCATGTGCAACAGGTTTCGGTTGGGGATAGTCCTAGTCACATTGTGAAGAGAATAGTGCTACTTGTGTGCTTAAGAAGGTATTAGCTTGTTGAAGACTTCCGCATTTATATTGGAGATAGCGACAGTTAGTGGTTTTGTTAGTGACACCCGACTTTAGTTAGCCTTTATTTAAGACTTTAATCATTTGTTGATGGTTCAACTTAGAAATGTATTTCAATTATGGTTTTGTAGCAAGAGAATTTATTACACTTTAAGGTATTGTTGGAAATTTTAAATTAGTTGTTATTTATAGAATTGAGGGTGTTACAAGTTGGTATCAGAGCTTAAGTTTGAGAGAATTAGGTGTTGATTTTGGATGCCTAGACTCAAACTAGTGTTCTTTTAAGTGAATGAGAGAGAAGTTGCACCAATAGACACTTTAAGAGTGGATGTTTTGAGGATAACCGAGTCACTAGGAACGAGAATCACGTCGAGGGTAGCAAGGATGATCATGTACAGTACGTTCATAATTACACCTGGGCAGTGTTATAGTGAACCTACAAGTTACATGTGTATACTTGGACTATTTTGATGTGACGACCGTTGGGATAGTGAAGAAGTTTCTAAGTGGGTAGCCGTTAGAAGAGGTTGACAATTTTAGCGTTCGCCACTTGGAGTGACAATAAGCATGGTGATTGCATTAAGTGGACCCTTTCGGGTCGGAATGATTGGTTGAATTAGAACCATAGACTTTTGGAATCGACATTATTCGAGGAGAAATTGTAAGGTGAACCCATGAAATCCTTGATTATTGTCTTAAGATGTTTGAGCATCCGAGTGACGATAATGTGGCTGGAAATTGAGAAGCGTAGTTTTGAGACGTTGCGTGCCGACCAAATTCATGCACAAAATCTATTTCTAAATAAGTTTGCATAAATTGTTTTCTCATGTTTTCAAAGTATAAAGTGAGTTATGTTACGAAGTCTTGGTAAAGCATTTAGCACTCATCATATTTTAAACCGTGAGCTTAAACATGCATGATTATTGCACGTGGTTGCAAATTTATATTGAAAATCTTTTCATCCCCGTTTCATGTCTAACGCTATTTTTGGATATTATAAGATCCGTGTTTTAATGTCATTTGGGGTATTGGGCAAGTAACTGTGAAATTTTTAACTTTGACATTGGATCTCCTCCACGCATGTTAAGGTTTAAAGGAAGAGTTGTTCCCATGTTCTTGAGTCGGAATTTTCTTGGGAATTTTAGTCTGTACGAGTCGTGTTGAATTTTATGGGTATTGTTTTGCGACGTTTTTAGGCACGTGAGTGTACTTTGAGACGCATGGGTTTTAAATTTATTGCATGTAAATTTATTGGACGTAGTGTCCCATGTAAGTTTTGGTGAAAAGGGTCACTTTATCTTACGTTGTGGTTGTAGAATTTTAACATTTTTTGACTTATTGTCGTCTTATGCTTTTATGTTGGGAATTGAAAATTTTAACACCGCTTGATTTTAGCGTTAATGAGTTATATGAAAGAATTTAATTAGGTTTTATGGCGTCTTATTTTGTGACATTTTGCTTCGCGTATATAAATTTTGGAACACATATACTAGCATTATTGTGTGCGTTCATTTATGAGTTTTGTTTAATATTTTGACTCATGCGAGTTTGTTCCGGTATTTTCGCAACCGTAAGAGACGTTTTGAGAGTTTGTTAATTAGATGCATAATGCTATCAAGTATTTGAATTAATTTATACTGTTGGTGTGAGTAAGCATATGAAAGATTTATGTTGTCTCGTATAAACTTTGCTCTGAACATGTTACAGTTGTTGATTTTACTGTTAGAAATTTTCCGCAATGCATTAAATAAGTTATCGGTATACATGTTGTAGTTGCTATTTTGGTCGAGTGTGTTTTATTTGTGCGGCCCAAAGTTTTAAACTCGGCTTGAAATTTATTTAAGTTCCCATCGTTTTACTGAGTTTTGGGGAATAAACTGATGCAAATGAGACTTGTTGAGAATTTTATTCCACGACGTCTTGCGGTTAAAAAGAAATGATTTTTAAAGCTAAAATTATGAAACCCTCTTTTGGAGTTGTACAAACATTTATTGCACGTGTTGGGGTGCAGAAAATTATTTTCATATACATAGTACAAATTGATGCATGCTAGGACCATGGCAGTCTGTTTGAAAATTTTGTTAATATTGAAAGGGTTTCATATGCATGACATTAGTGACCATTTTGCACACATTTCGAGTGAACGGTAGTGGATTTTTATCGCATGATTAATAGTTGTAAAACTTGTATATTTTAAAGTTTTATAAATTTCAAATTGGCATACTAGTCGAAAAACCTTGAACTATTTAGGGCTACAGGTTTAAAACCATATCTGGAAAATAGCAGTAATTAGGGACTAGAGGAGTCCTTGGGATTTCAAGCGTCGGAAGGTTTGACTTGTGGTCAACTTTGAATGTTGGGTTTTAGTTTTGGATCTGTGCATGTATGAATAGTTGAGGTATCAAATTTATATATTACCCCTATATATAAGCGGTGATCTTTCTCTTCGGTAAATCTTTGGGTTGAGCCTTGTGCTATTGCTTGAGTGCGGATTGGTTTTGAATTGGTGGGTTGATATTGACAACATGTTATGTGTTGGTGGTGTACTACCTTTACGGGTATTTGGGAATATTGAGGACGTTATGGTTTGGTCGTAAAGAGGTATGATCGGAGTTCTCATTTCCTTATTAGGTGTAAACTTTAAATCTTTTGAGGATCGACTCAGTGCAAGCCGATTTGTCCTTTTGAGGTCAGTAATCCTTGGGATGTTGGAAGTGTCCCCGTTGGATTACGAGAAATGTTAGCTTCTCGGTGGTGAAACTTAAAGGAAGTTAGGTATTGGTAACTAAATATTGATCTGAATGATTTCCTTGATGTGGTAAATTTTGGGAATTCTTTGAGTTGACGTTGGGTCATTGGGATACATATTCAGAATCAGGTTGATTTAGGATGATCTAGTCAGTGGGAAGTTGAGGTTATAAACCGCTCTTGAGATAGTACGTGGCGCCTAAGGTTGGGAGGAAACTGAGGACGTAGGGTTGGAAATAATAAGGTTCGACGTACACTCTAGTATGAGTGTAACGTATCAAGACGGATGTTGGGTGTGAGAATCTTCATGAAAAATCAGTATACCAGTCACGACAGGAGGTCGCCGAGTGTTAGCACAAGAATGAAATGGATTAGAGACAATCCCTTGGAAGGGAGACAATTGTTTTAGGAGAAAGACATCTTTGAGGTCTACAATTGGTTCATTATTCTCTTGGGAACCGAGAAAACCCAATAAGTGCTAAGGGTGGTAATGGAATGTCTTGGGTGAGAAGTAGATTTCGAGGACGAAATCATTCTAAGGTTGGGAGGATTGTAACACCAGTGCTTTTTCGGTAATCAATGGTCACCCGAATGTTTTCGCGACTTGTAAATGACGGGATTATATTGGGATGATGCTACCAAAAGCCCCTTAGCATATCGGGAGTGTTGCGTATAAGAAGAAATCGAAATTCGAGGTTTGGGGTGTCTGGGCGAAAGTGATAGCGAGAGTGCCACAGGGCACAATTGCGAGTGTCACTCTTGTGGAGGGCCTTTTTGCCCGCGGTACACTCTCAGCGAGAGTGCCAGCGAAAGTGAATATGTCACTTTTGCAGGGCGTATTTGCCGTCGGGTCTAGGCCTATTTTAAACCATTTTCTCACATTTCTCATTCATTTTTCTTAACCTACACTCTTCTAAAATCTCTCTCAACCGAACCCCACCCTCTCATATGAACCCTAACCCATTTTTGGGAGTTTTTCTCCTACAACCTTGTACTCTCTCATCATCTCTACTTGTAACCTCAACCTCTTGAGCAAGATTCAAGTGTTCATAACCATTTCTTGAAGATTTCTAAGTTTTGAGGGTTTTGCTCAAAAACCTAATTGTAAGTTCATCCCCTCCTTTTCGAAGTTCCTTTATGTGTTATAATCAAACCATGGATGATTTCCTAGTATTATGTTTCTCCATATTCGGTTTGGTTGACTTTGAGAAAGTTAGGTCAAAATTAGGGTTTTAGCCAAATTTGGGGACTTGGATATAAGATGTTTAGGGATCGATTTTAAATGGTTGATTATGTATATTTATGGTTGGAAACTTGTGGATCTAGATTTTGAAGATCCGGTTGGTGGATTCAAATTTCTTCAAGGAAGCTCATTTGGGGTAAAATCTAGATTTAGCCTAAATCTAGCAAGGTGAGTTCAAGTTGATTTGTGAAAACGTTGTACATGCCAAAATGTTAATTTTAAAATATTTATATGTTTTGCATGAAACATTCATTGTTGGGTTATTTGGTGAGTTGATTATTTGTAGTATTCGACTTTATAAACTTTGCAAAACACTCACGTTTGGGATTTTTGGGTATCTCGATAAATAAGTCATTTTAAAGTATTTTGATGGTTTATTGTAGGGGTGTTCGCGGTGCGGTTTGGAGCAAAACCGCAAACCGCACCGCATATGCGGTTTGAGCATTTTTCCAAACCGCGGTTTATGCGGTTTGTACCTTACGCATTTTACACCTACAATTCAATAATTATAAGATCGAAATTTCATTTTAAAATCAACGATAACGTGATCGTAGTCCGTAAAAATAAAACTATTTAATACGACCGATTCTAAAATACATATTATATAAATATTGCAATTATTATATATATACATATATGTGTGTTTAATATATAAAATTAAAAATATATACATATATAAAATGTGCGGTGCGGTTTGAACCGCAGTTTGATAATTCAAAACCGCAAACCGCACCGCATAGTGCGGTTTGGTAAAAATGCAAACCGCAAACCGCACCGCGGACGTTCTAAACGGCACTTTGCGGTGCGGTGCGGTGTGTGCGGTTTGGCGGTTTAGGTGAACACCCCTAGTTTATTGCATAAATGGAGATTGTTTGGTGAAAATACACTTTTAGTGTTTGTTTGAGTAAAGGCTTGATTTTATGTTATAGGACGTTTAGAAAGGATAAATAGTATAAATTTGTTTGAAAAACCATTTGTCCCAACCTAAACTGTAGTAGATTCTATTCAAGTACCTTTGGAGCATGAGTTTGCATGGCGTGGGTCGAATGCGTTTATTATTTAGAGATTGTTAACCGTTGGTCAAAAAAAGAATTTTGAGCATTTTAGCTCGGTGTTGACTTAAAGGAGTCTTAGGGACTAGCTTGGTGAAGACTTCCGCATTTATATTGGAGATAGCGACAGTTAGTGGTTTTGTTAGTGACACCCGACTTTAGTTAGCCTTTATTTAAGACTTTAATCATTTGTTGATGGTTCAACCTAGAAATGTATTTCAATTATGGTTTTGTAGTAAGAGAATTTATTACACTTTAAGGTATTTTTGGACATTTTAAATTAGTTGCTATTTATAAAATTGAGGGTGTTACAATTTCCCTGTTTTAATTGGCTTGAAAACCCGTGGAAGATCACTCCTAATCGCCCCTTGCCGTTCTCTAGTGTAGTGGTAGTTGAATAATGAAAACCCTAGGTGAAAAGGGCTTTAAAAATGCATCAGCATGCTACCGGTACTTTCACCGAGACTTAACTCTCGGTGGGCACTGTTTCACAAAAATTGCACTGGCGCTAGTTATACCGAGACTTAACTCTCGATAAAGTCTCGGTGAGCAAAATTTCCAAAACTGAGGTTGATGCTAGATACACCGAGACTTAACTATCGGTAAAAGTCTCAGTGAACACTTTTTCTCCAAAATTGCACTTTGATGCATTTTTTTGAGCCTTGACCCAAGATTTGACTTGCATGAGCTTTGCTTTGCCATTAAACTTATCGGGTGTGCCATTCTCGTCTATAATTAGTTTCTTTTGGACCCATTTTCTTAATTTATTCCAAAAAAGATAGATACCTGAAAAACTCGCGAATAAATGTGAAAAGACACTTCGTTTGTTTGGAGAAACAAGCATAATTACTCGAAAAGTGGCTCTAAAATAACGTCGAAATTGGCGTTATCAACACCCCCAAACCGAGCGTTGCTTGTCCCCAAGCATATTAGCGACAAAGATAAAATAAGAAAAGACCAAAAGCAAGTTGATTCTGCAACAGTGGCCTACGAGTATACTTATCTTGAAGTTTGAACTATTATTGTGCCAACTAGTCGTGAAGAAAAAGAAGAAGACAGTAAGAATTCAACCATAACACAATTAACAACAAACTAAACATTGAAAATTGAACTGAAAACAACGACATCATACTGAACTACAACTATTCAACTACATTTTCAGAGAGGATTTCGCCTCGACCGTACCTCACGGGATGCACTCGATTCGCTCGAATCCTAGGCTATCACACATATATTTCATGCAGGTGGAGTTTATAAACAAAGAAAATCAATTAATAATTGCATGATGTATAAGTTGAAAAACGCACAGATGAACTCAAGGTGATCTCGGAAGGGAATCAAGTAACAAGACAGTGAATATTAGTAAGAGAAGTTGATCTACCTTTATCACATTTTCCAGAAGATCATTCAGGTCTTTTAACGAGTTGTAATGGGGCAAGGGGTTATGGCTAAGAAACGATGGGTACAGTGGAACAAAAGCCCAGATGTGTCAATAATTTGTACGGTCATTTGACTTTCACCTTACTCACCCCTTTTCTTTATTTTTCACTTTCCTTATTCCACCATTACACCATTTGGGTGTATTTCTCTACCCTGCTGCTCTTCTTTCCCTTTTTTTTTTCTCTTTTTCATTTTTCATTTTTTTTTCATTTTTTTTGCTCGGGTAACTACTCGTTCCCTCTTTTTTTTATGGGGCACCATTGGCCCTCTTTTATCAGCAACTCTATAGTATGATTGGCTCTTATTTCTTTTTCCCAATCCCTTTCGTTTTTTCATTCATTTCTATCTACCATTACCATGATTACTAACCGCTTGTGATTGACACATCTTAGGACAAGGGTAGGCTAGTGTTTAGGCTGGGGTCAAAAGTGGGTTGAGAAAGGAATATTTAAACAGAAAAAGGCTGCAAAAGGGGTTAGGTGCACACAATTAAAACAAGGGAACGATAGCCAAAAGAATTAAATCATACAATTCACACACAATGCCTGAAATCATGTCTTAAGGTCCACACGAATAAGTGACTAAACCTTTACTCAATATCCTGATGGACGTCTTTGCTACTTGATGGAATTTATAGTGAGATCAGGCTATAACCACAACGAAAGAGTAATAGATACGTGTATCGACTATTTTGAATTATATCTCTCAGAATCGAATCGGTATTCATTAGGCTCAACATCTCACAGGTGGTCTCCACTAATGTCTCCTAATCAAGCAATCTCCTAATTATTGATCCAGACTATATCACCGTTCTCAGATTCGCAAGACATATAAAATTTGTGAAAATTGTGCTTTTCATAGAATCCCGTGTCCTCATCCTAAAAGAAAATTTTAAAATGTTGGCCCAAAACAGTATAATGCAATTATACAATAATGAGTATACCCGTGCCTAAAACCCCAAACCTTACCAACAAATTGTCCCCAATGTGTCGGCTTGGTTTTGATTAAAGACAAAAAAGATGTGCATAATTTAACAAAAGACAACAGTTCATATCAGAGCATGGCATAAGTGCGAGTAGCGACAGAAGTATTAGTTAGGTACAGTTATCCATATGGCTGAAGAGTAACAAGTACGAGGAATCAAAAGGGTAAGAAGTAACAAATGTCTCACTGAGATGTGCCAGCGTACCTCTTGCGCGCTTGGACAGTGAGGTAGCCTCGACCGTAGCCGCGATCTTCCAAACACTCCTCTATCTATAGAACGCTCGTCTGCAATTCTCCAATCTTTGTTAGAGCTTCGTCTAATTTTCCCTCCATCCGGTTCATCTGATTACACAGTTGTGTCCAAGGTGGTGATCCGTGGCTTGTTGATGCTCGTGAAGGGCGGGAACTAGATCCCCCCTCGTGGGCTGGCTCATAGTCTGCATCATTGTCACCCTTGGAAGTTTGATCCCATGCTCATGGAATACTATTCTCTTTCCCATCAAGACTCTTATACTTATGAAATATGGGTTCGACTGTTGACGAAGTTGGGCCTTTTGTGCCGACTTGAGCTTGTCGTAAGCTGGCCATCGTGGGGTGGTAGTGGTCGACTTACTTCTTCTCATTTCCTGAAACAATAGTTAAAAGCATTAGTAAAACCAGGAGGAAGGATGGGACCCCAAACCTAGGCTTTTGTCTAGGTTTGAGTCTTGGGCACGAGGTGTGGTGTTGGTGAACTGGCCACTCCAAACCTAGGACAAGGCCTAGGTTTAATTTGCTATCACCAATAAGCCAAGGATGTGTGTACCCTAGATGATTCGAGTGAAGAGTTGACAAGCATTCCAACTTATCACTACCACACTAACCACATAAGACAAATGAGGTAAGGAAGAAATTGTTTACCTTGAGCTTCATGCAGTTAAGAACAATTAGAGCATACAAAGATGTTAATGTGCGATGTGTAATTGGTAAGCACCTAATGGAACCCCAAACCTAGATTGAAACATGGGTTGGTTTTGTTGTTGGGTATTTATAAGCTGGATTACATCCACACAAATTTCCCGTGCCACTCTAGTGCCCTTGGATAAGATAGAATGAAATTGTAACACAAGGGACTTCATGCTCTTGTCGCACTTTTTACCACCAAATACTTACCACATAACTGATAGCTTTGAGACATTGAGCTATGATGTAACAGGTGAGTACATGGATCTTACTTACCACATAACTGATAGCTTTGAAACATTGAGCTATGATGTAACAGGTGAGTACATGGATCTTTTGAACCAACCTTTCATCATGAATCTTGTGAACCAAAAGTACAAATATAGTTTCAAGTAAGCACATTAAACCCTAGGTCAACAAGCACATGAGTACCCTCAATTCAAATTACATGACTTCTAATGCACAAAAATGACCCAACTTGTTAGAGTACAATCCAATCAAGTTTAAACCATTAACGTGTGTGCTTATGTGAAAGAAGGGCAACACCAAAACCTCATTAATTATGAACACTCCAGTTGAGTGCAAAAATCCAAGAAAAGAACCCACCATTGCTTCAATGTAAATAGAATTAGACACTTGGTGACTAATATCACATTATCCACACTACAATGGTAAACCTTAGTTTTAGGGTTTATCATGGAAAACTCAAATAAATCCCAAACCAACACAAAATTAGGAGTAGAAACATGTAGAAGACATCAAATATGGTAAAAATTAAAACCTCTTGAAGAAAAAACCACATTGAGGAACCCTAATTCCTCCATTCGACTTTTGCCCTAAAATTTTGCTCATGACCGAAAATAACGAGAATTAAGAATGTAGAGTTGTACCTTTTCCGATTAAGAGGAGAAAAGATGGACAAAGAGTCTTCAGTTCGGTGTTGTCTGCTCCAGAACCGTGGGTGGACGCAAGGAATCGAAAGGGGTACCGGGTTTTGGTGAGAATGGGGGAAGGGACCGATTGAGAGTTGTGAACGATCGAAGAGGGAGGGTGAGAGAGTGAGGATTTTTTTTCTTTTGATCGATCATAGAGGTTTAACAAAAAAACAACCCTAGCGCTAGTTGTACCGAGACTTAAGTCTCGGTTTAACTAGCGAGAGTCCCTTTTAGCGTAGGATCCAGTGGCCATCGGTACAAGCACCGAGACTTTAGTCTCAGTGTAACTATCATGAGCATAAATAACCCCCATCAGTACTAACACCGAGACATTAGTCTCGGTGAAACTCTCGGTGAGTCCCTTCCTCTCGTGCAAGTTAGGATTCCAGTGGCCATCGGTGGTTGTACCGAGACTTAAGTCTCGGTAGGAGTCTCATGGTAAAGGTTTCAAACTAACAAACCCTATCGGTACTAGCACCGAGACTTTAGTCTCGGTGCAACTCTCGAGAGTCCAATAAAGTTTATGAAAACAGAAGCTACCGATACAAGCACCGAGACTTAAGTCTCGGTGAAACTCTCGGTGACTAAAAATTTCCAAACATTCCAGAAACTATCGGTACTTAGTCTGAGAGTTAAGTAACGGTCCAACTCTCCAAGGCTAAATTTTTAACGAATTCCAGTACCCACCGGTACTTTCACCGATAGTTAACTAACGGTAAAACTCTCGAAGACTAAATTTTCAAAGAAAATTTAAAGGCTACCGGGACTTGTCCCGAGACTTTACTAGCGGTAAAAACTCGTAAAGGCCAAAATTTACTAACTTGAATAAGGCTACTACAGACTCCTCAAGGCCACAACTTACCATCGAAACTGCGTTAAACGTTGGGAATCATTCAAAACTCAGATTTTTGACAAGAGGCCTCAATGAAACAACTACAGAAACAAAACTAACAAAATAAAAACTATGAAACTTAAATGAAAACAAACCTGGTGGGTTGCCTCCCACCTATCGCCTTATTTATAGTCGTGGCGCGACTTTGTGGCTCTCAACTTGGCTTGATATCGCTTGTGGATTTGAACCGCCCACACATACGGTTTTCCGCAGATTTTCCCACATCTGGTTCTCCGTGATCACCGGTTTCTTGTCCAGTTCGACCCTTTACACTCTCTTACACCTTGAAAATCACTTTTTCACTGCCAACTCTTAATGTCATCTCATATTTCTCCATGTCAATAAGCTCTTTGCTCATGGCTAGAAATGGTCTTCCCAATATTAGTGGGACCTCCTTGTCTTCATCCATATCTAGAACCACAAAATCAACCGAAAAGTAAAACTTACCGACTCTAATCAGCACATCTTCAACTACTCCATGTGGGTGCTTTAATGACCGGTCTGCCAATTGTAATGTCATCGAAGTCAGCTTTACTTCTCCAATACCCAACTTCCTGAAAATTGATAAAGGAATTAAATTAATTCTAGCTCCTAAATCACACAACACCTTATGAAAACAAAAATTTCCAATTTGTATAGGTATAGAAAAACTCCCTGGATTTTGAAGCTTTGGGGGAAGCTTATTTTGAATAATCGCGCTGTACTCCTCAGTGAGTGACACAGTAGCCTTATCCTCGATCTTCCTTTTCTTGGATAAAATATCTTTCATAAATTTGAGATATGTCGGCATTTGAGCAACTGCTTCTGTGAAAGGAATGTTGATGTTTAATTTCTTGAAGACGTCAAGAAATTTCTTGAACTTTTCCTCATCCTTGTGTGCCTTCAATCGATTTAGAAAAGGTAGTGGTGGCACATAAGGGTTGACTACCGACTTTGATGGAGGTGTCACATCTTTTTTCTTTGGCTCTTTTGGATCAACAATATCATTAGGAGTACCATCTTTCAACTCAACATCTTCAGCCTTGATCCTTTCCGTCTCTACATGCTTATTCTTGGATTTATCGATAACTGGCTCACGAGTCGAATCTTTGATCAATCCAGTGCCACTTCTCAGATGAATGGCATTGCAATGCTGCCTTGGTTTTGGTTCAGTCTGACTAGGGAATTGACCCTGAGTCCGAGATTGTAAGGCTTCAGCTATTTGTCTTACTTGTCTCTCTAGAATCTGGATTGAAGCGATATTCTGCTCGGTTGCTGCCTTCACAATGCCCACAGTGGTTGCTAGTGTGCTTACAGATGATGTAATCCCTTCAACAGTACTATCCATTTTGGACATGAACTTCATCATAATGTCTTCCAACCCCGTTTTCTTTTCTTCTGCTTGTCCTTCAATGAAGTTTCTTTGATGGTACCCTGGAGGACGATAAACATTATTAGATTGAGAAGAAGAAGAAAAGTTAGAATTATTACCATACTAATGTTGTTGTTGTCCCATTGTTTCCTTAGGCTGATTCTGTTGTTGATTCCATAAAAGGTTGGGATGTCTCTTCCATCCCTCATTATAAGTGTTGGATAAGGGATCATTCTGAGGACGATTGTTCCTATTCTGTAGGAATTGGACCTACTCGAGTTCTTGTGACGATGGAAACAATTCAGGAATGCCTTCTTCATTCGGATGTGAAGGCTGGATGGATACTCCTTTTAGTTGATTAGTAATGGCTGCCAATTGAGATTTTATCACCTTCAGCTCTTTAAATTCTTGAACATTGGCTACTCGTCTAATAGAAGACCGTGGAGTGGCATAACTATGCTCAGCTAGATTCTCGATCAACTCAACTGCGTCTTCATAAGTTTTGTTCATTAAAGCGCCGCCTGCTGCTGTCGTGATGTCATTTTTGTATTGAGGGTGAAGGCCATCAAAGAAGGTCTAGATGATCACCCAACCATGTAGACCATGATGCGGGCATTTTTTCAACATATCCTTATATCTCTCCCATGCCTCGTAGAGTATCTCTTGGTCCCACTAAGAAAAATGAGTAATTTCGGCTATTAATTGAGCTGTCCTACCAGGTGGAAAGAATTTCTGAAGAAAAGTCGTGGCCATTTCGGTCCAAGTAGTTATCTAATCAGTAGGCAGACTCTCTTCCCATATCTGAGCTCTTCCCTTTAATGAGAAGTTAAACAACCTCAATTTGATGGCATCGTCCGACACTCCATTGATCTTGAAGGTGTTGAAAATCTTTTCAAATGACCGGAGGTGTCCATGAGGGTCCTCTGTTGGTGCTCCCCCAAATTGGTTTTGTTGTAGTAGCTGGATAGTGCCATATCTTATCTCGAAATTATTTGCACCTACTGCGGGGGCTTGAATGGCTTTGTTGATATTTGCCACAATTGGATTGACAAAGGATCTCATCGGAACTCTTGCTGGTGCTTCCTCTCCCATTATATGATTTTTTTTAATAAATCTGAAACAGGGGAAAAAAAAGAGGACCACGGAATGTGTGGAAAAAAAATAAAGCAAAATAAAATGTCTAATGCAATAACGTTTATAGTTGGTAGTGCTATAAGTGCAAACTAGTTCCCCGGAAATGGCGCCAAAAACTTGATAGGCGGGTTTACACCCCCCTAATCTTACCGCAAGTGTACGGGTCGAATCAAGTAATATGTACTTGGAAGTACAAGTATCGAACCAAAGGAACTAGGGCTGAGTATCACAATGACTATAATCACTATTTACTGGACGATCCAATTGATGAATTGTTGATGATTAAATAATAACTAATTTAATAAAAATAAACTCTAGAGTAAAAGCAAAGAACAAAGTTGGAAACTTTTTTGGGAAGAAAAGCGGTTGAGGGTTGGAATTCGAATGATTTTCACAAAGAACACGCCACTTATGACTGTTATCAGACTAATCCAATTAAATGAATACACAATCACCAAAATAACTGTTATTCTCTCTCGAGCAACAAAAAAGTTATCTCTAAAAGGTAAGTTTCATCTCTTAACCTCAACCTATGAGTTCAGAAATTCATTAAGAACAATATAGTAAAATAGGTACTAAGGTTTACTTGGTATATCTCTATCCAATTTCTCACCTTAGGCATACAAATCCAATTCAAGTTATAAGCTAGTTCTCTCAAATCTAATCCATAACAAATATATCAATTTGTAAGTTGAGCAGACTCACAAAAGCATTAAGACCAAATTCATATGCTTCATTAATTAGAAAAATTGATAAAAGTCACAAGATTTTGTGTTCATATGCTTAAAAACCAAAGTTCATCTAACCCCCAACATCTAAAGATTAGTTCATGTTGGGGGTGTTAAAACTTAAAGCAATAGGAAGAAAAATCAAACAAAACATGGTCTCTTGAACAAAACATCTAAGTATGAACAAACTCCCTTTTCTTGAATCACAATACCCACGAACAAGGATTTGATCTTCGTTAATCTCGTGTTTCACGATGATTCCCCGTGTTAATTGGCTTGAAAACCTGTGGAATATCGCTCCAAAACATCCTAAAATCGTCCCTTTCCGTTCTATAGTGTAGTGGTAGCTGAATAATGAAAACCCTAGGTGAAAAGGGCTTTAAAAATGCATCAGCATGCTACTGATACTTTCACCGAGATTTAACTCTCGGTGAAAGTCTCGATGGGCACTGTTTCACAAAAATTGCACCGGCGCTAGTTATACTGAGACTTAACTCTCGGTAAAAGTCTCGGTGAGCAAAATTTCCAAAACTCAGGTTGATGCTAGTTACATCGAGACTTAACTATCGGTAAATGTCTCGGTGAACACTTTTTCTCCAAAATTGCACTTTGATGCATTTTTCCGAGCTTTGACCCAAGATTTGACTAACACGAGCTTTGCTTTGCCATTAAACTTATCGGGTGTGCCATTCTCGTCAATAATTAGCTTTTTTTGGACCCATTTTCTTAATTTATTCCCGAAAGATAGATACCTGAAAAACTCGCGAATAAATGTGAAAAGACGCTTCGTTTGTTTGGAGAAACAAGCATAATTACTCGAAAAGTGACTCTAAAATAACGTTGAAATTGGCGTTATCAGGCAGTGTCCCGCGTGGATGGCTGCGCGAGTGGAGCCGCGCCAAGAGCTGCGCGAGGCTCTGTTCCCTCGCGACTCCATAGGCTGGCGCGCCTCCTCACGCGAGTCCAACCACGCCATGACCTGCGCGCGGCCCCTGACGATTTAAAAAGAGAAATCAACCCCATTTCTCATTTACTTCTCCATCTACCATCTTCCAAGACTCTCTCCTCACTAAATACTCTTCAAGATCATATTTAGGAGTCTCCAAGTCATCTTCTCCATATTTATTGCAAGAATCAAGTTTCTTCAATCAAAGATTTCAACCAAGGATCCCAAGTCTCATGATCATTTTCCTTCTCCATCCTCACTTCTAGGGTTTTTGCAAGTTTCTAGGGGTTTTCTATAAATTATAGATTGTGAGTTTTCTCTTAACTATTTTTAAATGAGATACACCTCGTAACATGTTTCTTGTCATTATTCCATGTTTCCTTACATATGTTAATCGCCTGATAAGTTTGAATCATAATTCTATATTTGGTAAATATTGGGGTTTTTGGTTAATAATCATTATGTGGGTTTTGATGAGTATACTTTGTTAGTAATAGTTGAGATATGTACATATGATGATAAATGGTTGATGGATGTTGTTTGTAAATGTACATGAGTTAGAGTTTTGACCCAAATTGGGATTTGAACCATTGGGATCTTATACACGTGTTTTATGTGATGTGAAATATGTATGATGATGGATTATATATTGGATGAACCACGAGTAGGCACTAGGAGGATGTAGTCTTAGGGTGCCACCTTTTCGGTATGTGCCTAGATCTCCGTCATTTGGAGTAATGCCTTGGAGGTAGTCTTCAAATATGTGGGCCTTCGGGATGTTGCTCATAAGAGTGAACATCAAGGTACATCGACTCTTGAGGTGAAACTCGTTGGTGTTTTGGGTCTCCCCTATTGATTCCTTTATGGTTCTTGTTGTTTATAAATTTTTAAATGTTTATACCATGCTATTGTTCAACTCACTAGGCTCGTTTGTCCTAACACTTGATTGGTTGATGTGTATCTCAGGTTCTAGCGGCACGACCGCCAAAAAGGTTTAGTGGCCTTATATGTGAGCTTGGGAGCACTTTTGGGACGCCAATATTAGAAGACAAATGTTTTGGAATTTAGATAACAACTTGATGTAATATCTTTTCTAGTTAGAAATTAGATTAGAGGGTTTTTATCCCTCATTGATTATTATTTCAAAACTTGTAATTATGACAGGCGTAAATTGTTCCTTTTTTGGGAAAAGCTCGTGCTCTGGCAATGATTTAATATACCACATTTTCTTTCCGGGAATTTTTGTTTGTCCCAAGTTTTGGGATGTTACAAGTTGGTATCAGAGATTTAGTTTAAGTGAACTAGGTGTCGACTCTAGTATACCTAGACTTAAGTTGTTTGTCCCGATAGTATCACTATCCATGCGGGTAGAGCATTCCTAGGTGGGGAGAGTATTAGAACTACGAAAATGCATTGGTTAAGAAATTGTAATGATGGTAACAAGAACTCTTATGTAATGTACGTTCACTATTTCACTTGGCAGTGCTATTATGAATTTATAAATACGTGAGCGTGCTTGGAATTGTTATTATGATGATTGGTCATTGTAGTAGTACGAACCAAACCGATTAACTTTTAAAGAATTAACCGGTGTGATCCTTATCCTGTGTGACAGTTCACAATGATAAACACGAAGAGTCGAGTCGGGGCTCCCGAAGAAGCTAATGTCGTATGTCGCATGTCGCATGTCGGATGTCGCATGTCGGATGTCGCATGTCGCAGGTCCTTTGTGCGATAACCTCAAACTGTCGCACATATGATGGGCGATTTACCCAATATGTCGCAAGTGTGTTGTGCGATTTATCCAACTTATCACACACTTGTTATGCATTATAAGATCCAAAAATCACCAAATTTTCACCTTATGTGCGATATACTGTAGACAACACAGAAAATCACACAGAGATTCAAGAAGACACTCTGTTTAAATCTTGATCCATGAAAATTCAAATTTGCGTGATCAACGTTTGAACTTATGGTCGATTTAGGTTTATGAACATATTTAGAGATTGAATTAATACCAATTTTGGATCAAGATCAGCCAATTTGACCAAGAACACCAAGAACGACTCGATTTTCCAGGAACACCAAAAACTTCAAATTCGATCCAAATCTTTGATTAAAACTTGAAATCGCGGAATGAAATCAATTCAGATCCATCCTAAGATGAACACCGAATCAATTAGACTTCAAATTAAACCACAAAAATATCAAATCGCCAAAAAATTGCACAACCGCAGTCGACTTTCACGAATTTTTCAAGAAACCAAGAAATCTTCAAAATTCTTTCAGATTGTTGTTTCAGATCCACTCCAAATCACGAAATTTAGCTCTGATACCAATTCTGAGTCCAAGAATCAAGCAAGATAATGTAAATCTAGAGTAGGAAATATGAAGAACAAATCTATGGGTAATAATAAGTTCATAACGTATGAAAAAAACAAGAGTAATTTTGAAATATTAAATATGGATATAAGTTGGACCGTCTCATATTGTTTATAATTTTTTTTAAAAGGTAAGAGTTTTCTTAGTTATAAACAAGAAAGCTATTATATTCTAATACAAATATAGAATCCATGTGGAAGGAATAATCGAAAGTGGGTGGAAGATGAATGATTGAAAACATGTCAAGGTTTTGTAGGCAAATAATTTTAGACTTTGATACTAGATAAAAAACTAAAAGAAACAATAAACAATACTATAAAATGAACGTCCAATTAAATTTTTTCGTATTTTTTTATAGAATGTAATTAATTAATACATAATATTAAATTATTAGATACTAACAAAAATTTTCTCTTTATATACTAATTTTTCTGAACTATGATTATATAATAAATTTTGGACCCCTATTTTTGTGGGCCTTGGCGTGCGCCCGACCTGCCCTCCCTAGGAACGGTCGGGATAAGAACCCACCATTCTAATTAATCTATAAAAGAAATTAATCCACCATGATTAAAAACAAAGGAAACATTTTAAGCAACCAAGATCAAAAATCTATAAACATAAACAAAGATTTTAGATAATAGAGATAACTCCGGTCTCTTAGGGCTCTAACTCTGATGGGTCCAACAAATACCATGATTGTCCTCCTACTAGCTCCTTATGCTCCTCCAACCTCCTAAACATACCCTCTTGTATATCCTCTATTCTCTTCAACATATCTTCCATCCTTTTCAACATATCCTCACACCTTTTATCACATTCACACGTCCTTTTAACCTCCACAATACCCTTGTGTTTTCCGCCATCCATATTGCTTTTTTCTTCATCATCAACCTCCTCGTCTATTATTATATTATCTGCATCTGACATAATCATCGAGAAATTATCATCATTTGTTTCCGCGACTTCTTGACCACTCAAGGATTTGTCAACCATGTCTTCTTGTGTTGTAGATGGAATCTCCATCCCCGACAATGCAACAAGAATCTTTCGAAATAGAGGCTATACATCATTATCAAAAATTGTTATTGTTTACAGTGAGATCAAACATGTCAATTTTCAACAATCTAATAGGATCGATTAGAAATAGTGTGAACCCCGAGGGATAGCTCAAATTCGGATTGCTCCTCAGATGTCATACTAGTTCCAACGGTTACCAAAGAAAAAGATAGAAAATAAGTGCTCTCAAAATAGAAAAAAAGGGTTATGATACTTTTTTTACTTTGAAAGTACTAGGGTTGGAAATGAGGCAAATACGTAGTTACATTCGGAATTGGAGGGGAGTAAACATAGATGCATTACGGTTTTATGCTAGGGAAATTGCACCAAAATGTAACAAACTTTGCCTTTGTTCCTATTATTTTTAACAATGAATCAAATCTATCAATTAATGTACCAAACTTTCTAAGATTCCTATTACGGAACCAAATCACAAATTAATTGTTCAACTTACAAAATTGTCGATTAATGCAACGTACTTTACTTGGTGGTTGTAATGTCCCGAAATAGGAATTTTAGAAAATTTGTTACACTAATTGACGTTTTGATTCACTCTTACATATAATAAGAATAAAGACAAAGTTTGTTACATTTCGGAACATTTTACACTTTTATCAAAAGAAATATATAACGCCCATCCATGTTATCACCAAACTTGCCATTTTTTCCTCTTCTTGGAAAAGTGCTGTTAAATGCACATCATGATGTTCGTATATAAAGAGACGATGGTGAGTTTGATGAATGTTATATAGGCTTGCCATTTATGTAAAGTAAAGGTAACAAATCAAACCTTGATGTTGAATCTTGCTTTTGCACTAGTTTCTATAAACATGAATCCGAATTCACTAGCTTTGTCATGTACTTCTTCAACGGCAACTTGTCTGTTTAATCATAAGAAATCACATCAAGTAAATAAAAACCAAGCCAAACGAACCCAGTATATCCCATACAGAGATAGGATCTAGGAAGGGTATGATGTATGGAGACCTTATCTCTACCCCAAGGGGTATAGAAGCAAGTGTGGTAAGTGTGCAACCAAACAACATGTACAATGCGATGAAACAAACCACTAAAGCAAGAGGAACACTACGTCTCACAAACAAGATAAACTAGTAAAACTAAGATTGGCATACATAAAGACTAAGGAGTCGTTTACCAAATACTTACCGGGTAAACGCTTACCAACAGGAGTCACCATCCTACTTACCTTATCGGTTAATATTCTTGACCATCAAAATGGATTGTTGGTAAGTGTCTCTTACCCAGTAAGATTCTTCTTCGTCACTTATTAAGTAAGATCCCCGGTCCTTCTTATGTCTCTTACCGGGTAAGATCTAAGTTCTTGTCATCCTCGCCTAGTGACGTAAATGAAACCTAGCAAGTGCTTACCCAGTGAAGCATTTAGTAAATGGCCCCTAAGGCCGACAAACTGTCAAAAGGCATGGATATGCGAGGAAATAGGAAACTTCATCGTTTACAAAGACTAAAGTTTAGGGCAGTACAAACTATGCTTTAAGACCATCCCACAAGTTAATGAAACTCATAAGTACTTTCTCACAGAATATATGACCCACAAAAATAGAAGTGTTAAATGACCAAAATGAGTGGAATGTAAAACCTATTTCAACCTAAAAGACGGTTCTAATGTATTATCTGCCAAGTAAACCAAACTAGTGAGGATTTCATACATGATAATAACACAAATACCGAAAAGTAAAACTGGATTTCTATATAAAAAAAGGTTGATGTATATTATTAGTGTTGTTCAAGCTGTTACTCTCACACCTTTTGTCAACAAGATCGGTTTTGTTCCCAACAAGGACTATATATAATGACATTAGTGCCTCGCTCTTTATGTACTTGTTCTATCCACTTTGTAGTGTTCAAGAACGACTGTCGATCTGCAAAAATAACAAACCCAATATAGGAAATGGGTTAAAGCCGAACAAAAAGTTTCCAATCTGAACAAAGTTCTTATTTCAAGTAAGGGCGAGTATTGGAGCAACAATTATTGTTACACCTTTGTGACTACAAAATGGGTTTACTATCTTCCAAATTATTGTTCCAAGTATGAAAACTCAATAATAACAAAGATTTATATGCATAACCAACCCAACCCAACCCGTATCTCCCACTTGGAGCTAGGGGTCTAGGTATATACATACATACCTGACCTTTATTTTGAAGATACAAGATTAAGAAGCATGATCAAAAAAAAATTTCTAAGTGAGTTAAAGTTGTTCATTTAGAGAAAGTGTCCCACACGAATTAGAGCCTTTCTATGTTCTGAAATGCACCATGAACTCGTAAAAGAACTTCGTTTTATTTTCAAGAATATCTCACATCATTAAACAAATGAAACAAAGGTGGTGCTAAGTAGAAAAAGAATGGTGCTAAGTAGGAAAAGAATAATGCAAAGAAGAAAACGCTTCAACGAGTTTAGATGGATTTATAATATATGATGCAAAAATGTCGATGATATAATTTCTAACTTGTTAAGTGAGGTTCCATTCTACTCACTAGTGATGTCATAGACAATCACTGCAACTGATGAATCTTTTATATAAATTGAAAGTAAACTCCTAAATCTCTCCTGCCCAACAGTGTCCCTGAAATGTTACAAGACAAAACGCCAAGAGTAAGATAGCGTAGTAAATGTAAATTATTAACCACACAAGTAGTACATACACACACTAGAGCTTTCACTAACAATATCCGACTCTACTTAGAATAACTTACTTGAATAAAAGATGTAATAAATGGTAAGGGTAAAATGGTCATTTTCTTCATTTGGACAATTTTTTCAACAAAACAATCAAACGACAATTCAATACAAATATGGATTAGTAGAAAAACAACCAAATAGTACCTTAAATTCAAACTCCTTACATGTGTATTCCCAAGTGAATCATAAGGGGATGTGACAAGTGGTGGCAGCATAAGGTTCACCCGAAACATATATGGTTTTTTGGTTCTTCTAGAAAGTTCTCAAAACTCGTACAATTAAGAGAGCATGGGGTCGATACTCAGATCACAACTGCCTCATTACTTGTGGATAACACTATATAATCTTGTATATTACCTAATACCATCATATCCATTTGATAGATTAGTAAGTTGTTTTATAATACTACATGTATGGCTTCCTAAACAAGATATGTATATATATATATAGTCGGGTTCAAACGAAAACAGTACCTATTTAAAAGAACACGAGAACTAACAAAATTATTAGTGATTTTACTTTAACACACGAAAAAAGAACTTTGGCCGCAACTTCAGGTGCGCATGGCTTTTTTGCGCGTTAATGTAAAATCACTAATGATTTTGTTAGTTCTTGTGTTCTTTTAAATAGTTGTTGTTCTCGTTTGATCCTCCCTCTATATGTATATGTCAAGCCTTGGCAAAGGTTTTCAATAAATAGGGGCGGATGCAGTTATTAAAAAGGGAAAAAATGAATTTTTTATGATAAAAACTTGGATTTTTAGCTTTCTATCTTAATGTCCCCCAATAATTTTTCGTCCGGGACCCATCAACCAAAAAAAATGCCTCGAAGTCAACCAAAAAACCAAAATTAACTCTCGAAATCGATTAAAAAAACCTCGAAATCGACAAAAAAACTTAAAAATTCCTTGAAACGGTAGATTTAGACTAAAAATACATCGGACAACTTTACGGACATTTAAGTTACCTTAAACGTGCCCCCACCAGGAAAAAATCCTGGATCCGCCACTGTCAGTATAATGCTCGTAGTTTAGAGGATACACCATGCATTTATTAATATATAGCAAGGTATTAACAAGACACTTTACTTAATTGTTGTGTGAATTGAAAAGAATAAGCGACAAGTAACAAACATAAAAACCTACCAAAGCTGTAACCGCATTGTTGTATCTTCACCGTACATTGTTCTTGAAAAGAAATCAATGCCAATGGTAGGCTGCAGTTCATGTCCAAATACAATGTAAGTCAGAGCTTTTAATTTATTTAGGGCCGTTTACCAAACTCTTACCGGGTAAGTGCTTTCCTGCAAGAGCGCCACCCTCGCTTACCATATCAGATAACATTATCAACCATCAAAATGGATTGTTGGTAAACAACTTTTAGCCGGTAAGACTTTTCCCTCACTTACCGGATAAAAGTCTCGGTCCTTGTTATGCCTCTTAATTAGTGGGTAAGATTCTAGGTCATTGTCATTCTCATCCGGAAGGTAAGTGACACCTGGTAAGCACTTACCCGGTAAACGTTTGGTAAATGGCATCTTAATGCCACTCTAGAAATTGAGATCACAAGGATGGATGGATGTATCCAAAGTAATCCCACCTGTCAATTACTCTATTCTGCAAACTAAAAGTACAAATAAGATTTTACCAAAGGCAATTCACATACAAACATGATTGTTTTTGTGTATAAAGATGTATATATGCAGCATATCAATATCGACTTGTATGGCAGGTGCATATACACATCAAAAGCAGCACATAAGAGGTGCCTTTAAAAGTTTCTGATCATCATTTAATTTATCTTCAGTTTGTGGTTATAAAATGCATGTAATTCTGCAGTCTTTACTCGAATAAATTTTGACCCACCGTTTGAACAAATTTTGCAGAACAAGGGATCAGTAAAGTCGTTTTGGGGTTCGTAAGAATTCAAAGAGCAGCTGGATAAGAATATGAGATTGTGAAAGATCGCATTCCTTAAGCTATATTTCGACGCTTTTCAGCCAGGTACACGAAATTTGCTCTCAATTATGAAAATCTTAAGCTATAAAGCTTAAGAAAATCTTAACTTTTTTTGTTGATTTCAATAGACATTTCCCGTTTTTTTTTGGTTGATTTCAATAAATTTTTTCGAGTTTATTTTGGTCGATGTTCCTTGTATTTTATGATATTTTAGCCAGACTTCTTTCATACCGAAAAAAGAATTTATTTGCGAAATTCAGTTGACAAGAAATGAATGCCCCATTGGATTTTATGAGCAATTATTACTGAGGGGGTGTTTGGTTGAGGGTATTAGTCTATAATCAGTGGGAATGAATATATTTAAAAGTGTTTGACTTGTTATAATATAATGGACCCATTCCTAAATGAGCACAAATTTTTATTCCGGTTCAATTTGGGGGAATGAAAAATCATTCCCGCTTCCACCCTAACATCGTCGCCTCCAGCTCTTCTCATCATCACGTACGAACTCTCATCCTTTCCACACGAATTGAACTCTCATCTCTTCATCAGGTAAAGTTCCGATCTAAAATCAAAAATCAAGATTTGTTTATGTTTGATCAAACTCATCTCATCTCATCTCATCTTCAATCGAACTCATCTCATCTCATCTTCAATCAAACAACTATCTATGATTCCCTTAACTCTTTTTGCTGTTTTTCCTGCTGCATAAGTTTTATTTGGTTCCCTTAACTGTTTTTTCTGCTGCATAATAAGTTTTAATTTGGATGAAATCTTTTGAAGTTGGATGAAACATTCAGTAGTATTGTATTCTGAAGTTGGATGAAACACTAATTGTATTGTATTTTTTTAAGTTGGATGAAACATCGAAATGTAATGTATTTTTGAAGTTGGATGAAACATCGAATAATACGTATTGTATTTTTCATTTTGGATGACACATATTTTGTATTGTATTTTTTAAAGTTATGTTTAAATGATAAAGTGATTAGGTAATGTTATAAAAATGGTAATACAATGCTACAAAACAAATTTTCGATTATTATATATGATAAACATCCAAACAGCATCTATGATAATGATAATGATTCTCAGTATTAACCAAACAACATCAATGTAATGTTCATTCCGATTTTCATTCATTGTCATTGTCATTTTCATTCCAATTTTCATTCATGTGCCTGAACCAACCAAACCAAACAGGCCCTAAATGTTATAGAACAGGATGCATTGAAACATCATCACGGGGGCACAATGATCATGGCTCTTGATCTTAAAAGAAAGGTGAGCATAGAATCAGCCCCTATCCAATGTTGTGTATTGCCATTGTATTCCATAGAGATGATGAATTAAATTAAACAGAAAAAACTAAGAAACAATCACTACTAGAAAACTGTGAAATACCGACCGCAAAAACAGCAAACCGACGGCCCACCAACGGTATCTTTTTAATTTTTTTTAATTTTTTTAAATAAGTCATCGGAAACCCGTCAGAAAAAATGAGTGATATACCGACGGTTGTTTTTTTCATTTTATTTTATATTTATTTTTAATAAGTAAATACCGTCGGAAAACGTCGGTAAGCTGTCGATAGTTGTCGTCGGAAAACCGTCGCTAAATATTACGGACCAACTTTTTACCAACGGTCATTCCCGTCGAAAAACCATCGCTAAAGCCTTTTTCCGACGGTTTACCGACTGTTTCAGCCGTCACTAATACTATTAATTTTAGTAGTGAATTTTACCTTATAGGTCGTATCAAATCGGTCATATGCAAATCTTTGAAGGATGTTGGTTTTGCCGACGGATTCATCACCCAACATTACTAGTTTGAATTTGACAATAGGTGCCACCATCGCCATTATTGATCTGATCTTATCTCAGATGATCTGAATCTGTGTGAAATGTAGAGAGAGAATAAAGAGGAATGAATTGTAGGAATGAATTCCCTCATCATCTATATCAACATCTACAATATATATATATAAAGTTTGTATGACACTTTCCACCCTCATTTTTCTCCTCGAATCACTCCCCCACACTCCGCTCCTCTTCTCACATATGATACCCAGATATATCTCGCCCATTTTCTACTTACTTTTCCAAAAAAATTGCAACAATTATCAGAGGCGAAGGGAGTAGGGAGGCACGCTAGTGCCTAGCCTCCCCCAACTCACCATCAAAAAGCCCAAGCTCATCCAACAATTACTTTAAAAAAGAGTTTTTAATTTAACACCAAGCCATCCCCAACCTAACATATCTTGTTTATGAAAAGATTTTTATTTATTAAAAGAATTTAAAATTTCTTTTTCAATATTAATTTTTTGATATGTATAATATAAATAATGAATGAGGTTTTGTTATAACAATATATTAAGGGTTAGTTTCAATTTGATAATACGTAATCCCTTAAGAATACAAGTAATAAACGCATGTATATAGATTTTAGAGATTTTTGAACTCTTAAAAACTAATTAATAATCAACCGATAAACAAATTTAATTACAGAATAACTATGGAGCATAACAAAATACCCAATCATCAGTTTTAGTAAAAACAACTACTTCTTCATCAAAACGAAAACAAATTATGTTTTTTTAAATCTAAAATACTTAAATTATAATAAAAGTTTGAAATAAACAAATTATACCAAATTTAAAACAAATTACATCTATATTTGTTGATACAAATATTGATTATTTTTTTCTTGTTCTTTTACCTGGTCTTCAAATTAGCAAGATGTGTTCAACTGTCACTTATAATTTCCTTTTTATGTAGACAAAAGTTTCAGTTTTTTATTTTTTTATATGAAAATTTGCATTGATTTGCATTCTCAATTTACACAAAAAAATTTCTATCTCTATGTATCATATGGATACAAAACTAGTTACAACAAAATACGACCTCGGACGATGATAGACCCCCTAACTTAAATTTCTAACTCTGCCCCTGCCGTTGAAGATGGTGTTAGGGATATTTTTTGCTTCTGGTATGGTGACTAAGGGTACTTTAGTATTTTTGTATTAAGAGTATGTTAAGTTGTTTAGCGCAATTATGTCTCTGTAATCTTGTCGTATTTGTATGCTCTCCAATCAACACTCAATCAACACTTTGATGTTGTAAATCTCTCGAATCAAGTTCCTTCTCAAGTGCAGGCCGTCCTGGGTGGGCCGGGCGTACGCCCGGGGGGCCCAACTTTTTTATTATATACTATGTAAAAAATTATAAATAAAAAAGACAAAACATTAGTATATAATAGGACCTAAAAAGAATTTAACATTATATTAAGGGCCAAACATGTATGAATTAATTACATTAGACAAGAAATTTTGTTAAAGGTTATTTAGTCTTTCATTTTATAGTATTGCTAGCTTATTGTTTCTCTAATTTTTTTTTTATCTAACACTAATATCTAAAAAATTATTTTTGCCTATAATCAATCCTAATATATACTCCATTAATCATTATCCATATACTCTTTTTTAATTATTCCATCAGCATGAATGTATTATTGTGTTAGAATATAATAGATTTCTTGTTATTGACTAAGAAAACTCCTACTTTTTGAAAACAATTACCAAACTATATGAGACGACCCAACATATATCTATATTTAGGATTTCAAAGATACTTATTTTTTTCATACATTATTGACTCCTTGTTACCTAATATTAGGTGCATGAATTTTAACTACTCTCCTATATCTAAAACAAGAATACGATTTCAAAATATAACCAACATGGACTTTTGATTATAAGATTGATGGATCTTAAAAAGTTTTTTTCAACCCTAAAAGTTTAAAATGATGATGAAAAACATTAACATCGGGTAACATGTTGAATATCAACTGATTTATGTTGATTTAGTTAAAAGTGTTAATCCGAATGGTCAATATAGTGTAACCACAAGGGTTGTGGCGTACTGGTTAAGACCTAGGGGATGTGGTGGAATATGCCATCTGCTCAGGGTTCAAATCCAGGCGTACACAAGAATTGTGGCCACTGAGGTTTAATCAGGGTTGATATCTTACGATCATAATTTACCAATGGATTAGTTTAGGCATAGCCTATGATACCCTTCCCAAAAAAATGGTCAATATAGTGACGTCAAATGATTTCAGTCTATATAAATCATTTCAATCTATATATTAAAGGTGTATCATAAGATGCCATTGATGGTGGAACTGATTGACGATGTTTTGTAAAAATGATATGATATATAATATTAGTTTAGAAATAATTATTGATTGATCTTGCGCTAGGAATACCTGGAAAAACAATTTTATATTAATTATTAGTATTTTTCTAATTGAATGTTATTTTTTATGATATAAACAATATACTGAAAATAATTTCGTAGTTATCGAGGTCCCAATTTTACATCTCGCCTAAGGCCTATAAAATGTCAGGATAAAACGATTCAATAACCAAGGGTAACAGCTAACACATAAACACAATAGTAGTTGTTATCACAACAATGGAAATAATTGTGTGGCCTATTTTCAGAGTTAGCAAAGGGGTATCTCTGATTGGACTTTCAGTTATCACCGAAGTAGAATATTAAAACTTATTTCTCAAACTGTTCTGGCAATATCACAAAGATATGCGATTGGAATCACAAAGATTCGTGCATGTATGAAAGAAATATAAATCATATCGATTAGGCTCAAAGATTGATTCAACCTGGGACACAGGTTAGAAATCAATAGACATAGTGAGATGAATATGAAGTTCGGAGACCGGAGCTGATATCTTCCTTTTTCAATATCTAAGACCTCCGAGTGAGGAATAGATAGATAATGTGTTAAATCTCTGTGCATTTATGAAACAAGTATCTTTTGTAGATCCTAGAAACAGTGCAATCAAAATATAATAATCAATAAGCAATGAAGATTTAATCACAACTGCTGGTCATATGATTAGATTTATCAGTAAAGGGTTTAAGGTTTACAGAGAGAATTTCAATAGGATTGGGTAAAACTTCTAATGACCATCTCTTACCAAAACCCTAGCAAATTAACCTATTTATACCAAGGGCCTAAACCCTAAGGCTCAAGGCCCACTTAACAAACAAAGTCCAATAAACAATTAAAGGCTTTTACAACGCTTTTAAATAAAACAATTAAACTCTATAAATGTGTTATACTACTTTCAACGCCCTAGTACTTTCAGTCCCAACAAGTTACCCTTTCCAAATTTGAGGATGTTACAGATAGCATTGAACTTAATCGGTAAGTGCTTACCGGGTAGATGGCATCTTACTATTTGTACAATTGATATAACTTCATTTTGACCAAAATCTCAACTATGTTTGATCTTAGAGGCTCAAAGCTTGTGGCAAGGACCACATTCTTCTTGGTAACGACAAAGTCAAATTGTTTACATTCATCCAAGGATTGCTTATTCTACTATATGTTTATTAATGTGTTATGTTGATTTGACAAGTTGGATTTCTGTGTTTGTTTAATCATATAATCTCACTTTACTTTCTCTACTTTTGTAGCCATTTAAAGGACTCATGGAATCACCCATCAGTCATGAGTCATCCTGATCCATCTAAGACTGCCCAAATTGAACAGACTCACACAAAACTGACACATTAGCTTCTGTATAAGTACAGATCCATGAAAGGCATTTAGAGCACAACGATTTTGATCCTCTTATGACAATTATCATAAGCATTAGTGACAATTTTTATTTTTTTTTAAATATGTTTCTTATTCAGTGACCACTTCTTTTTGTCACTAATCACCATTAATGTCAGTGACCACATACTTGGTCACTAATGGATGTTAACGGACATTAACGGAGGCGTTATCATGTACCCAACTAGTGATGTATTTTGTGGTTGTCACTAACTTTGGTCACTAATTGTGAAGTTAGTGACGACTTTCACTGGTTTAGTAACGATATTTATTGACTAAATTAGTCGTCACAAACACAGTGACCACTCTAGTTTTGTCACTAATTAGTCACCATTTTCGTATTTAGTCACTAATGCAAATTAGTGACGGACCTTTACTGACGAAAAGTGACTCCCCAAATTTTGGTCATTAAACAACCTTAGTGACCAACATTATGTTCTTAGTGACCAAATTCCTTTCGTCACTAATTAGGAATTTTCTTGTAGTGACCTCTGCTGTTTGGAGTTATGTTCAAACATTAATACGATTTGTCCTCCTTTATGACGGGAGTGATGTCTCTGGGCCCCTTGATAACTCTTTTATGTGAACCTTTGCTGTTTGATTATGTTATAAATCACATGGTAGAACTAACATGTACCGAGATAGGATTTCTCCTCTTTTATGACGTGAGTGATGTCTCTGGGCCCTTGATAAATATATACTAAGAAAATGCATGCATGCTTGGATAATTGATATGAGATATCATGATCTGTTTTATTAGTATATTAGAGAATCAAGAAACGAGAGATTGGACATAATGAGAATGACACATTCAATGTCTCGTCTTCAATCTGGACATCAAGGACAAAAGAATTAAAAATGTAAACTAAAATTGACTACAAACCGATAATTTGTTGTATCACCAATTCTCGTCATTTGGGTGATGATGATGTATTGTTGGATACCGCTTATCGTTTATAATTATAAATACGATATTTATATTTATTACCAACATGTTGAGAACCTATTGGGTCACACACTTTGAACATATTCGAATAAAGGAGTTTTAATAATTAAAGCGTTTAATTATTATATCTGATTTGTATTGATTTAATTTGATTAAATAAAATATGATATTATTTATGTTAGACATATATAAAGATAGCTAGGTATATGGTCTTAAAAGATGAGTGATGGTGCATGGATACTCCTACACTCAAGTAAGGTGTAGGGATGGTGGTGTTTTCATGTCATGTCTCTCATATCCATATAAAATATATGACATTTTATGCAAGAGTGAGTATTGCAATTCTCTTTCAAAATCACCTACAACTATATGCTCATTTCCTTTCTAAGTTTTGAAACCGTGACTAGCATCACGAGAAGGCAAAGGATATGGATTGTTCGTGTGGATATCGTGGATGCATCAAGGTTTGTTTGTTGTTGTGATTCAAAGTCTCGTTAACTGTGAGATATAATTTCGAAATTCACCCGATTTATTCCTATTCGTATGGGTCCTTGGAGGGTTACGGTTTTATTTTCAGTTGTTCTTGAGAACCCGTAACCAACAGTGGTATCAGAGCTACTTACGAACCTCTAGATCGGTTTTTGTGACATGCATGCATTTTAAAAACTGTTTTGCTGCTATATCTTTTTGTTTCGTAAATGTTTTGGTTTTTTCGTCCCAGAAAGATTTTGAATCCTAGAAAACTTAAAACATGAAAAATGTGGACCTTTCTGTTAATTTTCCATAGCCTTTTGAATCACATCATTTCGTTCATATGATTTTTTATGAATTTTTTTACGACAGTGTCGCAATGCTGTTCGAAAATCGAACCCACTACGGGTTTGACTTGGATTTCGACTCTTAAGGGTTCTAGATCCTTGAAATCCTAAAACATAAAAGATGTGTATCTTCTTGTTAGATTTTCAAATAACTTTGAATCACCTTTTTTCAATATCGTATGAATTTTGTATTATTTTTATACGGTGGTGTTGCCAATCGCTTTTATGTTTCAATATGATTGAATATTTATAATGTGATTTGCTTGGTGAATGGTTATAGCCCTTAGTCATAGATGTATTATATTTGATAAATACAACTTGCACGTCGTGTCTTTCTCTATACACTCTCTTTGTACATTCTCCTCTCATCCAATCCCCTTGAATGTAACTCGAGGTTTCTTTGTTTGAAATGTAAAATATTTTGTATAAAAGAAAGCAATATATGGAGGCATTATGAAGTGATGAAGATGAGAAGACTTAGAACCATAAGAGTTTGTTTTATATAATGATATTCATACTTGGCTCTATGAATATAACATAGGAAGGCTATAACCATCTCACATTAATTTTTACGCTTTATATATATTGTGATATATTATGCGTGGTTATATGTATGTGATACTTGTTACAACATTTTAAAAAAAAATATGATTTTAAAATATATAAGTAAACGGATTTTTCCAAATCAAAATGAGTTTTGATAAAATAAAAATTGGTATTTATATAAGATATAAAATGGACCGCCGATCTTGGGTAAACTATGCCTAAAATGGATCTCAGTTTTGTCACAAATGCCTAAACTATCAAAGAAAGAAAGGTATTCAAGTGTACTCGTGATCCTCCTCTAATCTAGATTCCGGTTAAATCAAACTATGATGAAACGATCTATTACAAAAGAAAGAATGGTAAAATCAAACTAACTAAAATCCCTCACCAAAATATTAAGTTTAAGATGTCTTCCAAGCATGACACTTGTCAAGACTTGGATCATCGAGGGTGGGTCATGCTAAAGTTGGGTACTCTCTTTAATCTTAGTAAGATAAGGTAAGCATAGGATTCCTACAAAACATTTTGGATCAGACTTAACCAAATTAAGCCTAATAGGATTAGGGATTTGGAGGCATGTGTTGGGAACATTCATATGATGAATTTAAATAAAAGTTATTCACCCAACTATCCAAGAGTTACATAGAGATGTAATTAGCAATGTTGTTGCTTACCTAAAAAATTATTAGTTGATCGGTTAGCTAAAGTTAAATTGATCGATAATGAGAATATTGATCTTGGCCATGTAGAAAGCTTATGTCGTTTTCCGAAACAATAAAAGAGGGTTATTGTTTTGATTAAAATAGTGGGAGCTTGTTTAATGAAAGTCCTTATTAAACAATAATAATTTCATGACACTAAGAACTACGCTTTTCTATTGTAGATTACCAATGACACAAACCAACAATGGAAACAAAAACACTTTGCGATCGATTCTTGAGAAAGAAAAACTAAATGGAACAAATTTCATCAATTGGTATCGTAATTTGAGAATTGTCCTTAAAGCTGAAAAGAAATTGTATGTCTTGGAGCAACAAATCCCTGAAGAGTCTAATTCCAGTGCTCCTAGAACTGAAAGGGACACTTTTAGAAAACATGATGAGGATGCTTTGGATGTTTCATGTCTAATGCTAATAACCATGGAACCTGATCTTCAGAAGCAACATGAAAAAATGGGGGCGTTCGATATGATCGAACACCTAAAATTGCTATTCCAAGAGCAAGCTAGACATGAGAGGTATGACACATCCAAGGAACTGTTCCCTTGTAGAATGTCCGAAGGTAGTCCCGTTGGCACTCCTATGCTTAAAATAATTGGGCATATTGAGCGCCTTGAAGGACTAGGTTTTTCTTTACGAAGAGAGTTAGCCATTGATGTAGTTTTGCAGTCGTTGCTAAATAGCTACAGTCAATTCGTGATGAACTACAACATGCATGACTTTAACAAATCCCTTCCAGAATTTCTCAACATGTTACGAATAGCCGAGCAAGAGCTTGCAAAGAACAAGTCTACCATTTTGATGGTCCGTAAGGACAAGAAAGGGAAAGGCAAAGGAAAGTCCATTGCCAAACCCATTTCTAAATCTTTGAAGCCAAAAGGAGGCATTAAGAAACCCAAGGTAACTGTAACTAAGGAGGGTGAGTGTTTTCATTGCAACAAACCTAGGCATTGGAGGAGGAACTATCCTCTCTACCTTCAGGAAAAGAAGAGAGGAAGTGTAACTTCCACTTCAGGTATCTATGTGATAGAAGCTAATATTTCTACTTCTTATACATCATATGTATTAGATACTAGATGTGGTTCTCATATTTGTAGAAACATGTAGGAACTAAAAATGACTAGAAGGTTGAGCAAATGTGAAGTTGATCTATGCGTTGGAAATGGGGCAAAAGTTGCTGCTATAGCCGTAGGATCTATTTTGTTAACTTTACCGACCAGATTATTATTAGAACTTGATGACTGTTATTGGGTACCATCTATTTCTAGAAATTTGATTTATGTATCTTGTTTGGATAGGAAAGGTTTTACCTTTAATATTGGGAACAAATGTTGTTTATTCTCTTTTGGTAATATATATTATGGTGATGCAAGTTTGATTAATGGTCTTTATGTTCTTAATATGGATAATCCAATTTATAACATAGATAACGGGAAGGTCAAATCGAATTGTTCGAATTTAACCTATCTCTGGCATTGTCGTCTTGGCCATATAAATGAAACTCACATTTCCAAACTCCATAAAGATGGATTATTGAACAAATTAGATTTTGAATCATATGGGACGTGTGAAGCTTGTTTAATTGGAAAGATGACAAAGGCTCATTTTGTTGGACAAAATGAGAGAGCAAGTGATGTATCGGGAATCATACATAGTGACGTATGTGGTCCGATGAACATACAAGCTAGAGGCGGTTATAGATACTTCATTACATTTACTGATGATCTAAGTAGGTTCGGCTATGTATATTTAATGCGACATAAGTCCGAGTCCTTTAAAATGTTCAAAGAATTTCAAAATGAAGTACAAAACCAACTTGGAAAGAGTATTAAAATCCTTCGATATGATCGAGGTGGCGAATACTTAGACCATGATTTTCTTAATCATCTTAGACATTGTGGTATTGTATCACAACTCACTCCACCTGGAACACCACAATGGAATGGTGTCTCTGAAAGGAGGAATCGTACACTGAACATGGTACGATCTATGACGAGTCAAGCTGACCTTCCGACGTCCTTTCGGGGATATGTTCTAGAGACAACGACTTTCATACTAAATCGGGTTCCATCAAAATTTGTTGAAAAGACACCGTATGAGATATGGACCGGGAAGAGTCCTAAATTATCTTTTATGAAGATTTGGGGTTGTGAGATTTACATACGCCGTCTAATTACAACTAAATTAGAGACAAAATATGATAAATGCATATTTGTAGGATATCCCAAAGAAACTATGGGATATTATTTCTATCATCCTTACAACAATAAAGTGTTTGTTGGGCGTACTTGTGTCTTCATGTAAAAGGAATTTATTTCCAAAGGTATCAATGGGAGAAATGTAGAACTTGAAGTTATTCAAGATCAATATATGTCAACGCAGATGGAACCAACACAGACACCACAAATAATTATGGATCCACAAAGTGTTGTTCAGAAAGTGCTATGGAAAGTCAGTTTGATATAGTAGAAAACGGAATGAGCCTGAGAGATATGGATTTTTGTCATCACTCATACCAAGGATGTGATGCTCATGGATGATGAGCCCACTAATTACCAAGATGCTATGACAAGCACTGACTCTGAGAAATCGCTAGATGCTATGAGAATAGGAATGGACTCCATGTATGAAAACCAAGTTTAGAACTTAGTTGACCCACCCAACAAGTTTCGACCTATAGGGTGCAAATGGGTTTTCAAGAAAAAGACCGACATGGATGGTAATGTGATTACCTATAAAGCATGGTTGTTTGCAAAAGGTTTCAAACAAATTCAAGGTGTTGATTATGATGAAACTTTCTCTCCAGTCACAATGATTAAATCTATTAGAATTTTACTAGCCATTGCAACATATCACGATTATGAGATTTGGCAAATGGATGTCAAAACAGCTTTCCTTAACGTAAAGTTACTTGAGGACGTATATATGATACAACCCGAAGGTTTTGTCGCTCCTGAAAAGTCTCATAAGGTATGCAAGTTGCAACAATCTATTTATGGATTGAAGCAAGCTTCAAGGAGTTGGAATCGTCGTTTGGATGAAGCGATCAAAGAGTTTAGCTTCTCAAAAAATGAGGATGAACCTTGTGTCTACAAAAAGGTTAGTGGGAGCACCGTGTCATTTGTTTTATTGTATGTAGATGACATACTACTCATTGGAAATGATATTCTGACGTTTGAGTCTGTATAGGCTTGGTTAAGAAAATGTTTTTCAATGAAAGAGTTAGGTGAAGCTGCCTATGTGTTAGGTGTGCGGATCTATAGAGATAGATCGCGGAAATTACTTGGCTTAATTCAGAGTACATATATAGACAAAGTGTTGAAACGGTTCAACATGTCTGATAGCATGAAAGGGTTTTTACCTATGTCTCATGGCATATCACTTTCTAAGACGCAGTGCCCTATTACATCTCAAGAGAGTGAACAAATGAGTAAGATTTCATATGCTCCGCCAATTGGATCTATCATGTATGCCATGATATGTACTTGACCTAATGTATCATATGCTTCAAGCATGACGAGTAGATACCAATCCAATCCAGGTGATGGTTATTGGATTGTCGTCAAGGATATCCTAAAATACTTAAGAAGAACACATAATTCATTCTTGGTATATGACAGTGAACAAGAGTTTAGTGTAAATGGTTACACTGATGCAAGTTTCCAAACGAATAAACATGATTTTCGATCGCAGTCGGGTTTTGTGTTTTGTCTTAATGGTGGTGCTGTGAGCTGGAAGAGTTCCAAGAAAGAAACAGTAGTTGATTCTACAATGGAAGCTGAGTACATTGCAACATCAGATGCAGCCAAGGAAGCCGTTTGGATCAAGAAATTTATTTCTCAACTTGGATTTGTTCCTAACAATGATTGTCCTATAGAGTTGTTATGTGACAACAATGGAGCTATATCACATACCAAGGAACCTAGATCTCATTAGAGATTATTGAAACAAGCGATGTTAGTATAAGCAGAGTGTCAACTGACAGCAATGTTGGTGATCCACTAACCAAGCCATTAACACAATAGAAGCATGATGTCCACTGTAGATCCATTGGTATACGATGCATGGATGATTGGCTTTAGTGCAAGTGGAAGATTGTTAGTGAATACCCGAAAAGCTAATCATACAATGATTGTAATTTCGAGTTTTGTTTCATGAGATAAATAAATAAATAAAAGACATTGCCCATTTTATTATGTCTATGTTATATTTTGTGTTTTAATTATTAATAATAAATAACCTTAGAATAATGTATTCTAAATGCCCCAATTAAATATTATTTTGTAGGGGTGTTCATCGGTTGACATCCAATGGATGTGAGGGGAACCGAACCGATCCAATAATCCATTGGATGTTGGATTTTTCCAACCGAACCGATCCAATCATCCATTGGATGTTGAATTTTTTCAATCCAATGGATGATTGGATCGATTCGGGTCCATCCATTGGATGTTCTTATTGGATATCCATTGGATATTCTTATTGGATATCCATTGGATCAGATTGGATCAACCCGACATCCAATGGATAATCAGGTCGGATCAGATCCATCAAATATGTTAATTTAATGCAATTTTCTAACAATAAAACAAAGTGATTAATCATTTTTAATTTGTCTTAGAATCAACACAAGTGAGACTAAGAATTCAAAAACCAACACGAAACAAATTTAGATTTAAGCAAATTGCAAAAAAATAATTGGATGATAGTTGGATTATAAACTGGATGGTAATCGGATGGTTAATTGGATGGGGAATTGGATGTTGGTCGGTTCGGTTCGGTCGGTTTTGGTCGGTTCTAGACTTCCATCTAAGAACCGACCGATCCAATTTGGATGTTGATATTTTCCATCCGATCCGATCCAATTACAATTAGATATCCAATTATGGTCGGTCGGTTCCTATTGGATCGGTTGACTTTCTGCACACCCCTATTATTTTGGATTTTAAGGTTGAAGTAATATGATAATGACTAGCACATGTAGAGATTCATATAGAGATATCGAATCTGCATATGGGTACAAAATGGAGATTTGTGTATCGTACGTGATTCGCTATGAGAACACTGCATTGGATGTCATGTGAGTGTCATAAGTGTTTCTCATGTGGTTAATGTACATGTAATTCTTTGACTTGAAAAATATGGAGTTTGTTATGTGTGAGTAATATATTTTGACGTTTGTTCTAATCATTCTGTAATTGGGTGATAGAATGATTGTTGGGTATTTTATAAATCACATGGTAGAACTAGCATGTATCGAGATATGATTTGGCCTTCTTTATGACGGGAGTGATGTCTCTAGGACCCTTGATAAATATATACTAAGGAAATGCATGCATGCTCGGATAATTGACATGAGATATCATGATTTGTTTTATTAGTATATTAGGGAATCAAGAAACTAGAGATTGGACATAATGAGAATGACACATTTAATATCTCGTGTTCAATCTGGACATCAAGGACAAAAGAATTAAATATGTAAACTAAAATTGAATACAAACAGATAATTTTTTGTATCACCAATTCTCGTCATTTGGGTGACGATGATGTATTGCTAGATACCACTCATCGTTTATAACTATAAATACGATATTTTTATTTATTACCAACATGTCGAGAACCCAACCACAAGGTTGTGGTGTGGTGGTAAGAGCTTGGGGACTTCATAGCGGTTGCCCGGGTTCGAGCCCCACTCGCAGCATTGTGGCCACTGAGGATAAACTCAGGGTTGCACGCTTAGCAGCTGGGCCAAAGGCTCTACTTGCCAAGGGATTAGTCTGGGCCAAAGGCCCAGGATACCCTTATCAAAAAAAATGTCGAGAACCCATTGGGTCACACGCTTTAAACATATTCGAATAAGGAGTTTTAATAATTAAAACGTTTAATTATTATATCTGATTTGTATTGATTTAATCTGATTAAATAAAACCATATATTATTTATGTTAGACATAAATAAAGATAGCTAGGTAAGGTTTTAAAAGATGAGTGATGGTGCATGGATACTCCTACACTCAAGTAAGGTGTAGGGATGGTGGTGCTTTCATGTCATGTCTCTCATATCCATATAAAATGTATGACATTTTTTGCAAGAGTGAGTCTTACAATTCTCTTTCAAAACCACCTGCAACTATATGCTCCTTTTCCTTTCTAAGTTTTGAAACAGTGACTAGCATCACAAGAAGGCAAAGGATTCAGATTGTTAGCGTGGATACCGTGGAAGCATCAAGCTTTATTTGTTGTTGTAATTTAAAGTCTCGTTAACTGTGAGGTATATTTTCGAAACACCCGATTTATTCCGGTTCGTATGGGTCCTTAGAGGGTTACGATTTTATTTTCCGTTGTGCTTGAGATCCTGTAACCCAATAGGAGTAACGTAAACAATACATTGGCTTGAGATCTAATTATTCTTATATATGATGTTGAAAGAAGTTCAACAACATGTGGTTCAAGTCTTGGATGCAAAAGTACAAAATTTATATCTTCCAAAATAAACTTTCACTCTTATAACATGTACATAGTTTAATCATATGCATGATTAACATTGATGGCAAACTTTCAACAACCAAAACATAATCTTTGTGTAGCCGACAACTCAAAATCTGAACAAGAAGAAAATCAAGTACAACTCAAGTAGCACATCCACATTTACAAGAACAGACTTTATCATAAACCCAGTAATACAACCTTAATCATTAGCACATCCACAAATCAAGTATAACTCGGTGATTTTAAGACGTACACCACCAAGGTCACTAAGCCATTTATAATCAGCTTTTATGTTTGTTGCTTACATGTATTTACCAAACTTAGATGGCCAAGCAGACAATATTTCACAGTTGTTAATAGACACTTCCAACAATAGGAATTTCAACTAAAACACTATTTCCCTACCACTAAATACCAATCGACACATCGGCAAGGATCACTTAAACTATTGCAAAAGTATACTATGATTGTTGAGGTAAAAGGGACTACTGCTCAAGTATGGGAAAGATGCCATGGAAGAGTGTTGGTTGGGAGACTTCAAGTCTTGGTTGAGGTAAGTTTCTTGTATATTTCAAACTCTATTATGAGGATCTTTGTAGATATAAAGATTTTACTTGTTCGTGGTTCATCTCTAGATTTGAGGAAATGGGTTGTTTGGAAACCCTAGTTCATTGTTAAAGATGACCTAGATATGGTGGGATCTACATAAAAGGAAGCTAGAGCTTAGGTTTCTAGGATCTAGGTTTAACCTAAACTAGCAAGGTGAACTGAAGTAAGGTGAACTGAAGTTGTTTTGTGAAAACTATATACATGCCAAAAATGTCTATTTTGAAGTATTAATGTGTTTTATTTGTTGTTTATCAAATATGTGAGTTATTTGGGAAGTTTTGCATATTTTGTACATTTGATTTTTAAATCTTGTGAAATGCGCATATTTGAGATTTTTGGACATTTTAATAAATAAATCCTATTAGTATAATATTTTGATATTTTATTTAGAGTTAAATGCAATCTGGTTATGTGGTTTACATAAATTAATGAGTAAGGTTCCTGAAAAGAATTATCAACGAGGGATGTCCCTATCGTTACATTTTTATAACGGATATGGTCCCTCCTACTAACCCCTTCAGTTGAGTTTCCTTTAGTTAGGGGTAATTTTGTCTATTCACCATCCTCTCCTCAACTTTCATTTTCAATAACGGACTTGGTCCCTCAAACCACTTTTCATTTTATAACAGATTTGGTCCCTCAAACTACTTTTCATTGTTATAACAAATTTGGTCTCTCAAACAACTTTTCATTATTATAACAAGTTTGGCCCGTCAAACAATTTTTCATTATTAACATCTTTCCATTATTACAACAAATTTTGTCCCTCAAACTATTATTCATTTTTATAACATATTTGGTGCCTTCTCAACCTTTAGTTAGGATTTGATCCCTCCCTTTAATCAATAAAATTTGGTTACATAAAACTAATAAATATAAAAAAAAATATAGCTATAAGATATAAAAATATAAAAAATAATTTTCGTTTTTGTGATTTTATATCTTATTATTTAATATATTGTCGGATGTTTAGTTTTATTTTTATTTTTAATTTACAACCGATTAATACAAAACATTTAAACAAATTATGTTTTATTTAAGTTAAAGGATTTCACAGAAGTAATGTTTCTGAAAAGATAAAATATTTCATGGCAAAATCTAAACTTCAAATTATATTTAATTATCAACCTCATTATATTTAGAAGATATATGTTTGTGCCACCAAATTTTATTGATTACATGGAGAGACCATATTTTGAATGAAAGTTGAGGGAGGAACCAAATTTGTTATATAAAAGTAATTTGAGGGACCAATTATGTTATAATAAAGAAAAGTAGTTTGAGAGACCAAATCTATTATAACATGAAAAGTGGCTTGAAGGAACAAATCTATTATAAAATGAATAGTGGTTTGTGTAACACCCGTAAAATTATAAGGTAAGTATTTTGTCTCATTTAATGCATTAATTTTGTTATGTGTGCATATGTGTCTTTATGTGCATCTTATGACAATGAATTATGTTAAAATGCCATATATTGATTTACCACCTTTAATCGTTCAAACCTTGTGCTCGTTATCATTTTTGGTTGAGTTTCGGACTGTTCGGAGTGCCTCGCGATTGTGCCTCGCGATTGTGCCCCTGGCACTATCGCGAAGGGCACTGTCGCCGAAACTGTACCGAGAGTTCGGGGTGGGCCGCGATTGTGCCACGCGATTGTGCCATGGCACTATCACGGAGGGCACTATCGCGCGGTTTGTACCGCGGGTGGTAGGGTGCTCGCGATAGTGCCAATGGCACTATCGCCGGGCACTATCGCCGTCGGGGGGCAGTGTATTAATTGAACCTTATCAGATTTTGACCTCATTTCTCTCAAACACTATCTTTTGGTTGCGATTTTGGATCTCCCATCCCAGCCTCCATTCTCCACTTACCAAACCCTAGCTCTCATTAATACCCTCTTTTGGTGGTTGAGTTTGGATTCAAGCATTAAACTCACCTCAAGGAAGATTCTAGGGTTTCTCAAAGTGCACCTCCTCATCTTCAAGTCTCATCTTCTTCAACTTCTAGGGTTTCCATATTTTCTAGGTTTTGGGTTCAAAACCTCGATTGTGAGTTTACTAACCCTTTGTTAAAACTAGATACACATCATAATCTCCTATTTGTTACTTTATCTCTATGTGTTCAAATGTTTGGGGATTCTTCATGATAATAGTTGGAAGATGTATATATATATGGGTGATTTGCCATGATTATTGTTATGTGTATCATTATTTGGAATTTGTCTCATAGATACATCATGTGGGTACCTTGATATGTTAAATGTATGCATATATGGGCATGATGATGATTCTAGGTGGAACACCATCTTGGTAATATGTTTATATGTATGATGAACATGATTTACATTGGGTCTCTTGTTAGACATCATGAGGATAAGGTGGTAATATTATACCCGTAGTTGGTATTGAATTATGTGGGTTGAAATATACCTAGAGGACCCCTTATAAATGTTATGTGGACGAACCAAGTCAGTACACTAGGAGGATATAGTCTTGGGCGCCACAGTGATGGTATGTGCCTAGACCTCCGCCATTCGGGGAATTTTCTTAGCGATAGTCTTCGGGTGGGCCGGGCCTTTGGGGTGTTCCTTGTTAAGGGCATCAAGGTATATCGACTCTTGGGTGGGACTTGATTGGTGCTATGGGTCTCCCCTATTGACTCCACATTTGTTTGAACTATAGTTAACTGCTGATAAGAAATGTGACTGTTTATGCATGTTTATTATTGTTCAACTCACTAGGCTTTTTGGCCTAACACTTGTTTGGTGTCGATGTGTATCTCAGGTTCTAGCGGCGGCAGTCCTAAGCAGGTTTAGTTGCTTTGGGGTGAGAGCTTGGGGAATTGCACATGGACGCGTTATACTTTTGGATATAAACCGTTTGGGTTTATAGACAACAACCCTTTTTGTAATTTCTTTTCTAGATATAGAAATTAGATTAGTTGGTTGTTGTTTATTGTCCGTTAAATTACAATTGTGATTAAACAGGTTATCTATATTTATATATTCCCCATTTTTGGGAGGCTCTTGCTATGGCAATTTTAGTATACCTCATGTCCGTTTTCCGGATTTTTGTTATCCCTATTTTTAGGGTGTTACAAGTTGGTATCAGAGCTTTAGTTTAAGCGAACTAGATATTGTTTAGCATATCTAGACTTAAGCTTTAGACTTTATGACTTCACTGTCCACTTGGGGTAGGAATCCTAGGTGGGGAGAGCGTTAGGATTACGGAATTACTGTAATTGAAAGTTGTGATGATGGTGACCAGAATACTTGTGTATGGTTCGTTCATAATTTCACTTAGCTACTGCTATTATGAATGCATTGTTACGTGAGCATACTTGGTTTACTATTATGATGATGATTGATGAAAGTAGTAGTACGTACAATGAGTTCAACTTTCTTAGTCTTTTCTCAATCTATTTCTGGAACGTGCATGACATATTTTAATGGTAAACACTCGAAGTAGATTACCGGGCATGCCAGAAGGGAAACCAGAAGTGGAATCTGCAACAGTACGACCCCCGGTGGGGGCAACCTCTGATGACATACCTATACCCAGAATCTTGGGAGAAGGGCCTGAGCACATTCCACGCCGGAACCTCAACACAGGTGATGCCATCATGGAGGAAGTTACCATGGAGACCCGGCTTTGGGATAGCATGATGTTGGCCATGAATGCGGCTTTGGCTCAACAACAGTTGGCCATGACTTCGGCCATGACCCAACAGCAAGAGTTTTTCATGAAACTTCTAGATGATCGAGACGTCAGTAACCGTCAACCCGAGACTATGGCTGAAAACGTTATTGTGGGGTCGGGTGGACCGAATGTGGTAACGATTGAAGAACCATCCGCTGAGGGAATCAGATCGAAGACTAAAGGGTGTACCTACAAGACGTTTCTGGGGTGTCACCCTAAGGAATTTGCGGGTTCAGACAACCCGGTTGCTTGTATGTACTGGCTCAAGGAATTGGAGATGGCCTTCGACTCCAGTGAATGCGATCCTTCTCAACGGGTCAAGTTTGCTTCTCAGCTACTTCGGGGAGAGGCTCTGATTTGGTGGAACCTCACCCGATCCGCCCTCACCCCGGAAGTTCTGGCTAAACTAACTTAGACGGTGTTCAAAGAGAAGATCATGGACAAATACTGCAGCGAGCGGTCGTTAGACAGGTTGGAGCGGGAGTTTCGTGATCTAAAGAAGGGGAATATGTCGATTGTTGGCTAATCCAAACTCTTCTTGGAGAATCTAAACTTGGTGGGACATCTAGTCCCCGACGAAAAGTCGAAGATGAAAGCATATCAACAGGGTTTACCGGACGGAATGCGAACGGATGTAAGGAATGGTAAGTGTTCGACTCTACAAGAGGTTATTGAGGAATCCTTACTCATTGAGGACGACATCAATTCGGAAAGGGATGAGAAGAGGTACGTTGGTGAGAAACGGAAGTGGGAGGGGCCATCTGGGTCCGTTCGTCAATCTAGACCTTTTGTAAGCGGGAGACCGGGTGATCAACGCCGTGAAGATCGGTGGTGCCACAAGTGCAGGTCAAAGCACTCGGGGCCGTGCGCTGTAAGGACTCCCTCCGGTCCAGCTAGGTGTAGCAAGTGTGGTAAGAAAAACCACACGACTCGAGAGTGTTCCCTCCGTGGGGCGGTTTGTTATGAATGCGGGGAGCCGGGGCATATGAAGCGAGAGTGTCCAAGGCTGGTTAGAGGAGGTGGTGGAAATTCTGTGGGTTCGACGGCTAGGTTCGAGCGGCCATCACGAGCACCGAGTCGAGCTTTCCGGATGACTACCGAGGAGGCAAGGAGACCGTGGATGTTGTTTCGGGTACGTTTCTAGTAAACTCCATGCCTGCTCGTGTCTTGTTTGATTCGGGTGCTACATGTTCTTTTGTGTCGGATGCTTTCTGTAAACAATTCACCACTCCTATTAGTGTTCTTCCCGATGCGTTAGTAGTAGAAATAGCTAATGGAGATCAAGTGATCATTCGTGACCGTTTTTGTGATTGCACTCTAGAGATCGACGGAATTTCTTTCGGAGTAGATTTACTACCTATGGCTATAGGAGGGTTTGATGTAGTCATAGGCATGGATTGGTTAGTGAGGCATAAGGCGGACATCTTTTGCTCCAAAAAGATGATCCAAATACAATTGCCGGAAAATGGTGTGGCAACCATTTATGGAGAGAAAGGAAAGAGGAATAATCCTATTATCTCATTTCTTAAGGCTCGCAAGTTTTTAGCGAAAGGCTACCCTTCGTACTTGGCCTACGTTGTGGACGCAAAGAAAGAAAAGAAGTCGGTGGGAGATGTGGAGGTAGTGCAAGATTATCCGGACGTCTTTCCGGAAGACTTACCCGGTTTACCGCCGAAACGGCAATTGGAGTTTCAAATCGACCTCGCACCGGGAGCGGCTCCGATAGCTCGTGCTCCATATCGTTTGGCACCGACAGAAATGAAGGAGATGATGACGCAACTTCAAGAGTTGTTGGAGAAGGGCTTCATTCGACCAAGTTCGTCACCTTGGGGAACATCGGTTTTGTTCGTGAAGAAGAAAGATGGATCTATGCGGATGTGCATAGATTATCGGGAGCTAAACAAAGTCACGGTGAAGAACAAGTACCCTCTACCTCGCATCGACGATCTCTTTGATCAACTCCAAGGAGCGGGATGTTTCTCGAAGATTGACCTTCGGTCCGGTTATCATCAAGTGAGAGTGAAGAATGAAGATATTCCGAAGACGGCCTTCCGAACGAGATACGGTCATTATGAGTTCTTGGTGATGCCGTTTGGCTTAACCAACGCTCCGGCCGTATTCATGGATTTGATGAACCATGTGTGTCGCCCATTTTTGGATAAATCCGTGATCGTCTTCTTCGACGATATTTTAATATATTCAAAGGATGAGTCCGAACATGGAAGACACTTACGGAAAAGTATTAGAAGTTCTAAGAAGGGAGAAACTGTTCGCGAAGTTCTTGAAGTGCGAATTTTGGCTTCAAGAAGTGCAATTCTTGGGGCATGTGGTATCAAAGGACGGGGTAAAAGTGGATCCGGCAAAGATCGAAGCAATGATGATTTGGGAACCCCCAACAAGTCCGACTGAGATCCGAAGCTTCTTGGGTTTAGCGGGTTACTACCGACGTTTCATTCAGGATTTCTCAAAGACGGCTACACCGCTCACTTCCCTTACAAGAAAGAACGTCAAGTTTCTTTGGACCGATGCACAAGAGCAAGCGTTTCAGACGCTCAAGAGGAAGTTGTGCGAAGCCCCGATCTTGTCCTTACCCGAAGGATCGGAAGACTTTGTGGTGTATAGTGACGCTTCCAAGATGGGACTTGGGTGCGTACTAATGCAAAGGGGGAAGGTAATAGCCTACGCGTCACGACAATTAAAGGATCATGAGAAGAACTATCCAACTCATGATTTGGAGTTGGCGGCGGTAGTTTTCGAGTTGAAGTTGTGGCGACACTATTTGTATGGAACCAAGTGTACTCTTTTCACGGATCACAAGAGTCTCAAGTACATCTTCGACCAAAAGGAGCTCAACATGCGATAAAGGAGATGGCTAGAGCTCTTGAAGGATTACGATTGTGACCTACTCTATCATCCCGGTAAGGCTAATGTGGTGGCGGATGTATTGAGCCGAAGGAATCATGGCGAAGGTGTCAAAATGTCCCTTACCAGAATCGATGTGATGTCGAGTTTGTTGGAAAGTATAAGAACGAGCCAAGCGGAAGCACTTAAAGAAGAGAACCTCAAGGCCGAGGTTATGACCAAGCAAAAGGAACTCTTAACAGAAGATAGTCGTGGACTCAAACTCTTCCAAGAGCGAATTTGGGTGCCCAAGATTGGGGGAAATCGTGGCTTGCTTCTCGAGGAAGCACATAAGTCAAAATATTCTATACATCCCGGTAGCACCAAGATGTATAGAGACTTAAAGTTAATTTATTGGTGGTCGGTGATGAAGTTAGACGTGGCAAGTTATGTGGAGAAGTGTGTCACGTGCCTCCAAGTCAAGGCGGAGCATCAAAGGCCGTATGGGAGTTTACAACCATTGTCCATTCCCGAGTGGAAATGGGACAACATCACTATGGACTTCGTGACGAAGCTACCAAAGACCTTGCGAGGCCATGATACAATTTGGGTAATCGTTGATAGGCTAACCAAGAGTGCGCACTTTCTTGCAATGAGGGAGACTTTGCCGATGGAGAAATTGGCCAAGCTCTATATTGACGAGGTAGTGTCGAGGAACGGGGTCCCGCAATCTATTGTGTCGGATCGGGACAGTCGTTTCACGTCAAACTTTTGGGCAAGCTTGCAAAAGGAATTGGGTACCAGATTGAATTTGAGCACGGCATATCATCCCCAAACAGACGGTCAAAGTGAAAGGACAATTCAAACACTCGAAGATATGCTGAGGTCGTGTGGCATCGACTTTGGTGGTAGTTGGGACTCACACCTGCCGTTAGTGGAGTTTGCGTATAATAATAGCTACCATTATAGCATTGGGATGGCACCGTTCGAGGCGTTGTACGGACGAAAGTGCCGAACTCCAGTTTTTTGGCTCGAGGCGGGCGAGAAGCAGTTTTCCGGACCGGAAATTGTCCAAGAAACGGACGACAAGGTGAAGGAAATTCGTGAGAGACTAAAGGTGGCGCAAGACCGAAAAAAGAGTTATGCGGACAAGAAGAGAAGGCCGGTTGAGTTTCAAGTGGGTGACCGGGTCATGTTAAAGGTATCTCCGTGGAAGGGGATCATACGTTTCGGGAAGCGTGGGAAGCTTAGTCCTCGTTTCCTGGGACCATTCGTTATTTTGGAAAAGGTTGGTTTGCAAGCCTATCGGTTGGATTTACCGCCGAAAATGGATGGAATACATCCCACATTTCACGTGTGTTATCTTCGGAAGTGTCCCGAAGATGAAAGCATGATTCCTTTGTCGGAAATTCGGGTGGACAATGGGAATCGTTGTGTGGAAGAACCGGAATCGATTTTAGAATCGAAAGTGAAGAAGTTGAGGCATAAAGACGTGGTTATGGTGAAAGTCCAATGGAAGCACCATCGGGGTGCTAACATTACTTGGGAGTCCAAAGATATTATAAAGAAGCGTTATCCTCACTTGTTTGCTTAGAGTAAGATTTCGGGGACGAAATCCCATTTAGGTGGGGAGGATTGTAACACTCGTAAAATTATAAGGTAAGTATTTTGTCTCATTTAATGCATTAATTTCGTTATGTGTGCATATGTGTCTTTATGTGCATCTTATGACAATGAATTATGTTAAAATGCCATATATTGATTTACCACCTTTAATCGTTCAAACCTTGTGCTCATTATCGTTTTTGGTTGAGTTTCGGACTGTTCGGAGTGCCTCGGGCACTATCGCGAAGGGCACTGTCGCCGAAACTGTACCGAGAGTTCGGGGTGGGCCGCGATTGTGCCACGCGATTGTGCCATGGCACTATCGCGGAGGGCACTATCGCGCGGTTTGTACCGCGGGTGGTAGGGTGCTCGCGATTGTGACTCGCGATAGTGCCAATGGCACTATTGCCGAGCACTATCGCCGTCGGGGGGCAGTGTATTAATTGAACCTTATCAGATTTTGACCTAATTTCTCTCAAACACTATCTTTTGGTTGCGATTTTGGAGCTCCCATCCCAGCCTCCATTCTCCACTTACCAAACCCTAGCTCTCATTAATACCCTCTTTTGGTGGTTGAGTTTGGATTCAAGCATTAAACTCACCTCAAGGAAGATTCTAGGGTTTCTCAAAGTGCACCTCCTCATCTTCAAGTCTCATCTTCTTCAACTTCTAGGGTTTCCATATTTTCTAGGTTTTGGGTTCAAAACCTCGATTGTGAGTTTACTAACCCTTTGTTAAAACTAGATACACATCATAATCTCCTATTTGTTACTTTATCTCTATGTGTTCAAATGTTTGGGGATTCTTCATGATAATAGTTGGAAGATGTATATATATATGGGTGATTTGCCATGATTATTGTTATGTGTATCATTATTTGGAATTTGTCTCATAGATACATCATGTGGGTACCTTGATATGTTAAATGTATGCATATATGGGAATGATGATGATTCTAGGTGGAACACCATCTTGGTAATATGTTTATATGTATGATGAACATGATTTACATTGGGTCTCTTGTTAGACATCATGAGGATAAGGTGGTAATATTATACCCGTAGTTGGTATTGAATTATGTGGGTTGAAATATACCTAGAGGACCCCTTATAAATGTTATGTGGACGAACCAAGTCAGTACACTAGGAGGATATAGTCTTGGGCGCCACTGTTATGGTATGTGCCTAGACCTCCGCCATTCGGGGAATTTTCTTAGCGATAGTCTTTGGGTGGGCCGGGCCTTTGGGGTGTTCCTTGTTAAGGGCATCAAGGTATATCGACTCTTGGGTGGGACTTGATTGGTGCTATGGGTCTCCCCTATTGACTCCACATTTGTTTGAACTATAGTTAACTGCTGATAAGAAATGTGACTGTTCATGCATGTTTATTATTGTTCAACTCACTAGGCTTTTTGGCCTAACACTTGTTTGGTGTCGATGTGTATCTCAGGTTCTAGCGGCGACGGTCCTAAGCAGGTTTAGTTGCTTTGGGGTGAGAGCTTGGGGAATTGCACATGGACGCGTTATACTTTTGGATATAGACCGTTTAGGTTTATAGACAACAACCCTTTTTGTAATCTCTTTTCTAGATATAGAAATTAGATTAGTTGGTTGTTGTTTATTGTCCGTTAAATTACAATTGTGATTAAACAGGTTATCTATATTTATATATTCCCCATTTTTGGGAGACTCTTGCTATGGCAATTTTAGTATACCTCATGTCCGTTTTCCGGATTTTTGTTATCCCTATTTTTAGGGTGTTACAGTTTGAGGGACCAAATCTGCTATTGAAAATGAAAGTTGAGGGAGAGGAGGATGAGTAGACCAAATTGCTCCTCAATAACGGAAACTTAACTGAAATAGTTAGTAGGAGGACCATATCCATTATAAAAATGAAACTATAGAGATGTCCCTCGTTAATCATTCTTTTTGAGGATCTTACTCGTTAATATATGTAACCACATGGACCAAATTTGCATTTAGCTCTTTATTTTATAAATGGAGGTCATTTGACATAGATACACTTCTAGTCTATCGGGTTTTATGAACCGTTTGGAAAATGCATATTGTTGTGTTATAAGACATTTTGGAAATATAAATGACATAATTTCATTTGGGAAAATGATTTGTTCCCAATTATGACGGTTTTTCGAGTTAATCATATTTTTGGATATTGTGTTCGCATAACTGTGGTTAAATGTGTTTTATTGCTTATGTTGACTTTTATTGAATAGTCAATTGAATTATTGAGTTTTTGGCTCAGTTTTGACTCAGATGAGTCTTGGGGGCATTTACCCAATTTGATTTGCTTTATGTAACACCCTAAAAATAGGGATAACAAAAATCCGGAAAATGGACATGAGGTATACTGAAATTGCCATAGCAAGAGCCTCCAAAAAATGGGGAATATATAAATATAAATAACCTGTTTAATCACAATTGTAATTTAACGGACAATAAACAACAACCAACTAATCTAATTTCTACATCTAGAAAAGAGATTACAAAAAGGGTTGTTATCTATAAACCCAAAACGTTCTATATCCAAAAGTATAATGCGTCCATGTGCAATTTCCCAAGCTCTCACCCCAAAGCAACTAAACCTGCTTAGGACCGCCGCCGCTGGAACCTGAGATACACATCGACACCAAACAAGTGTTAGGCCAAAAAGCCTAGTGAGTTGGACAATAATAAGCATGCATGAACAGTCACAATTTCTTATCAGCAGTTAACCAATGTCCGAATATATGTGGAGTCATTAGGGGAGACCCAAAGCACCAATCAATTCCACTCCAAAGAGTCAATGCACCTTGATGCCCTTAACAAGGAACACCCCAAAGGCCCGGCACACCCGGAGATCAGACCGTAAAGGAAACTTTCCTAGTGGCGGGGGTCTAGGCACATACCATTCCGGTGGTGCCCCAAGACTACATCATCCTAGTGAACTTGCCTTGATTCATCCAACATAATGCATATAGGAGGTCCTTAGGTATATTTCAACCCAACATATTTCCATAACGATTACGGGTACAATGTTACCATCCTATCCTCATGAAGTCCAACAAAAGTCCTAAATGACATTTATATTCATCATGCATATAACTATGTCACCAAAATGGTATTCCAACTAGAATCATCATAATACCCATATATGCATACATTTAACATATCAAGGTACCCACATTATATATCTAAGAGACAAATCCCAAGTAATGATACATATAACATTAATCATGGCAAATCACCCATATATATATCTTCCAACTATTTTCATGAAGAAATCCCCAAACATTTGGACATATAGAGATAAAGTAACAAATAGGAGATTATGATGTGTATCTAGTTTTAACAAAGGTTTAGTAAACTCACAATCTAGGTTTTGAACCCAAAACCTAGAAAATATGGAAACCCTAGAAGTTGAAGATGAGACTTGGAGATGAGAGATGAGAATCTCGAAGAACATTTCACTGAGAACACTTGAATGGAGCTTTGATGACAACTTAATACTCTCACCAACCCAAAACCTAGAAATTTATGGAGGTAGGTGATGGAGACCTAAAAATCGCCCAAAGAGGATGCTCTCCCGTTTTTGATGATAAAATGCTTGAAATGATGTGTTCAATTTCATTTAAAACCACAGACTGGACCACGCGGGCGATAGTGCCCGGAGATAGTGCCAAGGGCACTATCGCGAGTCACAATCGCGAGGCCTTCCCCGCTCACGGTACCAATTCGGCGATAGTGCCTTCGGCGATAGTGCCAAGGCACAATCGCGGGGCACAATCGCTGGCATCCCCCAGCCTACGGTACATCCTTGGCGATAGTGCCTCCGGCGATAGTGCCAATGGCACAATCGCCAGGAACAATCGCGCCAACCCCAAAACAGCCCGAAAACTCAACCGAAAACGATAACGAGCACAAGGTTTGTACGATTAAAGATGGTAAATCAATATATGACATTTTAACATAATAATGATCATAAAATGCACACAAGGACACATATTCTCACATAAGCACAATTAATGCATTAAGGGAGACAAAATACTTACCTTAAGAATTTACGGGTGTTACACTTTATGTCGAGCTTTTGGAATTATATGCAGTTATGGCATATTTATTTGAATGTTACATGCTTTGAGTGTGTTGGTCATTCATTTGAGGTCATGTAATTTAGACTGAATGCAATGGATCCATAGGCATACGAGTCAGTCTTTATTGGTTTGAAACGGGACAATTGTTCCAATATTGTATATAGAAATAGGCATTGGGTCATTGGGGGCAACTTGGTACAGTCTTATGGGAGTCGGATACTAGCCATTAGGCACATGATGTAATTTCAAGTGAATTAATGTACATGGGATCATCGGGACCTTGGTCTATGAATCGCGAATAATTGATCCCATTGGGGACATTGGTCCTTAGGACGAGCTCTATAACGTGGAATGTGGCCTAGTTTTGTGTTCCACAACTAACCATAGAAATGGGGCCTTCCCCCTCATCAAAAGGTGTTATTTTGGATAGTGTATTATCCATTTTTTCCGTGTTGTTTTGGGTATGGAGAGTGTATCCATAATTTATTGTTTGTTGTATTGGAACTTATCCATGTTTTGGTGTTTTGGATAATAAAGTCTTATTCATATTTTAGGTATTTGGATATTTAACTTATTCACGTATTGTGTGAGTATTGGGTTTTAGTCTCATGATAAACGAGTTTTCATCACGAAAACGGTGGGTTTTGCAAAAGATGTTTCTTTTACACAAAATGCATCTCATTTGGGAATTTTGATTTAAATAATATCTTTTCGGTTTTACCGTCTAATATAAATGATGAAAATTGCTTGAACTCATTAGGCGTTAAGCCTAACCTTTTTATTTGTCGGTATGTGCATCAAGTCCCCGTTGGGAGATGGTACTAGCGACCCTATGATGAGATGTGTGCTAGTTAGAATAACGAGAAAGACTTAGAGAATGTGGGAACGTCTTCCCTAACTTGGAGGTAGCAACCGTTGATGGAGTTTAGTAACACATGCCCTTAATTTAGAGTTTATGTAAGGTTTGGATTATTTATTGTTGATGCTAAATCTTAGATTGGCATTATATTTAAGTGTTGACATTTAGCAAGGAATTATTATTTATTTGATATTTTATCGAAAATTTTAAATCAGTTGCTATTCTCAGATTTGAGGGCGTTACAAGATCGCTTTCTGGATTTGGATTCATATTGAAAGAATACGAGATTTGATCGTGAAAGAATTAAGAAATTTGATAATTTTGATGACCTAGAATTGCGATATATGATTGAGAAAGAATCGAGAGAAATCGATGATAGAATTGCCATAAAACCGGATTTGATTTGTTAGAATCCTTAACGGGATCGAGATCATATATCGCTGAATGTCATCGACGATGACGGTCTATTGATCATATATCACCCCGCTTTTTTTTAGTTACCATATTATCCTTCCTTTAAAAAACTTTGATCACAAAGGCTATGATCAGTTCTCATACATTTAACACTTCTCAAATGAAAGTCTACACACACACACACACACACATATATGTGTGTGTGTGTGTGTGCTTGATCATTTGAGCACTCGAAAATTTGTGAGATCCGTGAGATCCATCCTAAGCCACTAATTTAAGATAATAAATGTTATTAATTAATAAGATTATTATAATTATTTATTAAATAAAAAGTAATGCCTTCTTTAAGGAAATTCCATACTTGTCTATTTTTCTCTCTCTCCTCTCCCCATAACATACATACCCACAATTAAATGTACACATAAAGTAAATACATTGTGGACACAAGGTAAACATTCTTACAAAGTTTTTTAAAGTTGTTCACAAAGTGCTTACAAGGTTCACATGATGTTCACAAATTGTAGATTTAGATTTAGTGTTATTGATTTTGTCATATATATATATATGGTCAAGTTCAAGGGATAACGCTAAATAAATGGAAAACCAGAAAACCATGAAACGAATAAAAAAAATATATCAATATTACGGATGTCAAATTTAGGAGAACATATATGATCATTTTTTTGTGCAATTTATTTCGCTCGAATCTTATTTATTTTTCATTTTTTTTGGAATAAAATATAGGGGGTGGGGAGATGTTTTAGTTTAAAAAATATTGTTGTAACCGCTCATTTAATCACATCCATTAGATCAATTAATCTGACGGTTGATAAGGTGTTTTCTAAATTTTCATTTATTTAGTGTTTTTTTCGTGAACCTCTCCCCTCCCCTCCCCCCCCCCCCCCCCCTCTCTCTCTCTCTATATATATATAGAGAGAGGGGAAAGTTCAAATGAAAACTCATTTTTAATTGTGCATGTGAGGACAAATCTCAGTCACTCGATCTCTTTTGATCCAACAACTCATATTAAATAGAGTTTTTAATTTTAAAATGCTTAGGGGTAAAAATGGAAGAAAATTTAAACGCACGCCTACCATATTTGACTTTTTATTTTCTTTTTTAATTAAAAACTTTTAACCAATTAAAGTTTAAAATAAATTATCTTAAAAATTAGTAATATTTTAATAAAACAAATTACATAAAAAAAAGGAGAATTTTGTGCTCTTCGATATGACATCCATCTTGATATAGTTTTTTTTGTTGTTTTAACCGTTTTTTACGTGAAATACTATATATGTGTTATATTCATTATGAATATTTATGTATGTTCAAGTTTGTACAACGCCTCGACACCGTAAGTATATAACTCGTTATCACCTTCTTCAACACTTTCTTCAACGTCGCAAGGCATCACGTTTCTTCAGCACCGTAACCCAACACCCATCAAGACGAATCGAGAACCTATCGATTAAATTATGTTGTGAATCGAGGAACAAAAGAGGGCACGTCACGTCTCCACATCTTCACAGGTCATTCATGTGTTATTCATCATGAATAATGTATCATTCAAGATGAATAATACAACATTCAGGGTGAATAATTCACGATTCATGAATTCGTGTATTATTCGTCGTGAATGTTGTATAATTCATCATGAATACTATATTATTCATCATGAATAATGAATGAACGCTTACATTTGTTATTCATACTGAATGTGGGACATCCGGGGATGCGCATGCATATTCATAATGAATTAAACCAAATTTCGGTTGTGAATTGGGAAACAAAAGAGAGTGCGCCATGTGTCTACACCTTCACGGGTCATTCATATATTATTCATCATGAATAATAGAACATTCAGGGTGAATAATACACGATTCATGATAAATAATACATGAATCATGGATTCGTGTATTATTCATCCTGAATATTGTATTATTCATCATGAATACTGTATTATTCACCATGAATAGTGAATGAACGTTCAACGTTGTTATTCATACTGAATGTGGACACCTGACGACATGCATACATATTCATAATGAATATAACACATATATAGAATTTCACGTAAAAAACGGTTAAAACGAAAAAGTTCTGAATATTGTATTATTCATTCTGGATACGGTATTATTCATCATGAATAGTGAATGAATGTTCATCTTTGTTATTCTTACTGAATGTGGACACCCGAAGACGTGCATGCATATTCATAATGAATATAACACGTATATAGAATTTCACGTAAAAAAGGTTAAAACGAAAAAAAAATTATATCGAGATAGATGTCATATTGAAGAGCACGAAATTCTCGTTTTTTTGATGTAATTTGTTTGATTCAAATATTAGTAATTTTTAAGATAAATTATTTTAAAGTTTAAGGGGGTAATTTTTTTTAATTAAAAATAAAAATAAAAAGTCAAAGAAGGTACTAGGTAGACGTTGATTCAAAATTACAATTTTGTTCTTAATCACTTCCCAATTAACCTTATTATGTACTAGTGTTGGGCCCGTGCATTGCACGGAAGGATAAATTTTTTGTTGGAATATTGAACCGAGTTAAAATGAAACGTAATTTCTCTATTAACAGTTAATGAAATACAATGTGAAAAACGAATGTATTTTCATAAGTGGTTAACTTGCATATATTCTTAATCGTTTGTTGTTATGAGTTTGTGCAATAATATTGGTAATAGTTTTGTATTATATTATTTAAAACTCAAACGACATGTCTCACAACATATCACTATGATACATAGAGAAGCTATATATATTTATAGTGAATGTAGAGAATATTTTAAAATCTTTTATTTTTATTTTCGATTTTACATTTAAATGTAAATATATTAAAAATATGGAAGAATATTTTTATATCCACATCGTTTCTATTTTATTTTCTTTACACTTGGTTAATTTGGAAAGTATTGCGGAATATTTTTATTTTAAAGAATACGATAATTTATTAGTGTATCTCGTTATTTTTTATTTTTAATTCATATCAACCTTCTTTTTTCTTCTTTTAATGCTCGTGAAAAAAAAATACGTGTAGATTTTGTATTAGCAAAAAAATACGTGTAAATTTTATATTATGCTAACATAAAATACGTGTAGATTTTATAAAATAAAATAGATTTTATATTAGCAAAAAAAAATACGGAAGAAAAAAAGTTTATATTACATCTCATTATGTAAAAATATTTTATAAAATAAAATATGGAAAAATCATTATGAGATGTAATATAAAAAAATACGGAAGAAAAAAGATTTTATATTACATCTCATTAATATAGATTTAAATGTAAAATCTACATTTAAAATAGATTATGCTAATATAAAAATTATTTTATAAAATCCTCCACCAAAAAAACAAATATTTATATTAATAAATGAGTATCCATTCCACAAATAGATGATTATGTGAGATATTGTGCTTGGAAAAGTTGTACCAAAGCATTAAGAAATTGTAAATTAAGTAATTGGCTTTAATTAGTTGTACTTAATTTGTGCTTAAAATGTTGTAATTAAGAGTTTTTTATGCCGTTTTTATAATATAGTATAGATTAACCATTGATTAGTTTTCATCAATGGTTAAGATTTGTCCTCATGTGCACAATGAAAGATAGTTTTCATTTGAACTCACACCAAAATATATATATATATATATATATATATAGGGTTTGTTTAATTTGCAACCCTTAAAAAGGTTGCAAACTTTGCAACCCACATCTTAACCGTCGGATTCATGATCGGCGGTTATAAAAGATATGTGGCCCAATATTTTTAATTAAAAAAAGAGAAAAATAAAAATAAAAATAAAATAACCGTCGATAATGAATCCAACGGTTAAGATGTGGGTTGCAAGGGTTGCAACCTTTTTATGGGTTACAAAATATCCTTCCAATATATATATATATATATATATATATATATATATATATATATATATATATTAGTTGTCTACCCGCACGATGCAGCGCGTATGAATCATAGTTTTGAAGTCAATAAATCAGCCTTCAATCATCTTTCTTGTTTCAGTTCATTCTCTGTCCCTTTCGATATTGAACATAAACATGTATTGCAAAAAACATGTAGTTATTTTGATAGAAACGTATTATTTCAAATCTGTAATAATAATTAGTTGATTGTATTATATTTTTCACATAAAACTTCTTTATAGACGACGTTTGATATGTAGACTACAACATGACTTATTTTTTTGTAGTCTACACTAATACCTTTGTATTACCTACTTACTTAGTGATATCCCTATGGATAACGCCATATAAAACTGTTCGTACGAGAACAATAATTCCGGTAGATAAACACGTATGTTCGGGATTGTCTATCATTAAGTTTTATTGATTATCATAGAAGTGTTAAGTCGAACAGGAAATGGTTTTCTCTTTAATTTGAATGAGAACGTTTTATCTTCAGACAAGCATAACATCCTCCAAAACATCGGCAACCCAATTGCTCCCAAACGTTTTAACTTACATTTTGATCAAGTAAAATAATATATAGGCATTTTTTTTGACATCCTCCAAAACAAGCTCCACACGGACAGTTCTCAAGTTCCACCACCTCAAAAATTCGTATCGTAGAGATGAAAACACTTCAACATTATACGGAGAATCCATTTTCTACAAGTTTATAAACATTAATAATATTGTTAACACCATAAAACTGTTTGATTTTGTAAACTGACAAATGTCTGAATATGTATAATTGTCTATTTTATCCCACAAAAATTCAACTTAAATACGTCAATTGAAGTGAGCATCGATGATCGAAGGACGGAACGAAAAAAAAGAAAAAAAAAACAAAAGAATGATGCTAACAGATTTGCAAGGTTGTAGAGTTTTAATCATATTTCAAACACTGAAGCGCCAATTTAAGCAATTCAAGATGTTTCGAAGAGCAAACACACAAATCTACAATATTCATGTTTTGCGTTTTGCAAATTCAGGTGCATTTTGGCTAAAACCGATGTTGAAATCGAAAGAATGATGTTGAATGGAAATATATGAATATTTTCATATATGAATTTCATATTTTTTGATTATATTCAAAATGAATGAAATTTTTTCACAATGCGTCTTGTCCAATACTTTTATATATGAATTAATCCATCATGTTTTTATTATATTAAAAAATATATGATTTTTTTTTCATAATACGTTGAGTATGCAACTCCAATACTTTCGTATATGAATTAATCCATTATGTTTTAATTATATTCAAAAGAGTGAATTACATTGGTGGGTACCGTGGTTTACTCAAATTTTGGATTTGGTGCTTAAAACAAACTATCTACATTAATTGTTCCTAACTTTTCAATTTCTTAACACTGAAGGTCCCTCTAGTTAACGGACGTTAAATTAATCTGTTAAGAGCAATTAAGTTAGGGGATTTCTGGACATTTTATCATTAATTTCATTTTATAATAACTTATTTATTTTGTTAGGTGTACAAGTAGAATAATTTCAGAAAAGCGAGACGCGATGATTGAAAAATGTTGAAAAAAGAATCAATCAATTTAAAAAAGGAGGCATGAAAAAGCACTTTTTATAATGGAATTGGTCTTTGGGTCCCCAATCCCAGCTGGTAGATTGAAACAGAGCAAAAAAACACACAACCTTTCCTTCACTGATATACCCAAATTCAAACATTCCAAAGTTTTACCATTATTACCCTCCTACAATCAACACTGTTTTATCTTTGACCAAAACTATAATTTCAGTTACTTTTTTTTTTCTTATAATAACTCCAATATTTTATACTATCAACCGAAAGATTTGAAGGTAAATGTTTACATTTTAAGACCATGCCAACCAACACATTATAAAAAAAAAAAAAACCGAAGTGCACCCAACTTGAGGACGATGCTGTTGGTGATTCACCTAACTTGAATCAATCAGAAAAAAGGGGTTGGTGATGTGTTTGAAGTAAAAATGGAATTAAAAAAATAAAGAAATTAAAAGCGTGAAAAAAATCATACATATATGCGATTCCCATCGGCCGGTTCGCCGGTAAAAAGTGACTCCACGATACTGTGAGCTTCTAGAACGTGGTCCCCGCCGGCTTTTCTTCAGCGGCTGCGGAACCTCCGAAACGGCGGCGTTTCCGAGAAACCCACCGTCGGCGCGGCCGGAAAAAGAACCAGGAGACTGATGGGATAATTGAACACCAACCCAGTGAGCCGCCGGAAAACCCGCCGCCGTCGAAGTTGTGGGGGCCACTTGAAAACACAAACAACCGTTTTCTGGAACTCATCCCATTCTCGGAGATATCCTCGTCGGGCCGCCGCCGTCATCGTCTTCTTCCATAACCACAACGGAGGAGCTAAATTGGATACGGATCCGACCCGATAGTGGAACCACGTTAAATCACGGTGTTATTTGTTTTGAACTTGCTATAATTATAGATAATAACGTTTTTATTATTATCTATATTTCGTGGGTTTATTTTTCTACGTTAGAGGATTATTGTGCAACATCTAGATTATTGTTATCCGCATTCGTTGTTGGGTTAATTGTGCACTTGGATTTCTACCCGTTTGGGACCTTAGAAATCACTCGCTAACTTTTGCATTTGTGAGGCACAATTTTTACCTAACAATTGGTATCAGAGCTTCGGATCTAGATTTGGGTTTTTTTGTAGAAAATATACATAAACCAGTTTGCACATTTTTTTTCTCTATGGGTGACGTAGAAAATCCATTTGGTGTCGGTTCCTCAAACCAGTCCCAAAAACCGTACCAAAAAGGTACATTTAATTTGTCCGGGGGCTGGGATTCGTATACATAATTAGAATGGGGACGGTGACTTTGGTAAATGGCAGTTCACAACATCTGCTGCACTTAGGAAAAATGGAGTCCATCCCGTAGTATTTGCCAAAGACGAGTTATACCCTAACATGTCTGAACTTAAGGCTAGAGAAATGGAAGCATGGGCATTTACTACTTTGCAGATGGCTATGGGAGAAAATGTTATATCTGAGATTGTGTCTGAAAAGACAGTTGCAGGTATTTGGAGCAAGCTTGAGAATTTATATCTCAAGAAAACTTTGACCAACAGATTGTTACTGATGCGGTCGTGTCTCTTCTTCAGAATGAAGGAAGGCACAACCATTAAAGCTTACATGACCGAATTTGAAGATATCATCATGAAGTTGAAGGCAACGGATGCGCTTCTTGCGAAAGATGAAGAAGCACTTGCTATGATCCTGTTGTATTCACTTCCCGAGAAATATTCTCAATTCACTAACAGTTTTATATATGGAAGAGAAACTCTTTCTTTGTCTGATGTGAAAACAGGAATGATTTCTGAAGATCAAAGAATTCAAATGAGGATCGGTAACAATCCCAGGGAGAACAATTGCAGTCAAGGCCTATTTGCTGACAGAGGCCGAGACGATCAGCAGTCTTCAAGAGGAAGAAATCGTGGGCGCTCTCAGTCCCGTCGGCCTAGCTCTCGTGGGAAATCAAAGACACGTGGCAACTGTAACTATTGCCACAAGCCAGGTCATTGGGTGAAAGATTGTCCGAGTCTTAAAAACAAAGACAAAGACAACGCCGAATCATCAGTTGTTGCAGCCGAAGAGGAGCAAAATGGCTTCTCTACCACAGTTACACCACCGCAAGGTGACAGGCGATGGGTGTTAGATACCGGGGCATCTTACCATATGACACCATTCCGGGACTGTTTCTCTACCTTTGAAAAAGTTGAAGGTAACAGTATCTTTATGGGAAACAGTACTTCGTGTGTTACTAAGGGTATCAGTACTGTGCAGATCAAGATGTTCGATGGGTGTATTCGGACATTGAATAATGTCAAGTTTGTTCCATCCATGACTCGTTCCTTGATCTCTGTTGGACAACTGTCCAAACTGGGTTGCAAGATTCGGATTGACGACGGGAGTTTGCGCATCTCCCGAGGGAGTATCATTGTGATGAAAGGCGAACGGGCGGAAAATAATCTTTTCCATTTGATTGGCAAAACTATTGCTTCTGAATTGTGTGTGGCCGAAAGCTCAAAGAATCTCGATGTTGCTCGCTTATGGCATCTTCGTTTGGGCCACACATCCGAGAAGAACTTGGAGATTTTGCGCAAGCAAAAATTCATTAAAATCGTCGTACCTGCCATCCTGGAGTTTTATTCGGGATGTGTCAAAGGAAAGCAGACGCGTGTTTCTTTTGGTGTTGGAAAACACAACACTAAAGGAATCCTCGATTATGTTCATACAGATGTCTGGGGACCATCAAGTACTCCATCCCTCAGTGGAGGTAAATACTTTGTTTCGTTTATTGATGATTTCTCACATAAGCTTTGGGTATATGTGTTGAAGTTAAAGTCAGATGTCTTCGATATGTTCAAGACTTGGTTGGCACGAGTAGAGGTCGAGACTGGCAAGAAATTGAAAGTGCTGAGATCTGACAACGGTGGAGAATTTACTAGTGGTAACTTCAAAGATTTTTGTTTGCGTAAAGGCATCCACCGTCACTACACCACACCTGGCGACCCTCAATCTAATGGGGTTGCCGAGCGGATGAATAGGACTTTGCTTGAAAAGGTCCGATGTATGTTGACGACATCGGGCTTCCCCAAATCTTTCTGGGCCGAAGCACTTCACACCGCGGTGCACATCATTAACAGGTTACCTTGTTCGGCCATCGGGGGAAAGATTCCGGAAGAGGTTTGGAGAGGTAAAAGAAACATCTGCCTGAAATACATACGTGTATTTGGTTGTCCTGTTTATTTTCATGTCTCAGGCCAGGACAAGCTGAATCCTAAAGCAACTAAAGGACTCTTGCTCGGCTATACAGATGGTATCAAGGGTTACCGAATCTGGAACCCCTTGACTCGTAAAGTGATTCATTCTTGACATGTCACATTTGATGAATCAGTCCTGTTGAAGTCATAGGATCCTCAGTCCTCTCAAGATCCGGAAGTCACTACTACTGTTTCTCCTACTACCGATGATGTGGAGACAGTAGACAGTCCTTGTATTCCCAGTTCATCCACTCTTGATATTAGCTCAGAATCACCCGTTAATGTTGAAGAAGTCATTCCGCCAGTGAATTCTACTAGTGATTCTGAAGAAGAGATTCTGAATGATGGTGGAGACGATGGCGATACAATCCCAGTTATTGCGCCTACCAGGCATAGTCAAAGAACAATTCGTCCGCCCAACAGGTATGGAGATTGGGATTTTGCTAACATGAGTTTTACAGATCAGCTGGAGTTTGCTTTGCATATAGGGCAAGATGAGCCGCTTGATATAAAGGAGGCGTTGGCCTCGACCCACAGTTCTAAATGGCTTGGAGCCATGCAAGAAGAGATGGAAGCTCTCTCGAAGAACAACACTTGGGACTTATGTCCATTGCCGAATGACAGTCGTGCTATTGGTTGCAAGTGGGTTTTCAAAGTCAAAGATGACAATCGGTACAAGGCTCGTCTCGTTGCTAAAGGCTTTGCACAACGAAAAGGTATCGATTATGATGATATTTTTGCTCCCGTTGTACGTCATACTTCTATCCGTGTTCTTTTAGCGATCGTGGCTATTCACGATTTGGAGCTAGAATAGTTAGATGTAAAGACAACCTTCCTACATGGAGACTTGGAGGAAACTATCTATATGAAGCAACCTGATGGTTTCGTTTCCGAAAGCAAGCCAGAATATGAATGTAAACTCAAGAAGTCCCTTTATGGACTTAAACAATCGCCTCGTCAGTGGTATAAGAAGTTTGATTTGTTCATGCTCAATCTGGGATTTGAGTGAAGTGAAAAGGACGCTTGTGTCTATCATAGACAAAGTGGTGGCGTTTTCACTTACTTACTTCTTTATGTAGATGACATGCTTATAGCCTGCAGGGACCGGTCAGAGATCAAACGTCTGAAAGATAAGTTGAGTTCAGAATTTGAAATGAAAGATCTTGGCGCGGCGCAGAAGATTTTGGGCATGGAAATCGTGCGGGATAGAAAGTCCCGAACACTTAGATTGACACAACGGGCGTATATCCAAAAGATATTGAAGCGGTTCAATCTTGATGGTGCCAAGACGTCTAGCACTCCGCTACCGAAGCACATCAAGATTACAAGTGAAGATTGTCCAAAGGATGACAAGGGAAAGGCCGAAATGTCAAAAGTTCCATATGCTAGTGCGGTCGGGAGTCTCATGTACGCCATGGTGTGTACTCGTCCCGATCTTGCACATTGTGTCGGAGTGGTGAGTCGATTTCTCGCGAATCCGGGTCGATCACATTGGGCAGCCGTTAAAACGGCATTCCGATATTTGAAGGGAACTGAGACACATGGTCTTATATTTGGTTTGTACAATGACTGTGAAATTGTTGGATTTTGTGATTCTGACTATGCAGGTGATCGAGTTGGTTGGAGATCCACATCCGGTTATGTGTTTACCTTAGGTGGAACAGCCGTCAGTTGGAGATCACGTTTACAGTCCATTGTTGCATTGTCAACCACAGAAGTTGAACTTGTTGCTGCGGTTGAGTCTGCAAAGGAAGCAGTCCATTTAAAAGAATTGATTAATGGCTTAGGCTTCGAGCAACCTTCCGTGCGCATTTTCTGTGATAATCAGAGTGCCATCCATTTGGCAACTAATTTGGCTTTCAGCTCCCGGACAAAGCACATAAATGTGCGTGATGCATATCTTGTGAGATTACATGAAGCGAAGATTGTCTATTTGAAGAAAGTCTTGACGGATGACAATGCCGCTGATATGTTCACTAAGTCGCTACCGCCAGCTAAGTTTGAGCATTGCTCAAACTTGATCCAGCTCCGTTTGTGTTAGTGCCGTTGGGCACTTTGCTCGAGAGAGAGAAGATATTACCACAGGTGACAAAATGACATCTTTGAAGGAATTACTTTGTTAAGTGCTTAGAGCTTTGTTTATGCTCTACCTTGTTTAGTAGATTGTGCATTTGAGGTTATTTGTTTGCTTGTAACTTTGATGGGTGATGGCCATGCCGAAGCTCGTCAAGGTTGGAATGCATTTTGCTACCTCGTGCCAATTTACTTTGCCATCTACTTGCTATGATCAACCGTTGGAAGAACTCGTATTGGTTGGATTGGGATTCGTTTCGCTATCGAGGATCACATGCATCATGGTGGAGTGTTATAATATTTAATTATATTATATATTGGATGCTACATGTGACTAAAGCCAAACTTGGACCAACTTGGCATAACTCAAATTTGGACCACATATTTTACATTGGAAGACTTGACATATGTCATCCTCCATATGTTTGGTTGTCATCCTCCACTTCCATCCTATAAATACCCCTTCCCCTCCAACCATTTTCTTCATCCCTTTCTTGAGTTTTCTCTAGATAACCACCAAACACTCTCCCTAATATATTCTTGAGGTTGAGAGTGTTCTTGATATTCGGTGGTATTCGAGAAAGTTTCGTTAGGTGATCGTGGATCTCAAGATCCTTGTACAAGCACTTTGTAATCTCTTTGGTTGGTAATAATATTCTTGCTCTCTCTCTTTGGTGGATGTACACTATCACACCGATAGTGGAACCACGTTAAATCACGGTGTTATTTGTTTTGAACTTGCTATAATTATAGATAATAACGTTTTTATTATTATCTATATTTCGTGGGTTTATTTTTCTACGTTAGAGGATTGTTGTGCAGCATCTAGATTATTGTTATCCGCATTCGTTGTTGGGTTAATTGTGCACTTGGATTTCTACCCGATTGGGACCTTAGAAATCACTCGCTAGCTTTTGCATTTGTGAGACACAATTTTTACCTAACATTTATCAAATAGTTCTAACTTCTAAAGATAACCCTTTAAGAATTATAGATATACAATAATAAAATTGTAGCATTCATTAATACAGGGTTAGATATTAACCGAACCAAATATATATAGCTTGGTGGAATTATTGTGATGGAGTGAATGAGTGATGTATTAAGTCAAACCAATTAAATGTTTGAACAAGTCAATCGAAACGTAATACGGTAATAAAAAGAAAAAGAAGAATGCAATGGACTGGATTTAATAATAAATACAAGTAGGTGATGGTGATTTTGGGTTTGACTTTTGTTGTGGATAGATGCAGCCTTGCATATCTGTATTTAATAAAATTTAGTCATTAAAGTATCTGAATAATTAAATAATTGAAAAATAAAATATAAGAAAATCGTTTACCAAAATTTACCGGGTAAATATTTATAGGTAAAAAATGTCATTTGCACTTACCTTATAGTAAGATTCTCAGCTATCAAGTTGGATTGTTGGTAAGCCTACGTATTAAACCTGATAAGTGCTACCGCACCATGTTAGTCTTTTCCCTCATTTATCGGATAAGAATCTCAGTCCTTGTTATGTCTCTTACCGGATAAAATTCTGAGCCTTTGTCATGCTCAAATGATAAGGCAAGTAAAATTGGTAAGCGTTTACTCGGTAAACGTTTAGTAAATGACCCTTGATAATATTTTGAATTTTAAGGATCTTTTAAACCAAGAAACCAATCGTTTAAAAATTGAGAAGCTAGAAAAACAGTTTTTTGGGTTATATGAATCTTGTTTGTATCAAATTATACATTTAAAATATAAAAAAAGCAAAAATTAAAATTAATAAGTGATCATGGCATAAATTTGCATTCGGTTTTGGGTCTAATTTGTAACTAAACGCATGAAACGCTGGATCATTGTCTCATGGGATGCAATTTCGCGTCAGAAATTTGAGAATTGTTTCGAAAATTATGGGAGCAACATGGAAAATACGGTACTAGGTATTGTAAATCATACAGGTGGTGATCACTTGTTTTCTCCTTGGCTTCAAAAGGATCTGGCAGACATCCGTTTGCTATGCTCTTTATTTAGTTTGGGGTCACTATAAATCTATAATGACTCTGTTTTACGAAGTAAGTTGCTATATGAGGATACTTTATTTGCTGAGATAAGAGTTCGAGTCTTTGAATGGATTTGGAGACGATCTCGTGGAATCTTTGAAATGGGAGCAATGGATCGCACGACAACAACTTCATCCATCTTGTAAATTCGAAAATGCCTCAATGTTTTTAAGTAGAGTTTGGTACTATAACTTCCAGAGTTTTTGTAATGTAAACATTTATATGTTCCTCTTCAATTTGTTTTTTCTTTGCTTCTATTCGCCTCTGCACCTTACAGTGGCTTTGAACCGTAATTTTCTTGAGCTTTTTGCTTTTTGAATATATATTGGTTTCGAAAAATTATATAGTTTTATCGGAAATTCGGAAGGGAGGTTTTAAATCATCCGGGTGGATCTATGGATACATAGCGGTTGAAATTCATTTTGCAAGCTTCGCTTTGGTCTGCGGCTTACATGATATGGGAACATCGTAATCAAGTGGTTTTTCAGGGTAAATCTTCACCTGCAGATCATCTATATTTGCAGGTATTCAATCAAGATCCTCCGATTGGATTTCGAGAAGAATTCAGAACGGTTGCCTCTCGCACAGACAATGGCTCTCCGGCGCCTTTCTTGGAGTCTTTCATTGTGATGTGAGTCTTCCATTGTGCCGTGAGTTTCTTGTTTTGCGGGTGTTTTAGTTTTGATCTCGGGTGACTACGGGTTCTATTTCTTTCTTTTGTTCTTATTGGATGGTTTGTTCGTTTTAGTCTTTTTGTTTTTGGTTGGTTCTACGACTTGCAGAAGTTCTTCCCATGCACCTATTTTTGAGTTTTTAATTGGTTTACCTTTAAAAAAAATGAAATAAAGACCTGCAACTAATATTGATTTCTGGGGGTCCCAAAACCCATGTTACTTCGCTTGTTAGTCAATTATGCAAGCCTCCATTTATAGCGATGGGTCCCAAGACACTTTATGCTATAAAATATTTTCATTATATTCTAACGTGTTTTTGCATAAAACAAATATAATAAATTTGTCAAGTTATTTTAAAATAAGTTTAATACATATATAATATGAAAATTCTTTTATTTTATTTTTTTAATAATTTAAAAAGGTTAAACATTTTATTCGCATAAAACAATCAAATTAAATTATGGGAAAAATTTTGTTTGTCAAGTTTTCGACAACGAATGTGTAATACAAGTTAATATTTTTTGTTAACCATAGGTGTGCGTCAGCTTGTGTGTATCTCGACTAATCCTAGAGGTTCTGGAAACAGTCAGAATTTTTTTAGTGATTTATATAACTCGGTGATCTCTGAATATATACAAGTTGATTCCATGGTTTTAGGAGAAATATTTGTGCAATATACTTATTAACATAAGAAAATATATTCATGTTTCAACTTTATAATGAACATATATTATTTCATGTTTTTAATTCTAAATATTTGTTTCAAAAAATCCATTTTCATATATCATACCAAAACAAATAATAAGTATTGATTTCTATCATTTAGATTTACGATCGATCAATATCATTAATTCTAAGAACAATTAAAATTACATTTTCTCGTACAATACAAGAAAAGAGGTCTACAAAGACGACTAGCAACCATATTTAGTTGGTCTCTATAGAAACGTATTGTGATGACATGTTGTATTTGTATGGTTTCTGAAGCATCTGAAAATTGGATTAACTTGTTGCGACGACAGTCGGTATAGTGCATCTTTCTTGTATAGTAGTTGTTTGAATTAAGGGAAAACTGCTTGGTTGGGTTAATGTTAGCGACAACGTGTATATGGTTGAACTTTTCACAAAATAAGTAAATAACTTAAGATCAAACATTATTCATCGAGTCACAACAGATAAGAACGTATAATTTTACATTGGTTAAACTTTAACCAATTATGTTTAATATATTGAATATTCATTTATTTTTAGATTTTTTTTAAACAATAATCTGATAAGATTTCACGTATTCTAACAAAAATGTCATGTGGATCCACAAAAACTGCATCAATTGAATGTGATTTTGGGATCAATAAATATAAGATATATATGAAAATGAAGGTCAAGAGACACTCACTAGGGTTCGGTACACGTGAGACCAACTTGTTTTCGTGAGACCACATTTTTACATTTCAAACTTCACAGCAAAACAATGTGAAGGTAAAAAAATCTGAAATTTCACAGCAAAAACACTGTGAAGGTTACTATATTGTGAAATTTCAAATGTAAAAATGTGGTTTCACGGGTCTCACGAAAAAAGACTGGTCTCACGTAAAGAGACCACGTGAACCCAAGTCACACTCACTAAGCTAGCTAGATATATCCAGAAAAAAAACTTGTGCTCGATCACTATTGAATCCCTCACACATTATCTCCGCGTGAAATTAATGCTTCCATCCAACTTCCCAACTGTAGATCATCATAAAGACAACAATCACACACACACTGTTTGTTTGTGTATATATAGGCAACAATCTTTGATATTAAATTTCATCATATATTTTACCTTTCTCATGACCTTTAGTTCTTTATAACACATCTTCCTTTTGCAATAACTTTTTCAGCATTTATAGATATGGCAAGTGAGCAAAAGAGATGGTTGGTTTTGGTTATGCATATAATGGCAACGATCTTGGTATTGAAAATGATTTCTTTTGGGGTTAATGGCGACCCTCAAGTTCCATGTTACTTCATTTTTGGTGATTCTTTGGTCGATAATGGGAATAATAATGGCATTGCATCGTTGGCTCGAGCCAATTACTTGCCTTATGGTATTGATTTCCCCGATGGCCCAACCGGAAGGTTTTCCAATGGCAAAACAGTTGTTGATATCGTTGGTAATTAAGCTTTGGTTTTTTCAATTCTTTCGCTCGCTTCTTATATATATACACTTTTTATCATTATAATCATCGTGGTTAAAAACTACTAAAATGCGAATTGAATTCCTCTGCAGCTGAGCTTCTGGGCTTCAATGATTATATTCCGCCATACGCAAATGCAAGGGGCCGTGAGATACTTAACGGTGTGAATTATGCTTCAGCAGCCGCAGGAATTAGAGATGAAACTGGCCAACAATTGGTAAACATTTTCTCAGGGACATTCTAATCTTTATGGAGGCCCTGTTATGCCTAAACATTTTGACTACAATACAAATTGAGATAACAAAGATAGATATATGCAAATTACCGAGGTGATGATGTGGCGTATTATTTTTGTCTACCTTATAGAAATTATGAGGCACTAAGGTGGTTTATACTTTTACATTCATTGATTAAAGACCCTAAACAACATAAAATTGGACCAAGAAATTTTAGGGCCATGTTCCAAATCACACATTTAACATGCTAGACTCTGGATTTTCTAATGTTTCACAATCACACTTTCATGAATTTTCAGAAATATGAAGAAGTTGGATGTTTACGGATGTATTATTAATTTGTAGGGTGCGCGAATTAGCTTTGGCGGGCAGGTAAATAATTACAAAAATACGGTGTCACAAGTGGTGGATATACTTGGAGACGAAGATTCAGCTGCGAATTATCTTCGCCAATGCATATATTCGGTTGGATTGGGAAGCAACGATTACCTTAATAACTATTTCATGCCTAATTACTACCAAACTAGCCGGCAATATACACCGGAGCAGTATGCCGGTGTTCTCATTCAACAATATTCTGAGCTAATAAGAGTAAGCACAACTGTTCTTACCCTATCTTGTGAAATGAAGTAAAAGAAACATGCATGCATATATGTACACACAAGTGTGTGTATATCTATATGGGTGTGTTAATGGATTCATAGCTACAACAAAACCGGTTTTATAGGATATTAAATATGTGCAAATGTCCTAATTAAGTGCTTTATATGGCTTAATTAAGTTGATAAGGCGCAATAAAATATTATATCTACTTTTTTATAAGACACTTTTGGGAAAGTATTATGTTAATATATTTTTTTATATGATATATTCTTTATTTTATAAGACAATTTTTAAATAACGCCATATAAAAATACTAATAGAATGCTTCCTAAAAAAACTTGTTAGGAGGCATAAAAGCGTACTATAAACTTATTGTAACAACTTTACATATGTCATACTATTGTTTCCTATAATTTTAAGTTATGTGGCTATATAAAAAGCTTGTTTAAACATATATTTGACGTCCTATAAAACCATTTTTTTAATGGGTTTGTTTACGGAAATATTTAAAAAATGAAATTTGCAGGAATTGTATAACTATGGAGCAAGGAAACTTGTGTTGAATGGGGTAGGACAGATTGGGTGTAGTCCAAATGCATTGGCTCAAAACAGTGAAGATGGATCGACATGTGTTGCGAAAATCAACTCTGCAAACCAATTGTTCAACAACCAGCTGCGATCTCTTGTCGATAATCTTAACAGAGATCTGCCAGATGCTAAATTCATCTACATCAACAATTACGACATTTTCCAAGACTTGATCAATAGCCCACAGTCTTATGGTATATATACTTTCAATTATGGCTGGTTTCTCTATAATTGATCGATCGATGACCTTGGGATTCAAAGGTTGGTCGATGTTTGTAAAGGAATTAATTTGGCTTTTTGTTTGATTAGGTTTCACGGTGACTAATGCCGGGTGTTGTGGAGTTGGAAAGAACAACGGACAAATCACTTGTCTTCCTGGTCAAACACCATGTGCAAATAGAAATGAACATCTGTTTTGGGATGCTTTTCACCCTGGTGAAGCTGCGAACGTGATCGTTGGCAGGAGATCTTACAGCGCCCAGTCGTCGTCCGATGCTTATCCCATGGATATCAACCGATTGGCTCAGCTTTAAACAGTTATATATACTATATATTTTTGCCACATTTATATATACCATATATTTCACAATGTGTTACCTATCCTCTTAATTAATTGTGTTTTATTGTGATTGTTTTGATGTTTTGAATTCAATGTACCTTTGATATTTATTTTTCATGAAATGAATTGAAGAATGCAAGTTCGAGTCAAATGTATAATTATGGGATCCACATCTAAAATGCAAGTTATATGTATATATATATATATATATACATATATACATATATATACATATATACATATATATACATATATACATATATATACATATATACATATATATACATATATACATATATATACATATATACATATATAACTAAGAACACCCTGGTAGCCTTCTATCTGGACATACAAATAATTAATTAGTTTTTTGGTTTTTATACGCATGTGCATATTATGCACTTGTGCATATCGTCCAGATGAATGACTACCAGAGTGTTCTTCAGTTTTCCATTTTTTTGAGGTTTTCCCATGAACCAACCCATATATATATATATATATATATATATATATATATATATATATATATAGGGTTGGTTCATTTGTTAACCCCATTTTTTGTGTTAAATTTATGAACCATTCCAAGCCCTTGATCTTGGAAATCAATGGTTGAGATTGAATATATTTTAAAAAACTTTAATAAATGTACAATTAATGCAAAATTAGGAGTGAACTATGGTGATGAGGGTATTATGGGAAAAAAATCAATTAAATAGTATGTCTTTATTCTCTCAATTAATGATCCTTCCAAAAGAATCGTAATCATCATTCTATGTTAAAATTGTAACCCCCATTCTATAGTAAAAAAATCAATCAAATAGTATGTCCAAACATTGTACATATGGTTTTAACCGACCTCATACTCAAATGAACAAATATAAACATTATTTCTTTTAAAAGTTGTAATTTTGACCAAAAATACGGTGCACTTGTGATTTTATATTAGTGTTCACATAGTTTCATCTGAACTCTTTTATGTTAACATACGCTATCATACATACATAATGTATGAGTCCACAAAAATCAACCCTTAAGGAAACTAAGTGTGTATGTCTGCACACATAAATTAACCATCAATGTTGACTGTGTATGACTGCACACATAATGCAAATCTGAGTTCACCCACATTTATCATGAGTGTATGTAGGAATGACTGTACAACATGAACAAATTAATCATGTTGTGCATATAAGAATGAGTGTATGAAAGAATGAATGCACACAATGAACACATTAATCATATTCACATGTTTTCATCTAAAGTTTGTTATGATTGTTTCATCTGAAGTCTGTGTTCACATAGTCTGTTATGTTAAGATACGCTATAATACACACATAATGTTCATGTTGAGTCCACAAACAGTAACTCTTGATGAAACTAAGTGAACACTAAACGAAACAGTAACTCTTGTTCATATGATTTTAACATGACATTGAAAATGGAATAAGTTTTGAAATCAAAACATAAGCTAGAATCATGGGATATTTATTCTTCTAACTCCTAAATAAATAAATGAAATATTGGCAATTTTGAATTTACCCTTGTACCCTTTAGCATTAAATATACAAACACTAACAACCACACTCTAAAACGCATTTCTATTGGTTAGACTAGGTTCACAAAGTTAACAACATTTTGTTGGTTAACAAATGATCCTAACTCTCTCTCTCTCTCTATATATATACATATATATATATGCATATACATAGAGAGAGAGAGGTTCAAAAGAAAACAGTAACCAAATAAGAAAATACGAATACGGCCAAATTACGTGCAAAATCACATGTGATTTTATACCAACCGTCAACGCAAGGGTGTGTGGACCGCGACCTCATGGACCGCGACCTCAGTTGCCAAAATCACATGTGATTACATGCGATTTTCAGTGTAAAATCACATGTGATTCGAGAGTTTTCTTATTCTCTTATTTAGGACTGCTTCTCGTTTGAAAATCTCTCTCTCTCTCTCTCTCTATATATATATATATATATATATACACATATATATATAGGAAATAGTTCAAACAAGAACACCTGTGATTTATACAAATGCGAGAACACTTGTAAGCCTATCATTTTATTTTAAGTCACAATTTTAGAAGGATTAGGGGACAATAAAATATTAAATAAATATGTACCCTTTTTAGAATATCGAAGGCATGTAGTGTAGAATGGAAGAAGAAAAAACTAAAAATCACATGATAAACAGAGAGAGCCATTGTGACGTGATTATCATATAATTATCAAAATAAAATCACATCATTATCAAAGCAAAATCACATCATATAAACAGTCATCGATTTATCAAAACATTATCACAACAAAATCACACCATAATCGATCACCGAGGCATCGACATAAGAAGTCTTCGATGATACTAGCAATATTTCATGTTTCAGAGATAAAGACAAATCTATGATAACAAAAAAATGTTGATGAACACCGACTTAGGGCTGTTTTTTTACCCCTTAATGGTTCCATTAAGAGGCAACCTCTGAATCGCTAAGAGGTAAATCTTGTTTGGCAAAAAAAGGGTTGCCTCTTAATAGTTCCAAAATCCTCTTAATGATTTTGTATCCTGACCCTCCCTTAACCATTAAGAGCCATGATTTCATTATGAACAATTATCAAACAACCATATTTCATTTTACACAATATCATAAAAACCTCTTAATCATTCTGCACTAAACTATTCAGCAAAATTTTGTTACGGGTTAAATAATTTGGAGACACGTAAGTGTTCTCTCATTTTCGTAAAACATGATGTTCTCGTTTTAACCCCACCTATTTGAGAACTCCACTTGTGTGAGATATGTGAGATCCATCCTAACACATATTTTAATTAAATTATTTGATTTTTAATTGATAATAGAAGGGCGATTAAGTAAATTTGTAAATTAGTTTTTTTGGGCAACTCATTAAATAGTTTAAATTCATTTACACATTATTTTATGAAAATTTCATTACCCAAAAAAATAGTCCTTATAAAACCCAAATATAACACCCGTATTTTCATATTATAATATTGACATCAGTCACAATAACATGACACGATAGCATTAGATGTACCGAAAGCTGATACATCCACACGATTGTGACTCACGTCGTCACAATAGCATGACTAGATATCATGAGATGTACTGAGAGCTGGTACATCTACACACTGTGACTTACAATTATTACATTTGTCACGATAGCATGGCAGGATAGCATGAGATGTATCGAGAGCGGATACATCTGCGCGATTGTGACATTGTGACTCATGATTGTGACACTGTCACAATCGTCGAGCACTATAGCTAGCGGACCCTGAAACATAAAAAGTTGTTTTGAGCCAGAGTTTCTTTTTTTTTTGTTCATCTTATTATTTCTCTATTCACCCACCTAATTTATTACAATTTGTGGACCATTTAAGACACTTTCTAAACAATTTGAAAATGAGTAATCACCATCAAAGCTAAGGATTCAAGTCCAAGATCCAAGATTCAAATGTTCATCTCATTTTCTAGGTTTTCACCAAAACCTAGCATTGTGAGTTCATCCTACACTTTTACAAAACTATATACATGTTAAAATGTTGTGTTTTAATTCCCCAAAACTTTCATTTCATGTATTTCTCATTTGGTTAATTTTGGACCACCTATGTCAAATTTCGGGATTTTTGGGACTTAATGTCTTTTGACAAAATAAGTGTTGGGAATGATTTTACTTACATGTGAGATGATTATTTCTGGATTTTGATAGGTTTTGGAACTAAAGATTACAAATGATCTTAACTTGGAGTTTTTGATAAAAATGAAAATTTTACCTACTTGATGACTATTTATATATAAATGCTCACATGTTGGATATGATTTGACAAATCTAGAAGGTTGAATATATTAGACTATAATGCAATGGATCAATAAGCATATAAGTCAGTTTTATTTGGTATGAGTGAGATGATATTCCTAATTGTAACTTGAAATAGACATTGGGTCTTTATAAGCAATATGATGTACTTTTGGAGGTGGGCATCAACCATTGACCAACATAAGGTAATTTTTAGAGAACGATTTTAACAAGGGTCTTTGGAGATCTCAACTATAGATTGTGCGTGGTTGAACCTGATGACTCATTAAGCTATAGATTATGGGTGGTTGAACTTAATGACCATTGACCATCAGTGACGCTCATAGAACATGGATATGTAGCCTACTTTTGTGTTCCATCACCACGAAAATGGTAAATTGGGTCTCCCCCTTCATCATAAGATGTATTTTGTCTTTCCAAGGGCGATAATGGTTTAAATGGACTAATTGACTTTGATTAAAGCTATGTTTTCGATTTTAATGTTTTATAGCTTTATCATATAACTGTTTGAACTAACTAGGCGTAAGTCTAGCACGTTTTCTTAAATGGCATATATATATATATATATATATATATATATATATATATATATATATATATGAGGATCTTAAGGTAGCGAGACCCCTAACATTTGAGTGGAGTGATGGGTGCACTTGCCGATAGAGGCATTTTTTGAGATATCGACTTTTGGATGACTTTGAGTTATTAAATAATAGAGTTTTTTTTGCAGATCGTAGCAACACCCGATTGCAATCTTAACCTTGATTTGATATAGATCAATAGGTTGTTAGCTACTGTCCATTTCTTATGATGTAAACTCTACTACATTTTCCCTTGTTGGGTGATTTTTATATTTAAGCATTTAATTCGCTTTATTTTTTCGGTTTAAATTCCCTCCTATTTTAGGGGTGTTACACCTAATATTTCTCTATCTCCCTTCTCTCCATCGATCCTCACACTACAACCATCGGTGAAATCAATGTTAATGTCCAGATGTTCTAATGAACTCTGCCATGGTCCACATAATTCGAGGAAACCATTAGAGTGACTCATCATTCACGACCTCACACATCTACTGTTGTTAAACTTCGATGAACCACATCAGCAACAACTATCATTCTCTCTCTATCCCTCCCTCTCTCGTTGAAAGTCCGATGTTGTGGCCATCGGTTGAATCAACAGTTTCCCATGGTGTTCAGATCTCGCAGGTTCATAGGTATATTGGTTGAATTCACGGTTCATAGGTTCTTGGGTTTTCACATATGGTAGGTTTAGTTTTAGTATTATTAGGTTACTTAGTGTTCACAATGTGGTCACAAGCTATATTAAATCTCGCAGATCCACAGTCTGTTCACATCATTTTCACAAGATATAGGTTTAGTTTAGTTTTGTTGTAATGTTTGGTGGTGTAACATCCCAAATTTCTTAGTAAGTTCCCCTCCCCGTCTGTTTTCCTTTCAAAGATTAAAATCCGTTCGTCGTGACCTCATCCTCTCGTTTATCGTAGGGATATTGTGATACATATATTTATATTATATGAGTAACTACATATATGGGATTATGTATAAATGTGTATAAGCATGTATATATGCGTATGTTGGTGATATTATGTAATTAGGTTGTGTTCATGCATATACGTACAATAACCATGGCATAGATTTCACGCACTAGGGTTCGTCGCACCATTTGATCAGCAGCATGGGGGATAGGTGCGACTATGCCCGGTGATAATGTCGTGGCATAGTCGCTGTGGCATTCTCGCCGTCGACAAGCAGTAGGTGGGGAGGCACGGGTTATGTAACACCCGGTCTTTCGTAAAGAAAGATCCGTCTTTCGTTGGTTATCTCTCTGCCTTCCGTCCATCTTTTTGAGTGGTAAATGTTGTGCTTTCGAACCTTAAGTCGACCCATGAGAGAATCTCGAGTTTCGATCTTTTTCGGGGCTCGGTACGTGTAGCGCGACTGTGACTCGCGATAGTGACATGTGTCACTATCGCGTGGCACAATCGCCGGGGGTGTACCACCCGCAGTACATTCCCCGCGAGAGTGCCCTCGCGATAGTGACAATGTCACTATCGCGTGGCATAATCGCCCGCGGCCACTGGTTCTCTAAATGTCCGAATTTCTCACCATTTCTCTCATTTTTCACTTCTATCTTCTTCCCTTTTCTCTCCCAAACCCCAAAACCGAACCCTAACCCATTTTGGGGGTTTTTCCTCCCCAAACCACATGATTACTCACCATCTAGCTAGTTGGGAGCTTGAGTCACAAAACCTCCATCTTCATCTTCCTCATCAAGTTCAACGGTTGGGAGCTCGGGTTGAAGTGTTGGATAGGGTGTTCTCGGAAAGTCTTGTCATCTTTAATGGTAAGCTTCTTTGATTTAAGGTTATATATGTTCTTTGGGTGTTTCCCTAGTGTTTGGTTTATCAAATCTCGGATTTATAGTTTTGGAGAAACTAGGGTTTTGATCTCGTTTAGGGATTTTTGGTATATAATGTTGGGGAATGTTTCTATATCGTTGTTTATGGATATTTATGGTTCGGTATGTATGGATCTAGGTTTTGGAAGTTCTCGGCTTGAGGATTCAAGCGGCCTTCAAAAGAGCTCGTTGGGTGAAATCTAGATTTAGCCTAAATCTAGCAAGGTGAGTTCAAGTTGATTTGTGAAAACGGTGTACATGCCAAAATGTTTGTTTTAAAGGGTTTTGTGCCTTACACGAAATTGTTAACTGTTGATAAGTTTTGCTAACTGCTAATAAGTTTTGTTAACTGCTGATAAGTTGGTTATTTTAAAGGTGTTTGACCTTATAAACTCATTTAGCACACATCTTTGGGATTTTGGGCATTATGATAAATAAATCATGTATTTCGGTATTTTAATGATTTATTTTATGGAAGTAGATTTTGAGTATAAATGCGTTTCAATTTTTGTTTTGGAGAAATGCATGGTTTTATGTTATGGGACGTTTTGAAAGAATAAATGTTGCAAACTCACTTGGAAAATGAATTGTCCCAATCTAAACTACGTTGGAATTAATCATATGTTTTGGAGCATGGGTTTATATAAGCACGGGTTGTTTACATTTGATTTCATTTTATGATTTTCAACGTTGGGTCTTTGGATTTGTTGAGCTTATGGCTCGGTTTGGTTTTGTTGGGTTTTGAGGACACTTGTCCGCTTTTAATAGCTCAATGTTGAGCGTTTGGTTATGATTTGCATTTACTACATCTTAGTTGAGAATTACATGTTTTGAATGCATTAGTTCATTCGCTTTGAGTCATGTAATGGTTTAGTTAGTGCAATGGATCCATAGGCACGGTGTTCCCATGTCCCCGTTTTGGACATTAGGTTCGCCACTTGGCACGGAATAGGCATCGGGTCACCATGATAAGTAAGGTGTGGACCTATACGGTCGGGCAGCGTCTCATGTCAGTAAGGTGTAATTCCCTTGTGCTAGAGTTCCCCGTTTTGGAACTCTCAAAAATAGACCTAGAGGGGTTGACTTCATGTTTTCGAGTGATAGACTCAGAGGAGTTGAGCTCGGTGGTGTTTTATGTGTAACCCACATGTTTTGATTTCTTACATAATTATGTGACATACTTTGTGTTCCGTCACGTACCATGTAACCGGGTTTTCCCCGTCACCATTAGGTGTGGTTTTGGATATGGAGTTTTATAATCCATGTTTTCGGAGACGTTTGAGTATGGGTATTTATCTATGTTTTAAGGTTTTGGTTATCAAAACTCATTCGAGTTATTAGGATGTTTTGGAAGTTGGAGTTATCTACGTTTTCAGTGTTTGATCATTTTAATGTCAGTTATGTTTTACGTACCTTTCGGGTTTTGGCTTTATTTAAAGAAGCGTTCGTTTTATGATTTTAAATCACGAAAAGGGTGAATAATGAAAGGAGATTGTTTTGTGATTTAATTTATCCCATTTTTGGTTGCTTTCAAATCAAATGTATTGCATTTCGGAAATCATGATTTTTTTTAAATAACATTCTTGAAGTTAATGCTTTATTTATCTCTAATGAAAACTCTTGAGCTCACTAGGCGTTAAGCCTAACCTTTTTATTTGTCGGCATGTGCATCAGGTTTTAGTTGGGGTTTGGTTCTAGCAGTGCTTGGAGATATTTGAGCATTAGACTTACACGAGAGTAAGTAGATTGATGAAGTCTTCCGCAGTTGGAGATAGTGACTATTATTGGGTTTAGTAGCACCCGTCCTTATTATAGACTGTATGTGTAGAATGAATGTGTGTATTGAGGTTAAATCCTAAATTGTTTTTGTAGATGAATTATTTATCGATGTATTTAGAAAATTTTAAATTTGTTGTATTCCCGAATTTGAGGGTGTTACAGGCTACTATGCCCGTGGCATAGTTGCTGGGTCATAGTTGTGATCGGGACCGAAGGGGCTGTAAATAAGAGTCGTTTTGGAGGCTAAACACACACACACACCAAACACAAACCTGCATATCGACTTTTCTTACTTTTGGGGTGATTTTCCATCTCATTTCTCTTCTCCCTCCTCCATTAATGATCTAAACCAAACCTATCATTTACTAACCTCAAGAAGGGTTGTTGAAGCCAAGTGGGTGATCTTAGTGTCTTAAAGTTCCAAGTGAAGCAAGTTTCTCCCAAGTCCACCTATTTTTAGGGTTTTCTCCTTGCAAACCCTAGTATGTGAGTTTTTCCCCTACAAACTCTAATTTCGTTAATTGTATGCTTATTACATGTTTATAAAACTTAACTTACCTACTTGAACACTTCATATACATACATTCTTTATTTATGAGTTTGACCTAATATTTAGGGTTTTATGGAAAGAGGTTTGTAGAAGTATCATAGTCATTTACTATGTGCATTTAATGAAAATGTGGTGGATTGTTACTTGGGTAATATACGTATACATGGATTATCATAAATAAGAAATGAGCTACTATTAAAATAAGAAATCTTATATAGTGGATATCATGCTTATGTGTCGGAAGGTGTGACATATCTGGATGTGAATATTGCTTCCGCATTTGGCCCACATGCCTCTCTAGAATTTGGATAGAGGCGGTATTCTGATCGGTGGCTACCTTAACTGTACTCACCGTGTTGGTCAGTGTGCTCACGGATGATGCAATCCCATCAACAGTTGTATCCATTTTCGACATGAATTTCATCATCATTTCTTCCATACCCGTCTTCTTGTCAGAAGTTTGCCGCTCTTCTTGTCTTCTTTGGTTATTACCTGGATGACGATAAACGTTAGTAGAATTAGAGGAAGAATTAAAATTAGAATTGTTACCAAAGTTTTGATGATTTCCTATTGTTTCCTTAGGGCCATTTGGTGGTTGGCTCCAAGAAAAGTTTCGGTGTTTCCTCCATCCTTCATTGTATGTATTGGAGAAAGGTTCATTCCGCTGACGGTTGCGGTTCTGATGGAAGTTCACTTGTTCCGGTGAGTCGAATGGTGAAAACTGCTCCAGTACACCGTCATTTGATGTTTGGCCTTGAAGGGAAGTGCCCTTTAATTGATTTGTAATTGCGGCCAGTTGTGCTTTTATTTGCCGAAGCTCATCAGTATCTTGAACCTTAGCTACCCTTCGAACATATGATCTTAGTGTGGCGTAGCTATGTTTGGCCAAGTTTTCAATGAGTTCCCATTCCTCTTCATATGTTTTGTTCATTAACGTGCCTCCCGCAGCCGTAGTGATGTCATTTTTGAATTGGGGGTGTAATCCTCCAAAGAACGTTTGGATGACTACCCACCCGTGTAAACTATGGTGTGGACATCTCTTCATCATGCCCTTGTACCATTCCCACGCTTCATATAGGGATTCTTGATCCCATTGCACGAAATGTGTGATCTCGGCAAGCAATTGAGTTGTACGACCGGAAGGAAAGAACTTGTTCAAGGACGCGACGACCCTTTCATCCCACATGTTAATTGAGTTTGGTGGCAAGTTCTCTTCCCATGTTGTTGCTCTGTCACGGAGGGAGAATGGGAAACATCTCAACTTAATAGCATCTTCAGAGACTCCGTTCCATTTGAAAGTGTTACAGATTTTTTCAAATGAACGGAGATGGCCATGAGGGTCTTCGGTTGGCCCTCCCTCGAATTGATGAGCTTGAAGTAGCTGAATAGTGCCATGTTTGATCTCAAAAGAGTTGGCGGCAACCACCGGTACTTGCACTCCTCGTTGTCCCACCACTACTGTTGGTGTAGCATAATTCCTTATGGGAATTCGATTTGGTGGTGGTGGTGGATTGTTATTATTCGCGTTGTTGATTGGAATCTTGCCATTTGCGTTGTTGTCACCCATATTTCTACGGTTATGGTCTCCGGCTTCTCTACGCAGTTGTCGAGCGGTTCTTTCAATTTATGGGTCTAATGGCTCAAAATCTCTGAAGAGTCTTCTTCTTGGCATAAACCAATAAAGAATCCTGCAATCAAAACACCAGTCGTAAGTCCCTCAAAATTGAATTACTATAATAAGACTGAAAAATAAAAATGTCTAATCTAATAATCTCTATAGAATATAGTGATATCAACACAAAACAAGCTCCCTGGCAACAGCGCCCAAAACTTGATAGGCCAGGTTTACACCTTCCCAAATGGACCGCAAGTGTATGGTGTCATATCAAGTAATACGTACGGAAGTACGAGTATCGAACCGTAGGAACTTGGTATTAAGTACCACAAAACTATATCGACTATTAACTAGACTTTAAGAAAAATGGTTTGTTTGATTGAACGTTGACTTAGATTAACACTACTGAAAACCAGTTGAAGGAAAGGATGAATTTTCAGATTATGAGGAGTAGTTAAGGGATGGAATCCTCTTGGGTTTAATTAAATCAAACAATGAATAGATTAAACATTTTCATGTCATTTATCAATGAAATTAATCACTCAGAAAATTGCTACTATACTCTCTCAAGCCATAGTAACGTTGGTAATTCGGATAATTGTTTCATCCCTCGATATCAACAATTTAATTCCAAATTACGCATAAGAACAAGATTAAAAACAATTCCAAGGTTGACTCGGTATATCTCTATCCAATTCAAACCTTGGGCTTATAACAATAACATCTAATCTTTGAACACTTTTCTCAAAGGATAAAAAGATCAAGAAATAATTCATTAGATGATCAGACTAATGAATTTATTAAAACATATCATAAGCTTCATTGAATTACAAGATAGAAAATATAAAACCTAATCAAGTGTTTGAATCCAAAATACACCCAAGAATCGTCCAACCCCCAATATCTAAAGTTAGTTCATGCTGGGGTTTATGTAAAACATCACATTCATAAACGAAAACATATTTGTTAAAATAAATTCAAAAGTATTAAACTCCCTGAGATGTGATTGTCCAAGCACAAGAATCAAAATATAGATCAATCGCTTAATCAGTTATCGCTTCCCCTAGATCTTACTTCAAAATCGCCGTTCTTTCGTCTTCAAAATCGTCTTCCTTCATTTTTCTCTTCAGCCCAAAGTGTCCTATCCAAGATGACGGCTACAGACCTAGTTGCAGAAAGCTATACACCAGATCTGGGATGAATACGGGTTCCATGCGGGTGAACCCGCATGGAAGTCGCCTGCTACAGGTAAAAGGTATACGGACAAAGTCTAATGTGGGTTGGGTGCGGCTGGGCCCGTATGTGGGTCGCAATAGTCTCTGGAATAATCTTGACAAACAGAGCTTAATGCGGGTTTGATGCGGCTTGACCCGCATGTGGATCGCATTCTACCCTGTTTGTCCACATATCAGCACCAAAAGATGAACTTGCAGCCTTTTCTTGAATGATTCTTCATTGGTTTCTTGTCAAACTCAATTTCTTGACTGAAATAGCTCATGTTTATCTCTTTTCTTCAATATTTATCGACCTATACTAACTTTTGCTCAATGGTCAAAATACATTGCTATTTTCCTCTAAAACTCACAACTCTACTCGTTTTTAGATCTTTAATAAGATCAAAATCCGACCTTATCAAATATCTTTCTGGTTCATGTTTATATGTTGAAAATATTAGGTTTACTCTAGGGGTGGCAAAAAGTGACCCAACCCGCCAACCCAACTCGAACCCAACCCAATAGTAGCAGGTTGGGTTGAGAATTTCAACCCATTTAAGTTAAATGGGTCAACCCGCCTAACCCATTTATTAATTGGGTTTGGGTTGGGTTGAAATTTTCAACCTGATTTCAACCTATTTACAACCTGTTACTAAACCATTTACAACCTGTTACTAACCCATTTATAACATGTTTCTAACCCATTTATAATATTACCTAATAATTTTTTTAGTTATTAATAAATATAATATAATTTCAATATTAAAATTTGATAGTTAAAATTAAAACCCTAAATCACAAAAAGGAAATAAGCGCCGCTTTCTTCCCCATTTCCTCTCGAGTCTCCTCCCTCTTCGGCTCTGTACTGTTCACGCTTCACGGCGGCCGACCGTCCTCTCCTCTCCCTTTGTTAACGATCGACTGTCCTCTACTCTCCCTTTAAAATTAAAACCCTAAATCACTAAAAGGAAATAGGGTTCTTGATGCTTATAGAAGTTCGTTGAAGTCTTCTATGGTTGAGGCTATTATTTGTCTAAGAGATTGGCTTTATGGAGAAGGTTTGTTCTAACTTATTATTTGTATATTTCGTATTATCATATAAAACTATTTATTTGGTATAACTAAGTTGGTTAATTTATTTATTTCTATAGCACAAATGGAATCGCAACTTGAGGCGTTATGTGGAGCAACATGACGGAGAAGATGGAAGATCGAGAGGAAAGTAATACCAAGAATGAAATTGGAGCCGATGAAAGTGCAAGTCGAGTTACTTAGAAACTTTTTTGAAACTATGATTTATTTAACTTTGTGGTTGTGGGAAACTTTGAACTATTTATTTTACTTTTTGGTTGTGTTTTATTAAACTTCGAACAATTTATTTGACTTTGTCGTTGAATGAAGTAGTTTAAGCATTTTTATTTCATTTACAATTTTAAATTTAAATGGGTCAACTCAGGTTCAACCCGTTTATTTAACAGGTTGGGTTGAGATAGTCATAAACAGGTCAACTCGCTACCAACCCATCAACCCAACAGGTTGGGTTGAGTTGAAAATTTCAACCCATTTAATTAAACAGGTTGGGTTGGGTTGAGATTTTCAACCCAATTAATAAATGGGTTGAACCCGAACCCAACCCAACCTGACCTATTTACACCCCTAGTTTACTCCCTTGTACACGGGGATATACTTTATATGGTTATTTGGTTGATCATGGTGGACTATTGTGATTACTAGCGAGTAGGCAATGGGGGATGTGAGTCCTTGAGGTGTAACTCGTTTACTTGGAGAGGAAATAATGTTACGTAAGTCCTTGAGGTGTAACTCGACGGAGTAGGCAATAAAGGCAATGATATGGCTTGAGGTTGTGATGTCTTGATGACATGGGAACTATAACCGGGACATGAGGTGTAATCCAATAACATCATGGGTGACTCCACTCCCATGTACCTGTTACCCCGATGGAAACGGGTCTTCCCCGTATTTCAAAGGTTATCTCTTGTGTGGTTATGTTCAGGTTTGGGAACATCGTTGCAAGTGGGAATAACATTATAACGCCAAGGGATTTGGTAACACAAGTATTGTATTATGATGATCTTAATTGCATATTATTTAATTTTATGAGATCTCACTAGGCTTCGTCCTAACACTTGTTATGATTGTTGATTTTCTCACAGATCCCACTAGCGATGCAATCTAGGATGTCGGGCTTATCAACCGTGCACGTAGGAGATCTTGAAGGGCCGGATTTTTGGGGATTTTTTTTTGTGAAAAGAGAATCTAGTGGAATAGCAACACCTATTTTAATTTAGTTTGAATTTATTCTAGATTAATTAGGTTGTTGTAATCTTTATGTCACATTCTTTTGCAAACTTACCCAACTTAAATTGGGTCTTAGTTGTCGTGAAACTGGGAATTACTCTTATTTAATATGTTTCTATTTACAGGGTATTTTGGATCCCCGTATTTTAGACGTTATATTGCCAAAATTTCGAGTTTTTAATTTGCTCAATTTTTAGGGTGTTACAGGTGGTCCCAGTATGTTTACATTGGTGTTCACTTATGTGCACAAGTAAACTAATTTTTAAGTTTACTTAATTTTTTTATTACGTTGATAATGGTGGGAGAGAGAAGATAGGAAAGAAAAAGATCTCTAAAGTTACGCACAATGAGCTTTTTTTTAAAGTTTAATTCAAAATTAATAAAATAACTAATTCCCTAGTTTAACTCTTAATTTAATATAATCTATCGTTTATATTAGATCTCATAGATCTCACAAATTGCAAGGATCTCAAAATAAGGCTCCTCTATGTTAATTTATATGTATATAGTTAGGAAAATAACAATTTAATAAACATTTAGGGGCTGTTCGTTTGTGGCTTAATGAGCTGTATAAGTTGTTTGGCTTATTCGGTCAGCCATACAAATCTGTTCGGTTACAGCTTAATGATTCAAATGAGGGCTTATTCGGTCAGCCACAATAGATTAGTCGTATACACTCAGCCAAGAGTTTTCCACATATACCCTTAGAAAAATCTTGTCTCTTCCCCAAGAAAACCCTCAACCAATTAAAATGCCCGTCTCTTTTGGAAGCTTCATTCTAGCAATCACCGGTCAATCTTCTCGTCGCCAGTCATGCTCCTTCCCTCGTCGTCGATCTGGTTCTCTTCTCTTTTGTTGTTCATCGATCTAGTTCTCTTCTCTTCTATTGTTCATCGATCTGTTTTCCCCTCCCTCGTCGTCGATATGGTTCTCTTCTCTTCTCGTCGCCAGTCATGCTCCCTCCCTCGTCGTCGATCTGATTCTCTTCTCTTTTGTTGTTTATCGATTTGTTTTCCCCTCCCTCGTCATCGATCTGGTTTTCTTCTCTTCTCTTCTCGTCGCCAGCCTTCTCCCTATTTTCTAAATATACCAGATCTAGATCTGGTTCTTGCTTTCTTTCTCTCAATCTCCTTTTTTCATTATGTGGATTTCAATGTTTAAACTTCTTTAGTTTTCTATAAAGAAAAGCATTATCTACAAAAATGTTGTTGCTGTATTGGTGTTTGTTTGATCAACAAAAAAAGGTGTTGATTTGTTTTTTAGAGTTTGTTCATGTTATTTCTTGCTATTTGTTGAGGAACTGTTTTGTTTACAAATGTTCTTGTGATTAATCAAAGGGGTAAAATAGTAATTTTTCTCATTCAGACTATCAACCGAACACTAATTTAGTCTAATTTATACAGACAACTTAACCTATATGGTTAGCTTTATCCATACAGGACTGAATGGACAAACAACCGAACAACCCCTTATTAACTCTAATCCAAACGCTTATTAAAAATAACAATTTAAACAATTTATTAAATAAAAAAATGACAAAATGGTACATTTCAATCTATTAAAATCCTTTAAATAAAGGAAAGTTACCACAATTTATGGGAACTTCATTTATTTTCTCCATCTCTTTATTTCTCAATCTCTTTCTCTTCATTTAGTTTTGGAATTATTGCTATCAATAAAATAAATGGTTAAAATAAACTTGATGGTTCAAAACATTCTTTACATGTGATTATGTCTTTGAAAGCATTCACACACACCCCAAGTTGAAACGGTTTCTACTTCATAGTAGAAGATGAGTACGATGAAAGTTTGCCGATAATGGTAATTATATATCTTTATGACCTCTTCTATTGGTTGTTATAACTTTGATCAATATATTCGTTCCTACACACGAAAACAAACTGTTTGTTTTAATTTTCGAGTGCTTTTTTGGGTTTGAAATAACAACAACATTCTCTATCCTTAAGAAGATAAAGATCAATAGATTAAAGATCCTCCTATGTGTTTACCGCAATTGCGTTCATCACGTGAAGCTTCTTCTACTCTACTATGCTATCATGCGACTAGTTATGCATATTGTAATATTATTTTGTCTCAAAATTCGTATTTTATTGTAACTTTAAATAAATTCTTAATTGTAACCTAAAATGAGTTTTATTATGATTTGCAAAATTGTTAATCAAGTCTTGATATAGGGTTTCAAGAAGTAAATTACTTTCCCAGCTCAAACAGTTTCTTTTGTAACAGGTTCATTCAGGGACACTGTCACAAAAAGATTTCCAAAAGAATTAATATTAATTTTTGTTATAAATGCATCGTTCTTTCTGTAAGAAGATTAGTCCTCTTTACTTAAAAACATGGTCTACTCAGGTTACTTTAAAGCCTATAATCTATTTGGTTGTGCTTTTTCGGAAAACATGCAACACTGAAAGAAAAAAGATCTCATAAACTACCTGGCTAGGTATGGGTCATTTTGTCACTGACATTCTCTGATTTCAAGGAACTTATTTTCTTCCAGAAAGTGGATTCAAAACGGAGAACATACGAAAGCTTTCGAGTATTATTTTCGAGCGCTCGAACGAAACCCATTCTTACCACAAGCTTTTAATAATATGGTCCTAGATGAACTACTGTTGGGGATTCTTTAAAACCTTTGAATTTTCTAATTTTATTATCGAAAGTCCAATTCCTGCACATGGACACCCATTACAGGGTCGTGCAACTTGTCGGGTGACTTAGTAATCAACTGCTCACCCATTAAACTGATCATAAATACTTGCGATTGAAATATCATGCTAGAGTTAATTGAAAACAAAATAAATACATAGTATGCAACTGATCATAAATAACATATCTGTAAAATATATTGTATCATGTATGAAAACTGAAAAATAATGCATACATACACATCACCATACAAATCATACAATACTCAAAATAAATTTGTACGTAGGTATGGATCCCATTGTAAGTCTCATGAAGATTCACCTGCTCGTGTAGATCGACCGTTAATAGCTCTTGACCAAAGACCTACACATTTCATATCAGAATATTAAATTAATAGCTTAATTTCTCCAAAAGTCAACAAAAGTTAAATATAGTCAAACTCGACCGGACCTAAAGTCAAACTCCAAAAACTGAGTCTCTTAATGTCTCAAATATCTCTTTGTAGGTCTAATGAGGTCAAAATTAACCCTTGGTCAACTTTGTAAACCTCAATTAACGTTAGTCAAACCAAAGTCAAAATCTCGATGACGCCTTAAAACGTCAAAATAATCATTTTATAATCTTATAACTCCATCACTCCAAATTAAAACGTCTCAATAACTATTTAACTCAAATTACAACGTTTTAAAAGCAGATCATGGATATATAGTTCAAATTACAGTTGAAATGCTACCGAATTTTCTATAGGTTAGTTGATTTGACAATGTCTAATTTGGTAAACTGTAGGATAACTACCATCAGATTAGGAGGGATTTGTACTCGGACTTACCTGTCGGCACTGTACCTCCCAATGACGCCGAGTTGTGGGAGCGTAGTGTCGAAGGACGGCGTAAGGGCCGCATTTTTGGATGAGGGACCAGTCAGGATCCCTATTATGCTATGACCGGTGATTCAGGTGCCAGTTCGAGCGGGAGCACGAGCCTCTGTCACGATGAGGGGGTATGTTTGTCAAATGTTGTTTAACATTGTCCATCATATGTTTGTTAAATGTTGTCTAACATTGTTCTATATATGTTTTTCAAATGTTGAATTTCAGTTGAATGAGCTGAGACAGAGGGTAGAGAGAGGAAGCAGAGAGGATCCAGATGCAGGATCACCTATAGAGAGAAGAAGTAGAGAGGATCCGGATGCAGGAGCGAATGGAAAGAGATGAAGAAGATAGGAGGCATCCGACGGATGCAGGAGTGAATAGATCAGTTTGGGGCGTTCATGAGGAAGTTTAACGATTAGCATCCCTTTCCCCCTCCGTAAGATAACGTTTTTGTAATACGTTTATGCATTTATAGATATTAAACGACGGTTTTGTACAGTTTAAAACTTAGTATTAATTAAAAATTGGCAGGTTTTGTACAGGTTAAAAACTGGAATTTTTTAATTTTTAATTATTTAAAAAAAAACTTAATATTACCGACGGATAATCCGTCCGTAAATAATTTTTAATTTAGTTTTTATTTATTAAATATCCGTCGGAAATCCGTCGCTAAATCCGTCGGTAATCCGTCGGTAAATGACGACCGTCGGTGATCCGTCGGAAATAACCGACGCCGACGGTGGTCGTCGGTGATCCGTCGGAAAAGTTAGCCGTCGGTGATCCGAACGCCGACCACATCTATATCGACGTCCATTTACCGACGGATCACCGACGGATATCACTTTTACCGACGGATTTGTCCGTCGGGGATAAGCATCTGTTTTGTAGTGTTAGACCATCAAAATAATTTAACAAATGTCTACGTATCATGCTTGATAACAACTCTCAAAGTCGATTTAGCCTTATAATAACTATAGGGATCATATCTTCCACATTAAAAAATGTCGATAATATTTAACCAAATATGATGCTTTAAATCCGTCATTTAATTTAACTAAATAATTTCATAAAAACCTCCTTAGGATACAATTAATTAAGTAGTATTAATATCCTAAAATAAATTAATATATTAATTAAATAATAATTTAAATTAGTATCTTAATTGATTTAGAAACCAGATTAGTTAATTAGGATAATCTAAATAATTAATTAACTAGTGTGGAAACCGTGCAAATGCACGGTAGTATGAGTAATTTGAGAAATGATCAATAGATTGTCTATATAGAAAAAATGTTGTGGTAAAATATAATTATCATAAAAAATGGTTTATATATGTTGTCGTTTGAATGTATTTTGTCTATCAATTTGATAACAAAAACCAGGCAAAAAGGTAAAATAAAAAAGTGATCTAAAATCAAAAAATGGAGTTTTGAAAACATTTTACCTTAAATAATATTTGCAAGTTTATGTACAGATGAATCATAGACTTAACTTCTTTCAAAAGAAATTTTCAAAAAGAAAATTAAATGTAAAAATTTCCAAAAGTAACTTACAACTACTTTTTTATTCTAGAGATTTAAATATTAATTATTTTATTAAAATATTTTATATATTTTATAAAAACTTAATTTTTTCTAAACATTTATTTAAGAGTCTGGAAATGAAAAACATGTATGAGCATCAAGACCTCCCTCTACACATAAATGAGAATCAGGGAATCATTCCCCAATTTGATTTCCAAACCCATAATATTGGGTCATTTACTAATCTCTTATCCAGTCAATGCTTATCTAGCATCTCAGATGAATATGGCAAAAGCCGAGAATTTTACCTAGTAAAAGTAATGATAAGAATGGAGTCTTACCCGGTAAGCACTTACCGAGTAAGTTGTTGCATAGAATATCGTTTTGATGGACTACAAACTTTCCCTGTGAACACTTACCGGGTAAGCGTTTGGGTAAAATGTAAACAACCCCTTAATGTTTGAGACAATAGTTTTTTTTGAAAGGGATTAAATGAAACTTTATTATATTTTCTAAGAAACTGTATGTAACACAGAATAAAAGTTTTATCTACAGTTCTATAAAACTCAAAAAATATCAATACAGCCTACCGGATGCCTACCAAATAACACAATCAATATAACTGGGACAAATAACGTTCAATCAGTTTCATCTTTGGCCCTCTTTGTCTGATTGTTTGTTCTTCAAATTCAAAACTGTGCACATATGTAGAAAGTAAAAGTTAAATTAATAATTTGGCTAGTCACATTTGGAGATGACTTTTGATAGACCTTCTAAAACACCAGGTAATTTGGCACTTAGATGGATCTCCTTGTCTACATTCATAAGCTCCATTGATATATCCTGCCCACTTAGTGAGTTCCCCACCACTACCACCTACAAATATTTGAATTCTTTAGACAATCATCCATTAAAAACACACCTGAACACCATAAGAAAAAGCACCACATAAAGAGATTTCGACATCAAGATTAGTACTTGAGCCAGGGAAAGAACTAATCTTTGAATTACCGGTCTCGAAATGGCTCTGGAACCTGTATATATGGCTATGCATTTGCTTTCTTCTCCATCATCCATTCCTTCATAGTTATAAAGTAAAACCAAGTGTGAACGATATATATATATATATATATATATATATATATATACACACACACAAATATAGATAGATAGAGATAAAGAGAGATCTAGAAATGATTTTAACCTTTGATAGAAGGCAATCTAGGATGAGAATAATGTCCAGTGGCCACAACCACAACATCAAAACACTTCATCAACCACCTTTCGATCATAATTTTTAAGTTTGCTCTTAACAATCCATCTTAAATCTTTTCCAAGTCCACTATAATCTTCAATCCCAACATACTCTACTCTAGTATTGAACCTAATCATCTCCCTCAAACCGAACCATTCACAAAAATCATTTAGATACAAAAAAGGCAAATTATTAATTTGCTTTTGGAACCCTATCATCATATAAAAAGGCCATGTTAGGATCCTAAGATAGACTAACCTTCATAACGATACAGTCCTCGAATTCCCCGATCAATATCAACATTGCATAAGATGCCCAGTTACCTGTTTTTATAAAAACATCAAGTAATTTAAAATTTTCAAAAAAACGATAAAGCAAAAATAATCACCCGACCGAGAAACTTACCACAATCTGCACACAATATCACACACAGTCAATATTATCATATACCAAAATTCTCTATTAAGATTTAAAAAAAAACACTCGCTCGATTCCAACATGGATTTCTAATGTAAAAGAAACAAAAAATTGCCTGGTTCCGCTTGGTAGATGATGATTGAAAAAAAGAACTAAAAATTCTTTTATGTACCTGATGTAAAAGAAGAAATATAAAGCAAAAAACTGAAACACACCTCTTGGTTGTTCACCCCTACATGATTGTTGTCTCCAGTCCACACTCCTTTTTCTAATCCAAAATCACTGCATATCTTGTGAAAGAAACCAAGTTGTGATAGGAGATTAAATATAAATTACATAAGGAAACAAACTTTAAAACCCAATGCCAAAGTAGAACACAAAAGTAAAAAATCATGAGGGCCATCAAACTGGAGAATCCCAATGACTAAACATGTTTAAGTATTTGTAGTTGTTGATTGTTTTGTCAATGCATGTTCAAGAAAGACACATTACACATATTCCATATTTCATCTCATGACTTATATTCAGAATAGTGGGGTTTCAGCTTTGTAGTAGTTGAGCTAGTGATTGTTGAAATTCTCAATTATTGGCCTTACTATGGCCTTAGACTTGTTTTGCGATTAGTTATTAACTTATTTTTAAAGGGCACTTGCTCCAACAAAGGTAAAAGTTTTTCATTTTAATGTATCAAGTTTGTATTTATGTTGGTGAATGTACCATGAAGCCATGGAGGTTTCGTCTTTTAAGAATAGAAACATAATGTAATATCATGTTAGCAACTACGTTTGTGAGATGCACCAAGGCTCCATGGAAATTACAAATCATTTCCAAATTAGTTTCCTACTTTTGACTTCAGCTAGACACAAACCATCAAACTTGTATACATGTAAGGGGAGGATAGAATTGTAATTTCATTACCTGAATGAAATCAACTTGAGGAAAAGACTGCAAAAACTCCTCTATGGTTCTGGTGCTCAATAGAGTAGCTGCACATAAAACCTGCTTCAAACTCTTCATTCTTCCACCAGTTCCCATTTTGGTCAAAGTTGTCACCAATGATCGCACTCTTGGAAGATGAGTGACTCTATATCTATCAATAAAATCCATCATCTCATTCAGGTTAAACTCTCTCATAAAAACAAACGTGGTACCCAGTGATAAAATCCCCATAACGAAAAGTGTAAGTCCATAGATATGAAACATGGGTACAACAGCCAGGTACATGTTTTCTTCGGTGGGATATGAATATTGTGAAGCTTCGAATCAAACAAAAAGCTCAACCCCACAAATTAAATTGACTCAAAACAACACCTTTATTAGCAGTGGTAGCGCCCAATGAATATAGTTATCTTTCCTAACCGTTGAACGCCAGACAAAATCATAATCACCCGAAATAAGCTTGTAAAAAGGTGCAAAACGAACTTGGTTTTAATCGAATTTGGCGTTTTCAGGCACCTGAATGGATGGAATTCACAGTGAGGTTAATTGATTGGCTCTATCATGCAAACTAAAACCAACACGTGACTACCAAGTGTTTTTTTAATCTTAGAGAAACTACTAAAATGATTAAAGGGAGTTACAAAAGCACCAAGATATAAGATATAGAACACCAAAAAAAACGATAGGATAGTAGATTGAATTCGGCAAAAAGATCAAAATAACATCACCTTTTGAAACACCCAAACGGTGTAGCCCATTTGCCATAGATTTCACCAAAGAATGGAGTTCCGAGTACGAAATCGAGACTAGGGTTGCGGCATCAATGAGTGCAGTTTCCCGTCGTGGTTGTGTGAAAATACGCAGGAAACAACATCAAAAAATGGGTCTGAAGGAAGGGTAGTTTGTGTCCAAGCATCTATCCAAGCTTCTCCTGAGGCCAATCGCTTTGCAAATCCATCAAAAGTGATATGCCTAAATGCTTGTACTCTAATTGAATTTGGAAGCAGCGAATTGGAAGAACGTTTGTTGATGCCCAACTGCAGAAGCGTTTGAGGCCAGAGACTGGGAGATGTGTGGCAAGAAACAACCCTATGCAAAGATATTTGGAGATAGAGAAGAGCCACAATTGAGGAAGATGAAAGGACTGATGTTAAATGTGAAGAGGAATAACAATGAATGAGAAATTAGGTTGAAAAATGGGAAAAAAGAAAGTTGAACGGACGATGAAGGAGAAAAGAGAAAATTGTGTTTCTGGTTTTAGGTGAGGACACGTCAGCTAACCTGGTTTTTCTTTTAATATATGTATAGATAGATTAGAAATCAGATTAATTAATTAGGATATCTTAACGTCATATGAAATTAATTAATCTAACTTAGGCCCACAACTTAATAATTAAATGTCCAAAAATTGGACTAAGCCTAACTAGTTAATATATTAGAGGCAATTATTAGACATTTTTCATTTTTCTTTTATTGAAGCCCAAACAAAACCCAAGTTAAGATATGGCCCAATAGAAATTCCCGGCCCAAAAAAAGAACTTTATGTCCCGGGATGTTGTTGGATCAGAATCTCGTCGACCCAACGTCGACCATGCCTTGAGCGGCGTCCCAACAACGGCCAACCAGAGGTATGCCGATTTGGCCTTGTTTCTTCATAATTTTGTTATAGGAAAAAGAAGCCCAATCAGTTTTGTCTGTTAGAGTCTGTTACGAGGCCCAAAGCCCATCAAATTGTATCGATATAAAGAGTTTTCTTCTCTTTGTAATATTCATTTTTTTCAGACGTTAATAAAAATTACTTTCCCTCTGTATTCTCTCTCTACTCTCTAATCTCTCTCTCGATCTCTGTTTCTCTTATATCTGTCTTCTTATTTCTTTTTCCTGTTACATTGGTATCAGAGCTATTTCCTGACCACAACAACACTACGATCTTCATCCATCTATCCAAACACCAATCAATAGTTAAATTCTTCTAAATCTGGCACTGCAACCAGGAAATCAACGGTTATGGAAGATCATATCCGAATTTTGGAGCAGAAATTGGAAGTCCAAAATGAAAATATGTTGAAGATGATGCAAGCTATTACCGAGTTGAATGAACGAATGAACGAATTAGAGGCCAATCGAAGGAATGAAGGCCAAAGAGTCGATGCAAGGCTGTTGTGGCAGCGCCTAATCAGGCTAGGGTTCTTGGGTACGTGCCTAAACTTGATTTTCCAAAATTTGATGGAAATAATTCAAGAATGTGGATAAAGAAATGTAACAAGTATTTCAATCTGTGCAAAATTCTTGAAGACCAAAAGGTTGATTTGGCCTTTTTAAACATGGTGGATAAACCTGAAACATTGGGTAACAGTCACCTGGCTGTTAGAAGGAATGTTTACTGGTCTGAGTTCATTGTTGATCTGTCTGCAAGATTCAAGGATGAGATTGGGGTAAATGTAGTAGAAAATTTTAACAAATTAAAACAAACATGCACCATCGAGTCTTATCTTGATGAATTTGAAAATTTGAGATCCCTTATGCTTCAACAAAACCAGGTACCTGATTCCTATTTTCTTGATAGCTTTGTTGGTGGTTTTAAATCAACGTTAAAGCCCTTTGTTAGAGCCTTTAAGCCTTCAACATTAGTTGAAGCAGTGAAGTATGCTAGACTTCAAGAAGAGTCCCTTGAAGCTTCTCTCCTATGTTATAATCTTGAGTCTTCTGTGGCCAAAAATTCAGAACCGGTGTCTAAACCTTTGCTTGCTCTTCTACCTACTCCTCCTCCTGCCTTCAAATTAAATCCTGTAAAGAAAACTTTATGTAACATCCCCTACCTACTAGACATAAAAATGGGGCATGTCACAACCGATAGCGGATCAAAGGTTTACAAGTCATAATAAAGAGCTCTAACATAACTCCCAAAAGAAAGCAATACATCCACCAGTAATTATATGATTAACATATTTACATATTTACATATCAAAAGCCTTGAATAAGTAACTAGTCTTTAAGCATCCTAAACCATATCGTCCGTTCATCCTGCCTCTAGTTAGATCCTGAACCTGCCGAGGTAACACAAAACAAGCCTCGACTGAGCAAAATTGCCCAGTGAACGACTAATAACACAAGAAATACCAATTAAGAAGTAGGTAACTGAACGAAAACCTTACGCTACAAAGTTAGAAGCGATTTAAGTGTAAATCTCAAGAACTGAAACCAATATAATTAAAGTTCAAAGCAAGATAAACATCCATATCATTAAGATATATCGTACCCGATGGATGATCAGTCCAAACAGGCGGCATAATGGAATGGAAGTGTTGGGCACTACACCGCCTCATTCCCCGGTAACCAAAGGTATCTGGTACTCGGCTCTATCCGGTAACCAACATAATTGGTATTCGGTTCTATCCGGTAACCAACATAATTGGTATTCGGTTCTATCCGGTAATCAACACATAATTGGTATTCGGTTCTAAGGATGCATCCAACGTTCTCTATATGGCTCGGCCATAGCCTTCACGAGAACGCCATGACTATTTTAGCCATCATGGAGGCGTCTCAACATTCGTGCCCCGAATGATGAGCCTAGTCAAAACGAATTTCGATAACCAATTTGATGAATAAACTTTGGATAACAAGTTCAACAAACTCATTGAGATTTATAAATCAAGTAATCGTAAGGAATTTTAAAAACATACCGGTCTCGAGTCAAAATTCCCAATAAATCAAAATCATTAAACGAAACATCATATAAAACACAAAAATATTCCGGATAACCACTTGATAACATCCACTTTTGTGGGTGTATTTCATGAACAAGATCTATGGAATGGGTAATCACCACAATTGATTACCCACGTATTGAAACGAATTAGATATTCGTACCTTGGAGATGTTTTAGAGACGATCACACGAAACTTGATGCCTAAGAATGGTTTTCTCCTTCCGGTTTACCAACACTTATTAGTAAAATGCTTTTAGATGATTTCCGGTAACAATTCTTATCAACTTCAAGTTCCTACAAGCCCTTTCATCTTAGAAAGATTCTACGGACCTTCAAACATGCTTGCAATACCCTTAGGACACTTAATAAACACTTAACACAATTCTTAGGGCCTTAAACCACATTTTTAAAAATCCAAATTTACACATTCAAACAGTAGCTAACAGCTTATGTACACTTGAAGTTCAAGCATTTTTCTCATTCTTAGAGGCTCAAACAAATTTTCTTGTAAACATGAAAGTTGTGCATAATCCTCTTAGGATTTCGTAGAAACTGGATTCACATCAATTGGAGCTCTGATCTATTTTCTACAGAATTAATACCAACAGTGTGCATTTTCGAGTGTGTTCAGACCAATTCTGAAAAACCAGTGATTTCGAGTCACTTAAAGTCCGAACTAGACTTTGGTGTAAACTACAAAGTTGTTCTACAGTCATTAGTCCTTTCTGTCGATATAAAGAACACCTCATTTGGACAAATGGTTGATTTTATACGAATTTTTAAACTTACCACAATGAATCTGTCACTTCCAACAGCACCAAACTTGAAGAATTTCCACCTCAATTCCTCAATCTTCAACCTATTATTCATAGATAAACTTAGGGTTTAATCCATTTTGCCCAAAGTTGAAGTAATCAACAAAATTAACCATGAACATACCTTAACTTGAGCCCCTAGTTCCATTTCTAACACTATATCTTCAAGAATATTAAGGATTTGAGAAGGAATTTGAGGTTTTAGGGATGAGATGAGGGTTTCTAGAGAGAAGGAGGAGAAATTGATGGGTAGAGAGAGAGTGATAAATCTGATTATGAATTTTGAATAATAAAAAAAATCAATTAATTTCATATATATAATTTCAACATTTACAATCCAACCCCTTTATCTTTAGCTTATAACAATTTAACCTTTTCTTGACAATTCCTTTACAATGTTGGTCCTAACCAAGATTGTTTCATCCAACATTAGTCCATAAATGAAATCTATAAATATAGACTTGGACTAATGTACAACTCTTAACAACTAAGGTACAAGTCATTAAAGCACAATCTCCTATTTTAAGCACAATTTCGTTTTCGGTCACGAAATTAGGTACTAAACATAGGATATTATACTTTATCTGCTGAAAAAAGGGAAAAACAAATCAAGGGTCTATGTTATTTTGTGATCAACCGTATGAAAAGGGGCATAAATGTGGGTTGAAACAAACGCAATTATTTTCAATTGAGATTTCGGGCATAGATGAGGACAAAGAGGAAAAACTTGAAAATGATCATTGCTTTTAGCTTGTTAATATATCAATGGAAGCTTTAAGTGAAAACCACAAATTTTATACAATGAGGATGACCGGTTATTTTGACGATAAGCCTCTTTGCATTTTGGTTGATCCGGGTAGTACTCACAATTTCTTGGATTTGGGTTTGGCTAAAAGGTTGGGTTTGCATTTAGATTCCATCCCTGATAAAGAAAGTAACAGTAGCAAATGGGGCTAATATTTTGTGTCAATTTGTTTCTAAGAATTTTGCTTGGAACCTACATGACTTTAAGTTCATGCCAGGCATGTTCTTGATTCCATTAAGAAATTACGACATGGTTCTAGGGGTTCAATGGTTCAGTAATTTGGGAACTATAACCTGGGATTTCAAAAAGCTTACCATGGAATTTGATGTAGGAACTTGTCATTGTGTGTTGAAGGGAGTGGGTTAAAGAAAGCTAAGGTTCAATGTTCATGATTTGTGTTCTAAGTTGTGCAGTACAATCTTGAGGGCAAGATTCTTGTTAAGGGAGAAGGAATGTTATAGGAAAAAGAAGCCCAATCTGTTTTATCTGTTAGAGTCTGTTACGAGGCCCAAAGCCCATCAAATTTTATCGATATAAAGAGTTTTCTTCTCTTTGTAATATTCATTTTTTTCAGACGTTAATAAAAATTACTTTCCCTCTGTATTCTCTCTCTACTCTCTAATCTCTCTCTCTCGATCTCTGTTTCTCTTCTATCTGTCTTCTTATTTCTTTTTCCTGTTACACATTTTCGGCGATTCTTTTGTTAAAATTATAGAAAATGATTTTCCTCAACCATAGGAACAAGAATCAACGAAAATCATCAAATATTAAGTCTCATCTTCTCATTTAAATTTTGGGTTTTAAAACAACTTGAAAATCTGTAAAAAAAAAACTTAAAATCGGACCTTCTAAACAAAAATCTGAGACATAAGATGACTAAGGTTCGATAGATGACTTAAAAAGGAAGTCAGCCATATAAAGAACTCGAAATTTGAGTATATTACCTCCCATCGTCGATAAACCGAAATTCTGGGTAGCAACATTGAGCTCTGATTTCTCTCCCGTTTCTGGTTTTTTCTTGAAACTACTTGAGCCAAAAATGAAGAGGATGATAATGGCTACTTAAATCTGAATTTGTTGGCTTATTCGTGGACCAAGCAAGCCAATAAGAAGCCTCAAAGATCACCCATCGACATGTTGCTTTCAAATTTTAGATCTGCCTATTTACATAACTGATCCCTCGGTTTGACCTATTTAACGATTGATACTACCCCCCGAAATTTCAGAAAATGACATATGACCCCCTAGATTCAATACTTTGGCCAACTTTACACTTTTCATCCCCAATTTGACATTTTCTTTCATTTTTAGTTCGATTAAACGTAAACTCCTTTTTTCACTTCTCACTTTCACTAATTGACATAATTGACCCATTTTCACATTTTGCTTCACATTTTTGGTCCAACAAAATAAAACCCGATTTTATTTTATTTTATGTTTTTTTTCTTTTCATTTTAATTTATTTACTTCTTTTTGGGGTGTCACAGTTGGGAGTTGGAGTCTTAATGGTTTCTACATAGAATACTTCAGTTGCAATAACTATTAGGTAATCTGGATTAATATTTACGTATAGATATTACCTCTTTTTTTTCTCCTTTCAAACAAATTGAAATGATTGAAGTTGTTCTATTTGGAATTGTGTTAGGAATAAATTGAATACACAATCACAACTTTCCTATTACTCTCTATTGAGTTATAAAAGGTTACCCCTGGAAAGCGTATGTTTTATCTTTCGATCTCAACACACGATTTTAGGAATTCATTAATAGCAAGATTGAAACATAATACTAAGGTTTAGTTGGTATATTAATTTTTCCAACTTCTCACCTTAGACATATGAATGACAAATCTAACTATAAATTATTTATCTTGAAACTAGCTTATAACAATTAAATCAATTGAAATTCATCAGACTCACAAAAACATTATACACAATTCATATGCTTCATTAATTGAAAAGGCTAATAAAAATCACAATTTTACGTGTTCATATGCTTATATACCAAAAGTAATCCAACCCCTAACATCTAAAGTTTAGTTCAACTTAGGGGGTGGTAGAAAACAAAGCAAAAAGGAAAGAAATCATAGGTTTAGACATGATTTCTCAATCAAAGTCTAAAACAAAGTAAAAACTCCCTTTTTAAGATGAATCCTCACAATTAATAAATAAAGATAGCTTCAGATCTTCGATCCCAATGATTATCTCCGTGTTTTGTGGCTCCAAAATCTCAAGAATTGCCTAAAATCGCCCAAAAAGTATCCCTAGCCATTTGGTAAGATGAACACCTTAACCCTATTTGAAAATTTGAATAGAATGCAAATAGACTCTTGGGTTACTTTTCAGGCTACCTAAGTCGCCTAGGAAAGTCTCCCGAGTAAAGAAAGTCGCCTAGCCTAAAACCCGTGAACCCAAGTCACCTGAATTATTGTTTTGCTTATAACTTGTTCGTTTTAGTTCCGATTTAGCTTCGGAAGGTACCGTTGGACTCCTCTTCAAGTCATCTATTCAAAATTACTACAAAATCTTGAAATTAAACCCAAAATATCATATTTCTTTTATTTCTCTTGAAAGGTCAATTCCTACAAACTTGTAATAAACTGTCAGAATAACCCTAAGTTTGTAGAAAACCAAACAAAACTACCTGAAAAGTGGTATACGAATAACGTCGAAAATGGCGTTATCAATCTTATATAGTTATTATGATTAAGTACATATTGTTAAACTCCATTTATGAAGATGCATACTTATTAATTTTTTACTTCAACCTACCACACTTACATTAGTCATAGTATTTTTGGGTTTATTGAATTATTTTTCGTAATACAGCAATTGGTAGTTACATTTTATTTTATTTGTGTAATATTGAAATTTATTTAACGTATTTTAATTTCTATTTTTATTTGCATAAATTTAGTTTATGATCTATTCATTTAATTTTGATGTATTTGCACAAATAAATATGTTCATTAAACAATTAAACTTATTTTTTCTAATTTTGTATTATTATACGTTGATATATTTTTATAACTAATTTATAAACATATACTTAGAGTTTAGATATACTTTTGTATTGCTGTTATGTTCAAACTCATTGCATCAATTACATTAACTACAAAAAAAAAATCATTTATATACTATTATAATTATGTATCACATTTTGCCTATTTTATTATCATATATTTGTTAAAATTTTACGGTATTAAAATAAATGTCTACATTACTCTTTTAGTTTGTCCTAAAATAAGTGTCAACTTTTAAAAGTAAATATTTACTTTCCTATTCTACTCTTAATTATGAGATGGATAAAATTTATCCTTCTATAATTAAGGGTAAAATTGTTTTTTTGTTAATTAAAAAGTGTAATAATTACATATTAATAAAACTTTGTGCCTTTTTCATTGTAGACATTTATTTTGGGATGGAGTGAGTATATAATTTTGTGTTGTTTAATTAGACAATGTTACGAATAATTAATGTATATTTTTATTTTATGTTAGACTATAACTATGACATCTATCTATATTTAGAAAATGTCTTTTCAGTATCTAAACATTGCAACAAGTTAAACCTGAAATGGCAGGTGTAGCAAAGGTTCCTTATTTTATGGGTACTCTAGAGAACAGATCCGGTAGAGACGAACTGGGCTGTAGCTCAGAGGATTATAGAGCATGTGGCTATGAACCACGGTGGGTTCGAATCCTTCCTTAGCCACAATCGGCCCATAAGGGGAGGGCCTTATGTTTTGTTTGTATAATTTCTTCTCTTTATAAACCTGACTTTTGTAGTATCATCACTAATTACAAATAATATATGTAATGTTATTTTTATTATATTCGATCTGCATCTTATATTTCATAAGATGTTCCACACAGACAACGTCATTCACTCTAAAACCATGTTCACTATATAGTATATATATATACAATTAACCTTTAACAAATTAACAAAATCAATATTAAGATTCATACATTAATATCTAGAAAATATATCACTTATCAAACGAAATATAAATTGGCTGCATCTTAACTTTCCAATGTGATTTATACCAATCAATTTCATCATCTCGCAACGCGCAGTATCACACATAGCTGGAAATAAAGTATCTTATAACCAAAAATGATATGTTCATGACGTAGAAACCGACAATTATCATTACACTAGAAGCGCCCGGATAATTTATCATGTCGTGGATTAGGATTTTGGTATTTTAGGCTATTTTCAACTTTTGGTAATCTTTTGTTATGGATATGAAAACAAATCAGTCCACAATTAAATCAACTCTCCAAGATCAACTTGAAATTCAAACTTATAATCAACTCTCAAGATCATCACAAACATATTTCTAATTAGTGTGGATATTTATTACTTAGCGTAACCTGATACCGTTGTAAAACGTTTTTGTGTATAAAAATATGCATTTTTATTTAATATTAATGAGATTTTGATGCTTTGGCATAACACTTCTATATATATATATATAGTGGAAGGATATTTTGCAACCCTGAAAAAGGTTGCAACCTTTGCAACCCACATCTTAACCGTTGGATTCATGATCGACGGTTATTTTATTTTTATTTTTCTATTTTTTTTAATTAAAAATATTGGGTCCCATATCTATTGTAACCGCCGATCATGAATCCGACGGTTAAGATGTGGGTTGCAAGGTTTGCAACCTTTTTAAGGGTTGCAAATGAACCTCTCCCTATATATATATATATATATAAGATCGACCAAATTGAACAAATGATAGGTCAAGATCATTTTGTTCATTGGGAATTGAAGAGAGGGGAACGAGCATACATCGAGTTATACATATATATATATATATATTAGGTTCGACCTAGTGTATTACACAGGGTAATTTAAAAAATTAAATCATGTCAAAAAACTTATCTTATAGATAAGAATGATCATCGAAAGTACGATGCTACTTTTCCAAGCTTTTTTCCCCTTCAGAATTGTTTTTTAACAGTTGGTTACAAAATGTCCTTGTTTTAAGCAGTTTTCACAAATGATGTTTTACAAAAAATTAATAAAAACTATTAATAAATATTAAGAATTTAGAAAACAAAATTTATAATAGAACGTAAATGAAATTATGGAAAAATACATAGTTAAAATTGATATGAAATTGTAAAAAGAAAATCACGACAATTTAGTGATTATTTGTATCAAATCTCATACTAATTTTAACAAATCTTATACTAGTCACGACACATTAATTCGTATATATTTATGATATTTAATAATATAATTAAATCAAAAAATATTCAATATTTGACTCATTTCGAAGGTATTAACGAAACGATTACAATTGTATAATTTGTAAAAAATAAAAATGTTTTTTTAATACATTTTAGTTCATATATATTATTTATGTTAATATGATAAGAGTCTAAAATGAAAAATAAAAAAATAAGGGATTAAAAGTAAACTACATATCTAATCATAAGGGTAGTAAATATAAGGTATAAATTAAAAAATTGAATTAAGGAAAGATTTAAGAAGGAATGAATGTGGATGTGCTAAATGAACTTATAAAGTAAAATGCGTCCAGATACATGTTTAGGCGGAAAAACGAAAAAACTGGGTTCACCAGAAGTCGACACGTGTCCTTTTAGTAACTTATTTATTATATGTATATATATATATATATATATATAGGAAGAGGTTCATTTGAGAAATGGTAAATATATGAGAAATAGAGAAGTAATCTTAGCCATTCATCTTGTCAACATTTGCGGCTTTGACCGTGAAGTACCGGATAATTCCTTGCGTGGTCTATAGAAGGTAGAGGGGTAATTTCGTAAAATACACGGGATGAGTTCATATATAAACCTGTATGAATCACAAAGATTCATATATGAATCACAAAGATTCATATATGAATCTGTTAATTAGTTCAACTGATTCATATATGAACCTACAATTGATTAATTCATATGTGAATCAGTTAATTGGTTCATATGTGAATCAGTTAATTGGTTCATATATGAATCACAAAGATTCATATATGAATCTGTTAGTTAGTTCAACTGATTCATATATGAATCACAAAGGTTCATATATGAATCAGTTAAAAGAGTTCAGATGTGAATTACACTGGTTCATATATGAACATATAGTTCATATGTGAATTATACAGGTTCATATATGAACACAACCCGTGTATTTTGTAAAAATTACGAAACTGTCCTATTTTTGGAAGAGCCGCAACTTTTGACCAGTCAAAGTCACAACTTTTGACCAGTCAAATCCGATCTTGACCGTGTGAATGGCTAGGGTTACTTCTCTATTTCTCATATATTTACCATTTCTCAAATGAACCTAAGACTATATATATATATATATATATATATGGGCCTAATCAAATGAGAACTGTGTAGTTTGTGATAAACATGAGATCCAATGTGAGCCAATCATTTTAGATAATTAATGTTATTTACTAAAATAAAATAAAGGGTAATTTGGTAATTTATAATTTTTTTGATAACTCCTAATTAAAACCCTAATTTTATGCGCCGCTTGACCAGTTTTTTGAATTCTTCCTACCGCACAGAAGCAGGAAGAATTCTTCGTGCCATAGTGACACAACGTAGGTTTGCGGAAGGATCGACAATCGTCTAAATCTTTTTGATAACGAGAATTATGAATCGTAAAACTCAAAATTAAGAGAGAACTCTTAAAAAACAAAAACTTTTATTAATCCATAACTTGATATTAAAGAAAACATTAAATCCTATTTATAGCGAAACTAATTAAAAGATAACTATGGAAATAAATCTATCCTAATTCTAAATCAACTATAAAAGTAAATAAATAATGAATAAAAAAGGAAACTAAATAATAATCCGAATAATAATTATCGTAAGTTTAAATAAATCAAATAAGAAAATATGTTTTCGAGAGTTGTCCCGAGACTTAACTCTCGGTAGCTTCTGCCTTGATTACCGAGACTTAAGTCTCGGTGAAACTCTCGGTAGGATCTGTTGTTGGCGCTGCACATTCCAGTAGCCACCGGTACTTGTACCGGGACTTAAGTCTCGGTGTAACTACCGGTAGGGGTAGGGGCTGTTTTTTCCTTTTTCGATGCCAAATTCCGAGCCTTCTTTGAGCTCGTTTTCTTCTTTTCCAACGATAGAAAAACACCTTGATAGCTCTTGAATCCTCCCTACATCACATAGCCAAAACCCGCATGTGCTCCTTGATAACCATCATATATTTTCTAGTTCAAGAATTCTTTCTGCCGCACAGAAGCAGAAACAATTCTTCCTGTCGCACAAAAGATGTACCCCAAAACCAGCAGCAAGATGTCCTCCCCCGATACGAGCAGGGCGACATCTTCGTCATCTCGTTGCTTTTGGTCTACAAGATGCCATCCATATTCGTCATCTCGTTGCTTTTGGTTCAGATCTACCTTGGTGGCGCTTCAATGGAGATCCATCAAGCATTAAGTCGTTCTCGCCGTGCACACAAGAAAAGAACAGAAAGAGGGAGGATGTGTTTGGTCCTTGTCGGCGATTTCGTCCATCTGATAAGTGGCGTCTTTGCCGACGAATTGGTCTATCTTCTCCAGCGATTTGGTGGCGTCCATCTTCTCCAGCAATATGTGGCATCCATCTTCTTCGGCGATTTGGTCCTTGCCGACGGGAGGGAGATGGATGTCCTGCCGATTTGGTCCCTATGGTTCCACCCTTCTTTGTTTCCTCTACTCTTCTGCTTCTAAGACGACGAACCATATGGTGGTATCACAGTGATATCACAGTTGGTATCACAATTGCTATCACATTGATATCACTGTTTAAATCACAATGGCATCACAGTTTGTATCTCACTAGTATCACATTGGGTATCACAATCGGTACCACAGTAGGTATCACAAGCCGTATCATAGTATGTATCACAATATCACAATGGTTATTGTATTTATTTTGGGTATCATAATGGGTATCACAATCGTTAGAATAATGTTTACCGAATGTCGGAGAGAGGAAGTCGTATAGAGGATTTAGGAAATTTTTAAAAATACCTAAAATGCCCTTTCATTAAAAATTTAAATCAAATTACCAAAATTATTAATTTTCTAAATTATCCTTTGATTTGTGGTTGAGTTTGGATCTCACGATTATCAGAAATAAACGAGTTCTCCCTTGAATGCCCCCTATATATATATATAGTGTTTGGTTCATTTGAGAAATGGTAAATATATGAGAAATAGAGAAGTAATCCTAGCCATTCATATGGTCAAGATCGGATTTGACTAGTCAAATATTGCGGCTTTGACTGGTCAAAAGTTGCGGCTTTGACTAGTCAAAAGTTGTGGCTATCCCAAAAATAGAAGGACAATTTCGTAAATTTTACAAAACACACGGGCTGTGTTCATATATGAACATGTATAATTCACATATGAACTATATGTTCATATATGAACCAGTGCAATTCACAACTGAACTCTTTTAACTGATTCATATATGAACCTTTGTGATTCATATATGAATCTGTATGAATCACAAAGATTCATATATGAACCTTTGTGATTATATGAACCTTTGTGAATCACAAAGATTCATATATGAATCTGTATGAATCACAAAGATTCATATATGAATCAGTTGAACTAATTAACAAATTCATATATGAATCTTTGTGATTCATACAGATTCATATATGAACTCATTCCGTGTATTTTACGAAATTACCCATCTACCTTCTATAGACCACACAAGGAATTATCCGGTGCTTCGCGGTCAAAGCCGCAAATGTTGACCAGATGAATGACTAAGATTACTTCTCTATTTCTCATATATTTACCATTTCTCAAATGAACCTCTCCCTATATATATATATATATATATATATATATATATATATATATATATATATATATACTACCTTATAATGCATTTAAGCAAAACTCTTAATTACAGCCGACAAAGCACAAGATACTACCATTTTATGCATGAAATTGAAAAAACTATGAATTACAACCTCTAAAACATAATGTACAAGTTGTTGATACACTGATTTTATCCATGTCACAGCCATGGATGAGGGGCTTGTTGAAGAAAGGTTCAGATTTTCTTTCTAAGAAAACAAAAAGTTTCTTTCTTTGTGTCTATTTCTCTCCCAATACAGTGTCTATATTTTAAGGTTGGGTTTCAGCCTTGCAGGCAACTACAACTGGGAAAGTGGCGATTTAGAGTATCGAGACGTTCTGATTATTGTTTCAAGACCTAGGGTTTCATTCAAAATTCAAATTTAAAATTACTAGTTTCCAATTTCCTTACTCTGCATCTTTGGTAGTCATTAGCTCTCTCCATCTTTCCCTATTGATTAGTCCTGATTCAAAATTTTCAAAATTTCAAAATCTTAGATCTCACTCCTCTTGATCTCAAGCATCGACGAACACAGAAATCAGAAGCATAATCGGATTCGAACGCTTACGAGGTTACATATCAACACCACGAATCCCATATCGACTATTCATCTATCCTGGTATGGAGTTTGTTTTCTTCATTTATTGACTGTTGGTTTGAGGTTTGGTCTTCAACAGATGCTGGTTATATGGATTATATTGCTACATATTTGGTCCAAAGCTTGGAAATTTGTTGCTATGAGAATGGGGTTAAGGGTTTTCAAAGGATGCAGGTCTCGATGCATATGTTGTATCCCTTGGGTTTGGGTAAAAAGGTTGGTTTACTTGGTTGATATTATTCTGGTTGGAATGGATCTGTGGGTTTGTTTTTAGAATTTCAAAATTTTATGTTATAATGTTTGTTTTTTTGTGTTTGTTTATGGTAATATTTAATCACTGGTCATTGCTTGGTCGATGGGAAGAAGCTGCAAAGGATCTTCATGTTGCATCAAAGCTTGATCCAGATGATGTATGGCGGTGACCATGAAGGTTAATATTCTCCAAGCCATGCTCCTGAGGTAAGATAAGATAGTTGTGCATATACATGAATGCCTTATGTTGGCTATTGTAAATCTAAAGCTCACTCTTATTCGTTTTAATTTATAAGTATTTTGCAGTGGTAAGTCAGACAATGATTTTTCTACAAGTATTCGGCACCAATGATTTGGAGGTTTGACTTGGATCTTTGTTTGCATGTAGTTTAAAGCTTGATATGGTTCTTTATCTTAACATTTTAACAATAGGCTGAAGAAGGTGATGAAATTATGGATCTTTTCAAGATGAGAAAGAAGAGGAAAGTTACAACCCTTTTATGCAATAATTTCAAAAAACTATGAATTACAAGTTAATATGCATAAGGTACAAGTGTTAAAGCATGATTTTGTTGTCCACCAAAAAGGACAACTCAAACTTGCCTTTCTTGATACCTAGGTTATTCAGACCCAGTTATGATGCATATACATCTAAACTCTTAATTACAATCCATCAAGCATAATGTACAACCCTTTTATGCATTAATTTCAAAAAACTATGAATTACAAGTTAATATGCATAAAATACAAGTGTTAAAGCATGATTTTGTTGTCCACCAAAAAGGACCACTCAAACTACTTGCCTTTCTTGATACCCAGGATCTTCAGACCCACTTTTACCATTCCCACCCCCAATAGATTATCTATACTATATAAAAAAAAACACTTGATTACAACTTCTACATTTATAAACTTTCTTGAGTACTACATTTATAAACACTTTCTTGAGTACTACATTTATAAACTTTTATGTTTCAGGATTTGTGTTTTTATCTCTCAAAAAACGTGCCTTTCCATTCCAAGAAACCTTCTGCTTGATATACAACTTTTGGTTTGGAATTCCCGCTCAAGAAGACATTTCCCGCTTCTCAAAGTCTGCATATTCAAAATTTGATTTGGATATTCAATATTTGATCTAATCCAACTAACCATTTCTCCAATTTCAAATTTCATACCTTGTCTCTAACTTTTACTCTGTGCAAGTTGTTTGATTCATCTTCAATCCTAGATGGGTATTTGATTCATTTTCACCGCATTAATGATATTCATCTCCAAAGCCCACCACAAGATCCGGTGTGAATGAAGTATTCAACTCCAAAACCTATGTTCTGAACGATCGATCCTTTTCGTAAAACATGTTGTCGCCTTTAATCGAGTTCTCCGTGTTTCTCCTTCCCCCCATCTTGATTGATCTCTCCTTGATTCATCGCCCATATGGTTCGACATGTCACCGATTCACTTCTTTCTCTACTTTTTTTATTTAAAATGGTAAATGTGTGTTGTTTACTGTAGATCTATATTTGCTCGTTTGATCTATATTCCTGCTGTTATGTTTTTAGTTTGATCTTTAAACTTTGTTCTTTGATATTTGCTGGTATTTAAAACTTTGTTATTGGTATCCAAATAGATATTGTAACATCCTCAAATTTGGAAAGAACAACTAATTAAAAATTTCGATATTACATCAATTAAGAGATAGATCTTCTTCCTATAAATCAAAACTTGATATACCTCCAAAATAAAAGTTCGTATTTAACCTCATCAATTATAAACTCCAGACTCATACAAGGACTAAACCAAATTCGGGTGTTACTTAACCCAAAACAAGTTGCTAATCCCAAAATAATGTGGAAGACTTCACCAAGCTATTCACTTCTCGAGCACACAACTAGCACTCATCTCTTCATAGGGTCGCTAGTACTAATCCCCTGACAGAACCTGATGCACATGCCGACAAATAAAAAGGTTAGGATAACGCCTAGTGAGTTTAAGAGTTTCCATCATAAACATATAAATAGTTAAACTGAATTTAAATCATGATTTCTAAAGTGGTATGTATAAAAGTATAAATTCAACGTCTTTCTCAAAACCCACCATTTTCGTGATGAAAATACCAATACCAAGAATTCATTCTAAGAGGACTTCGAAAACCCAAAACACAAATAAGGATTTATATTTAAATACTAAAACCTGGACAAACTCTATTATCCAAAATATCCAAAAACATGTTTAAGGTTTAATAATTAAAACCACAGAACATGGATAACAATCCATATACAAAATGTCGCCGAAACATGATAATGTTCAATACCCAAAACAACGTCTTTCGGAGACGGGGGAGACCCGTCTCCATTGAACGTGGCGGGCACACCAAGCTAAGCCACATATCTATGTTATGAACATGTCTCGAGGATGGAAAAGCCTATGACATCATCCCAATCTAGATCTTCAGTCATTATAAACATCGACTCAATTTGAGTATTTAATCATATCGGACATCAACTCAAACTGAGTCTTTACTCACATCAGACATCAGCTCAAACCGAGTCTTTAGTCATATCGGACATAAACTCAAATAGAGTCTTTATTCATATCGGACATCAACTCAAACCGAGTATTTAGTCATATCGGACATCAACTCAAACCGAGTCTTTAGTCATTGCAGACATCAACTCAAACCGAGTCTTTAGTCATTGCGGACATCAACCCTATCCAGGTCTTTAGTCATTACGGACATCAACTCAAACCGAGTTTTTAGTCATATTGGACATCAACTCAAACCGAGTCTTTAGTCATTGTAGACATCAACTCAAACCGAGTCTTTAGTCATTGCGATCTCACCATCCACGATAAGTTTGTTGATTTAGAAATTACATCATGTAACCAATGCTTATCCCAAATTACAACTTGGGAATCCTATTCCACATTTACCTAATAAGGCCGACTTCTATGCCTATGGATCCATTGCATTATAGTCTAGATCACATGACTCCAAATTGAATGACCTACGCATTCAAAACATATAATTCTCAAATAGAAAGCAATAAATGAAAATCATATCCAAAGCTCAACATCGAGCTATCAGAACAGGACAGATGTCCCCAACCCAACAGGGTTGAAACCGAGCCAAAGAACTCAACAACTCAAGAACTATTCAATAAAAGTCATCATAAGCGATAAAACGTATTTAACCAACGTTCATACAGAACACATGCTCTAAAACATGATTAACTCAAAATCCATCATTGGTTGGGACAAACCATTCCAATAGAAATCGTATCATTCACATTTCCCAAATGTCTCAATCGTAACAATATGCATTTTCAAACCCAAATACACCAAAATGCATTACCATCAAAATAATCCCCATTTATAAGATAAATCATCCAAAGAATCCGTAAATATGATTTAGTTATGAAAATGTATAAAACCCCAAGTATGGGCATTTCTCAAGATTGATAAACCCATGGTACCAAATGCAACCCTCAACAAATAATAATAACATTTTCATAGATGTTAAGAAAAATTTCAATGCATCAAAATAAACGTTTTTGGCATGTACATAGTTTTCACAAAGCAACTTGAACTCACCTTGCTAGATTTAGGTTAAATCTAGGTTTTACCCCAAATGTGAGTCTCCTTTGATGGAGACTTGGAATCTTCAAGAAATCTCTTATAGATGTTAGATCCAACACTCCCACAAGGTTTCCTTTACCTCAAAGCTACCAAAATCATACCAAAGTTGAAGAGTGTAAGGAAGATGATGAAAACATCAAACCCTAGTGTCTATATGAGGAGGTGAGTAGATTACCTTGACCATAAACTCTTGGATCGACCCAAGATCACCAATCCTCTTCTATCTCATCTTGAAAAGCTTCAAAAAATGAAACCCTAGGTCTAAGAATCACCCAAATCGGACCTAGAATGAAGGAGATGCAACCAAATGAAGAAAAAACCCCAAAAATGTCGATTTTAAGCTTCCAGGTCGCTCCCGCGGCCTTACCCACGACTTGAGGCGGCATTGTAGGTCGCGCGTGTCTTCTGATGTCGACCCAGTGACTTGGGCGGCTTGTGCCGCAACCTCCAAGCCATGCATCAAACCGCGGGAATCCATTTCCCTCGATTTCCTTCCGTTTTCGCGTCCGATTCGATCCTTGATGGCTCTACTACAAAAAGGGAAGTAAAACCTTACTAAACCTTCATATAATGGTCATATTGTTACGATATTATGGGTTAAGGGTCTCCAAAATCACGGGTGTTACAGATATAAAGTTTAGAAGTATGTTGGTTTCTTATATATTATTGTATGATTACACTTTCAAATATTTTCATGACATATGTTTTCTTTGGACTCTAACATAATAACTTTACATGGTTTTCTTTATAAACGAGTTTCTTTTGAGATTTCAGCATGATTTTTTGGTGTTGTAGGTTTACTTCATTTGCTTATCTCTACAACATTTTGATGATGGACATTTGCAGAAAGCTTTTGGGCATCTAAGTTCTCTCATCTTGGATCCACTGGGCAAATCTATAGATATTTTAGACAAGATTTAGAGATCTTAAAACAACTTAAAGCCATTGATGATAAGCATTGCATTCGCAAGCTTACTTCATATCTGGTGTTGGTGGATCTTGGTTTCCAGATTTGGGTTTGATAGCTTGGTGCTTCTTTGTTAATTTTGATAGAAAAAAAATTGTAATTTTGTTCTGTTTAAAAATCGATCTCTTTTATTGAGTTTCATTAATTTTCTCTTCATACCTTTATCAATTGTCATGGTTCTACTCGGATTCCTCTGTTACGTTGTCTCCAAGCTCATGCCTACTTCTCAATTCCTATATTTCAAGATCATCAAAGAATGGTTGGTTTAATTTTACTATATGTCCTCAATCATTCCATATTTAATTTGTTCACCATGTTTGAGCTAAGATGCACACAAGTTGGTTTAATTCTTTTTTTCACATTTTCAATGATCTGATTTGATACAAAAGGGTTCAAATAGCATCAACTTAAAACACCGTGTTGTCAACTTTTCTACTTACAATTAAAATTCAGGTACATATGACATCAACAAATGAATAGAAAGAAGAATAAACCAACAGTCTAATATCTATGATCATCCACCAATATTCTCTAATCTAAATATTCGTGTTGCATCCCTTTTTCATGCTCCTTTGCCCATTTTTCTTTTAAGCAAAATCTATCTAAATTTTTATAGCAAATAGATAAACCATAAGATGTATCACCTGTAAGCCTTTAAAAAGTTTCATTTAGAAAAGTTGAAATAATACCTTTTATGTGAAATAAAATCGAGAGGGATGAAGAATAGAACGAAACAAAAAACATGATTGAGGGAAAATTATTGGCTTTAGAATTGTGATTCACCCGTGCTACATCGTGCGGGTAGACAACTAGTATATATATATATATATATATATATATAGGGTGCGTTTCTTTTGCAAACCAAGTAATTTGTACAAACTATGCAAACCACTATATTAGGAAACAATAGATATATTTATGGATAATGATTATGATTCATTAATTGTAACATCCTAAAATTCAGAGTAAATTTAAACTTCTCACAATAGGCAACATGACATCTTCATTGATATAAATTCCTCAAAAGTGTATCAGTCCTTTGGACTTTACAAAAACCTGTACGGATCTAGAATTCATCAACAGACTAATCTAAACATAACTATCTAGATTACATCAGTTGACAATCCAAAATTCATCAAAAGAATGGGACTTAACAATGCCCAACTATCAACACACTTTAGTCATCTCAAAATGCCTCGAGACCAAACTCGTTTCTCAAAACCTTGTGCATCCCACCGCTAAGGGAAACCTGTTATACATATCATTTGAGAAAAAGTGTCAGACTTAAAGCCTGGTGAGAACATACAGTTTAATAAGTTCAAAAGATATAAACATTTGTATCATAAGATAATATTTCCAAGGAGGTTAAATCTTACTATTGAAACCTTTGCCACAACACTAGGCTTTTCCGTTATAAACATGTCATCAAATGACCAACGATAAATACATTTTACCAAAGATAGTGACGTAACACAAAGTAGGCCAAAATCCGAGTTATGAGCTAAACAATTGGAATCCAAGGATACGAACTCATAAGTCCGTGCTACAACGTGAGATCTAGCCCCAAGCAAAACCAATGTATACTCCTTCACTAGGATCACTATGAACCATGGCTAGTATCCGGCCTCACATAACCGTACCAAGTTGCCCCCGAGGATCATATGCATCCATAGCTACAAATTGGGGAATGTGACATCCCAACAATTCAGTCGACCCAAAACCTAGGGATCCACTAGTAATGGTACAGACTCGTCACAACAACATATGTGACCAACCATAAATACATTTGGTATAAACGCATTTTATAAACAAAATGTCATTTCCAGTTCAACTACTGGTAAGAATGAAAATCATAAAAATGAGTTCTTAAACATTCTTTTCATATATCCACATAATGTACAAGTAAAACATAATTTTACTACATTAGATAAGATCCATCATTTTAGTAAACACAATGATCGGGAACCCTAAAATCACCAAAACTTCATTTATATCAAAATGTATAGAACATGAAATCATACCGTAGAAATACTTCGGATTTCGCAAATAAAAGTTTTGACATGTATAAAGTTTGTAAAATGGTAGTAGGAACTCACTAGTAGGTTTAGGATAAAACCCGGAAAACCAGATAACGATCACGACGTAGAGGTGAAACTTAAAACACCGAAACCTCGGATCGAACACCAACTATAACTTCCAAACTCTAGAGAGAGGGAGAGAAACGATTTAGAGAGAGAAGAGAGAGTTTAGAGATTGAGATCAATGAGATATTTTGGGAAACTGAACCCTTAAGTCGGTCCAGGGGGATTCGCAGGTTATGCCGCGACCTCAACTCGCGGCATAACTCGCCCGTGCCATAAAACCCTAAAACCAACAGGGGCTTTCGCGACTAATGCTGCGACTATCCCTCTCATGCAAGTCGCGAAGCTCGTAAACCCATAATCAATGGTGGACATCGCGACTTATGCCGCGACTCCAAGTCGCGAGCAAGTCGCGAAACTCACTGGAAGTTCACCTTCTCACCTGAAGACCACACATACGAACGATAAACTACAAACGGTGTTAACGACAACGGTTAAACACAGGATTACAACGATATGCATAATGAAAATCCAGGGTGTTACATTAATAATGATTGTGATATATATGGAAAATGTTAAGTTTATTCATTATAATCATGATTTTAAATTAGGATAAGTTTATTCATTATAATCATGATTTTAAATTATGAAACATAATAAAATAATATATTCATTAGACTTGATGAACGGCTAAGATTGATTTGCATAGTTTGTACAAATTGCTTGGTTTGCAAAAGAAACGCACCCTATATATATATATATAGGGCATAATCAAATGAGAACTGTTTAGTTTGTGATAACTGTGAGACCCAATATGAGCCACATATTTAGTGTAATTAATTTTATTTCTTCATTAACATGAAAGGGTAAATTGGTAATATCTTCTTTTTTTACAACTCAAGGAATCTTTGAATAATGGAATGTTTTAAATGTCCTCCTAAAAATAAGTTGATGATTTAATTTTATTCTATTTTCTAAATATACTATTAGTTAAAATGAATTTACAAGCATTAGGGTATCTTAGGGTATCACAACGTGAATATAGTAGCATATCACCTTGTGTATCTTGTGGGATCTGGAGTTTCATCAATGAGAAGAAAGTGGGATATGGTGTTTTGACGGAGATGGATCTGGTCTCAACATTGAAAATCCTTATTATTTTGTATCACAATAGTAATCACAATGATCATAGTGTATCAGAATGGTAATCAAAGTGTAACACAACGTATTTTAAGTGTATCACAATGATAATCACAATGTTCATTGCATGTCTCACAGTGGGTAATCACAGTGTAACATAATGTATTTTGGGTATCACAATCATGATCTTTTGTATGTATTTTTTTTTAACAGTGTCCCTTTTTTAGGTATCACATTGTGTATCCGCCGGAATAAGGTTCACACCGGAGAGAGGAGAGAGAAGAGAGGAGATTTTTAAATACCTAAAATGCCCTTTAAATTTAATTTCAGTCAAAATTACCAAAGTTAATAATTTCCTAATTTAACTTTTAATATGTGGTTCAAATTGGATCTCACAGTTATCACAAACAACCAAGATCTCACAGACATTCAAGTCTTGACACATAACAAAGCCGAATTACATGCATTAGAAGTAAACAACAAATGTACAAGAGATAGCCAAGTATATATCACAAATAAGAGAAACTGAAATTATATATTTCTTAACTTGATGAGATATAAAGCATCTATTTATACTAACCAATTACAAATATAAATTACCAAACTACCCTTACACACTAATACTCTAATAAAGTACAAGTAAATAAAATATAAAGAAAAGAGGGTCGTGCATACAAGTAGTGATGGACGAAAACACTAGATCTTTCGGTCTATATCAAACTGGTCTCGAACCATATCATGACGTCATAAGGCTGGACTAGACTAGACTAGACTACTGCCTATCCTTAATCGGTCAAAACTTTTTTGAGGTCCAGTCCCAAATCAGGCCTTTGTAGGACTAGATAAGAATACCGGTTAGAGCTCCAGTCAACTAAAAAGTTGGACTAAATCAAACAAGAGAGGGTTAGACCAGATTGGACCGGATAGACCAGCCTTTTTCTCCAACACAAGTACTTAACAACTTAAGTGCTTTCAAGAGTAAAATGAGTGAAAGAGTACTAGGCTTTTACCACGGGTAATTGGCTCTTTTGAATACATCAGTTGCAAGCAAATCTAAAAACCATGGAGTAGGATAAAGAAGGCTATTTTATATTGGATTTAAAAAGGCCATCAATCAAAGAGGGTTGCCAGAAGTTTTATTTTTTATTTTTCTTGGGCCATGGATGTAAGGCTGGAAGCCCTTTTAATTTTTAAAAAAGGACTAGATATGATAAAAAAAACAGTGTCTTATGCTGGTTTGAAGTGACCCAAGTCGCATGGAACCCGCTTCCGGTTTTGTTTACTTGCTCTTCAATCCCCATCTCAATCCTTTCTATATTCGGTGCTTTCTGTTTGCCTCCTTTTTGATACCAAATTCCGAGTCTCTTTCGAGCTCGTTTTTCTCTTTTCTAACTTTCTGCGATCCTTATTAATTCCTGAATTTTCTCTGTATCAGTCACCCTCACTTGAAAAGAACTCGTACTCGAGTTCACTTCAAAAACATCTTCATCCGACCCGTAAAACATTCGTTTCTTCAAAACGTTTAGATTCACAACTTGGCCTCCAAAATTCAAAAAAATTGACCAGTCTTCAAATCCTAACGGAGGTTGTCGTGATCATCTCCATAGAGCGATATTTTATCAATCTCGAAAGGGTAAGAGATTAAAGTAACTTTACCGGGAATTGTTTCGGTTTGAACCGGAGCCTTAGGTGTGGAAACAACGAAAACAAAATCTTCGGGATTAATCTTCTTGACTTCTCGCAACAAAGATTTCGTTGGCTCAAGAATGTTCTTAACCAGTTCACTTTCGATTTCTTCGGTGGCTGGTTCGAGATCTGGTTCAGACACTTTGGTCTCAGTCAAGATTTCTTGTTATGGCTAGTTCACGACGGGGATGACTTTTTCTTTGAATTTTTCCGGCAAGACTTCGTCTTTTTCAGATGGATTTTCCGGAATAGGTGGTTGTTTGACTAGGGAAAAAAGTGATTGTATAATATAGTTATAGTTGTTGCTTTTCTTGTTGGTGCTTTCCTCGAAGTTGTTAACCGGGGTCATGACGATCTTTCGGTCGCCCCAACGGAATATTACGTTGTTGTCTCGACCCTTGTAAGTGGCATTTTATCGAATTGCCACGGTCGACCCAATAGAATGTGGCAAACGTCTATATCAAGTACATCACATAGTACCTGTTGTCGATATTGTTTGCCAATTGTAATAGGTACCAACAAATTTGTGTGATTCTAACTTGAAAACCGTTCTTGACCCACCCAAGAGAATAAGGAGCTTCACGGGGTTGAGTGGGTAGATTAAAGTAATCGACCAATTTATGGGACACGAGGTTCTCACAACTTCTGTTATCGATAACTAGGTTACATACATTTTTGTGCACCGAACAAAGCGATCAGAAAAGATTTTCGTATTGGCTTTCTTCCTTTGACGAAAGGAGTATTCGTTGGAGTACGATATTGATCTTTTCTTGGAGGTCTTCTTCCTTCTCCTCTTTGGATTCGGAACTCGAGAGATCGACCCAGTTACGGTTGCCATTGCATGGCGCAATAACCGGTCCTTCAAACCTGTCTCTTCTCTGACGGTTGTCGTTGACGATGTTGGGTTGAAGCTTGTTAACAATTGTCGTCAGATTAGGGAGTGTCGCGGTAAAGGCCATGTTCAACTCGGCTAAATCTGCTTTGGTAGCGGATTGTTGATCTGCCATGTTAATGAAAAGAGAGACAAATTTTTCTCTAATACCAACTGACGCAGCGGGAAAGGGAAGAAGGATCGACAAGTGTCTAAATCTCTTTAACGATTTGAGAATTACAACGTAAAACTCAAACTTAAGAGAAAAATCTAAAAAAGATGAACTTTTATTGATTGATAACTTCCAAAACAATTAAACCTAATTGTCCTATTTATAATCTAAATTAGGGAAAAGATAATTATGAAAATAAGACTAATCCTAATTTATCTTAAAGAAAATTAAAAGAAGAAAATAAAATAAAGAAAGAAAAGATAATAATGAAAAGAAAAGATAATAGTAAAAACTTGTAATTGGATGTGCCTCATGAAACTTGGAAACAAACTTAGAAACTTGCACACATTTAGATACCCAGCAGTAGCTTAGGCGGCTTGTATGCGGGTCAAGCCGCATGCAAGTCGCATGGAAGGGAAAACAACAGTGTCTTGCGCGGGTTTGAAGCGACCCAAGTCGCATGGAACCTTCTTTCGATTTAATTTGTTTGGGGTTCTTGACTTGCTCTTCGATCTCCGTTGCAATCCTTTCTATATTCAGTGCTTTCTGTTTGCCTCCTTTTCGCGCGATAACAAGTTTCGAGTCTCTTTCGAGCTCATTTTTCTCTTTTTCAACTATCTGTGAACCTTATTAATTTTGGAATTCTCTCTGTATCATTAAGTTTACCATTACATCCATCTCATAAAAAAATAAAATCTATTTACATCCGTTCTTTTTTAACTTTTGTTTTATATCCTTATTACTACATTTTATATAAAAATTCAAGTATTGTAAATATATAATTGTTTATTATTTTTAACAAATGATAGCTATATTTTTGTGTTATAAATGGGTTTAAAAACCCAATTTTCTAAATCATTTATCTCCTTAACTAGGCCTACTTAACTTACTTATTTCTATTTTGTAAATCAGACCCAAAGAAAAGAAAACACTTAGTGGTCCAAGTCCAGATCTGATGTTGAAATCCAAACAGTGTCGTGAAGGAAATCGGGAGTTGGTCGAGAAGAAGTAGCGGGCGGCTTCTAACGCGCCTAAACCCACCAGAAAACCCGTGTCGTGTACTGTTGACGATCTATCCAGAGCTCCGGGCGACCTCTCACGCGGGTGAAGCCGCGCCCGGACCCGTGTCGTGCACTGTTCGAACCTAAACTTACAACGGGCGAGTTTTTGCGCGGCTATAGTCGCTCCTGGAGCTGCGAGTGACCCAAAAACGTAGGATTTCAGATTTTTTTTGGAGCTCTTTTCAATTGGGAGGTTTAAAAGGGAGTGGGAACCGTCGTTTGAAGCGGGGATCGATTTCGGAGCGAGAGGAACAAAAACGCAGCAGCAAGGGTGCGACTTTGAGAAGCTTTTCATCATCAATTCTTCATCTCCTTTGGTAATTTCTTGAATTTTCTTAGCCCTAGTTAGCCATGTGTGGCTAATTTCTCAATTCCAACATTAGTTAAACTTTTGATTAGATGCAATTGCTTTGAGATTCCATTGTAGTTGATTGGGATAAGTTTAATTGTTGGATTTCTTAGCTTAATGACAATTTTACTTGAATGTTGGGTGATTTGGCCAATTTCTTAATGTTTTTGTGAATGTGTGTTAATCAATTTTCTAAATACGTAATTGTTTAGAGATTTTGGTAAAGTGACAAATGAACCTACTCGATTTCAATAAGGTTTTCAAGATGGGTTCATGAAATCAAGCAATCAAGGTAATTTTAAGCCGAGCTTGTGAGCTTATAACCTTGAATTGGTGTTTTTCTTATCCGGTAAAGCTAATTGCACCTAGGGGTTTAAGAGCTTGTTTATGCTCCTATTTGCAATTAAGATTTGATTAAAGAGATTATTTTAATCGATGTTTAGTTATGGAAAAACTTGGATTGTCAAAGCTTATTGACGATTTTTTTACCAATTTGAACTTGTCCGTTTCGCTACAAATCCATGATCGATGATTGACATTTGTATCTATATAAAACTTGGCTATTGTTGGACGTTTATTTTATTGCATTTTTATAATTCCTTTGATTCGTATGTTAGTTTAAAATCAATCCAACCCCCCCCCCCCTCCAGTGCAATTTAATTTTTATAATTCATATTTGTGTGTGAATTATCCGGTCATAATAAGTTTGAACTGAGACCCTGTGGATTCGACCCGACTTACCACTGTTGCAATTTTAATTGTAATTAGTCGATAGTTGGTTATTTATTTTTGGTGAACTCGACATCCATCAACAAACATTATCATTAAAAAAAACAATACTAATAATATTGAATATTATCGTTATTTATTTTAGTTTTAACTTTATCATAATTTTTTTTAACAATAACTAATTTGAATAAAAATAAAGCATAAATGCATTATTCTTTTGTTCAAAAATATAAGTTACAATCACGAAAATATAAATTTTAAGAAAATGAAATGAAACGAAACATCAATAAAAATTACTTGTGAAATTTCAAAAGCAATTAAAGAATTTATATATTTCATATTAGATTAGATCTTGATTGAGAATTGAATGTAGATAATTTTCCATTTTAATAATTTGATCTCCATACGAAATCCTTTTGTAAAATAGACATGCTATCTTTGTGAGTATATATGTTGGACTTCTTCTTGAAGTTGTTTGCAACAGCTTTACAAAATCATAGTGGAGTGTTAGTTTGACCATCTCCATAACTATCCTTTAGAGATCATTTGTATTACACATTTGATTGTATCAAATTATTATTTTTTGAATGCTTATAAACTATTTAATAAATAATTCAATCATCTATTCATACTCGAAAGCAATCTAAATTTGTGTAGAATAAGGACTTAGAAAACCATATGCATGATTATTTCATTAAAATTTAATAAGCAAAACTGGATGTATAGCTTTTCGACTCATTGGAATTCGACATATGATTATGGACATGTACATGTGCCAATAATGTGGTATAATTCGGACTCGAACAAGTACAAAGTGGTAGACACTAATGACTTACAAATGTATAGCCTGCTAAACATGAAATAGAATAGCACTTAAATATAACCTTAACCCTAATCAAAATGAGCTTTAGATTTCATCATAAACCAGGCAGACCTAACCCTTAGATGGATAATCATGCCTAAGGGATGGAAGTGTCATGTTTATCTCGTCTACTCCTTAAACGTATCACACCTAAAGAGTGAAAGTCTTTTTTGGTTTTGAGAGTCTCCTATCTGAAAGACTAGAAGTCGATCTTTTGCCGACTAACGACATAATTCAAAACACAACAAACATAAGAACGAGAAACCAATCAAAGTACTAATCAATGAACACTAAGGATGTTTTTTATTTTTTCCTTTTTTTTTGCTTCGGATTTTTTTTTAATTTCACGAATTACTGTACATAGGGTATAGAGTATATATTTTAGACAACTGAATATCGGCAGTAGATGATTAGACTACGTGTACTCAATAAGGTTATAATTTTTATGATTATAAAAAACCATGGGCTTTTTATCTCTCTTTCGTTTAGGTTACGTCGCTGTTCAACTTCAAAGCTATAAATTTTACTCTTTTTGAGTCCTTTCTTACAATCCACAAGATCATAAATGTACCCCATTGCATGTTTCCACGAAGTTTTTATGATCATACTGTTTTACGGTCTTATCTTACCAACATGGGTAGTTGGAAAACAACAAGTACCATGTTACTTCATTTTTGGAGACTCCTTAGTTGACAATGGCAACAATAATCGCTTGGTCACCTTCGCCAAAGCCATTTACCTTCCTCATGGCATCGATTTCAGCTCTGGACCAACCGGAAGGTTTTGCAATGGCCGGACCTTTGCTGATTTCACCGGTAGATAGCTCACCATCCCCAAATTCTTTTAATTTTATCACAACTTACTTTTTTCTGTGCCTAATGTGATACATTATCCATGCATTTGCAGCTGAACATTTGGGTTTTACTAGTCACATTCCTCCATTTGCTTCTCCAAATGGTTCCAATATTCTATTAGGACTAAATTATGCATCAGCAGCAGCAGGAATTCGCAGCGAGACTGGCCACCATCTGGTGAATTGAATACAAATAAGATTCGAAAATTTCATATATAGTTGCAAATTAAGCATATAGAAAGAAAGTTTAAACTTGTACTATAATTTGGACATTCGTCGTAATAAAAATTCATTATGGGTTACAGGGTGATCGGATAACGTTTGATCAGCAACTGAAAAATCACGAAATGACGGTGTTGAGTATTGGAGAGATTTTAGGAGGGGCTGATTCGGCATCAACTTACCTAAAGAAGTGCTTCTATCATATAGGATTTGGCAGCAATGATTACCTTAACAACTATTTCATACCATCAGTGTACGAAACCAGCAACATGTATACAGTTGAGGAATTCACCAAAGTCCTCATTCAACAATATAGGAGCCAGATTCTGGTGAGTTCTTAATTATGCCTCAGCTCGCCACCTTTCTTTCTACTTTTTGGTCAAAATACCCAATCTCTGCAGGCATTATACAACTATGGAGCAAGAAAGGTAGCTCTTAGCGGTTTGGGTCCCATTGGTTGCACCCCATATGAGTTGTCTCGTCACTCTTCGAATGATTCTTGTGTTGAATACATCAATACAGCGGTTCAACTATTCAATCACGATCTCAAATTACTTGTTGATGAACTCAACAACGACACGAGCCTACAAGATGCTAAATTTATCTACTTGAACTTCTATGATATGAGTATGGAAGCCATTCAACGACCTTCTTCACTCGGTACTGATCTACTTTTCAAAAGTATCATTATGAGTAAATTAAACAATACAACACTTTCTTTCTTTACGATTTGTTTCGAAGTTGATACCAAATATCATATTTGCAGAAATAAATCATTAAAACTTTACGAGTATCTGACTAATAATTTTCTTTGGACTCGATGGATGGTATAGGATTAAGGGTGGTGAATAGCGCGTGTTGTGGAACGGGGTTGAACAATGGAGCTCTTACATGTCTACCGTTTGAAGTTCCGTGTTCGAACAGGAATGAATATTTCTTTTGGGATGCATATCATTCTACCGAAGCAGCAAACAAGATAGCCTCCAGAAGAGCATATCTCACAGTTAATCCTTCAGATGTTCATCCCTTTGACATTTATCACTTGGTTCAACTCTAGCAACGGATTTACACTCGACAAGTAACTAAATTTTTTGAAATGTATCCACAATTGATGAGAATAATAACAATAATACTAATAATAAAGTTTCCGTCCTTAATCTTTGTGATCGTAAAATGATTATGTTGTAAAACGGAAAGATATAATGCTAAAGAGTTTAATAAGGGATAAGTTAGTGATCCCAATAAACCTCTAGCTTCAACAATTAAGGGTGTTCTTAGTTCTTAGTGTACAAGACAAAGTTTCCAAAACATAGAAATATGATGATTCCCTACTAAATACTACTAGAAAAATGTGAAATACCGACGACAATTACCGACGGCAAAAAACACTCGGTATTTACCGACGGCAAACCGACGGCCTACCAACGGTATCTTTTTAATTTTATTTTTTATTTATTTTTAATAAGTCGTCGGAAAACCGTCGGAAAAATTAGTGAAATACCGACGGCTTACCGACGGTTGTTTATTTCATTTCATTTTATATTTATTTTTAGTAAGTAAATACCGTCGGTAACTGGAACCGTCGGTAAGCTGTCGGTACTTGTCGTCGAAAAACCGTCGCTGAATATTACCGACCAGCTTTTTACCAACGATCATTCCCGTCACAAAACCGTCGCTAAAGTCTTTTTCCGACGGTTTACCGACTGTTTCAGCCGTCGGTAATACGATTTATTTTAGTAGTGAAATATGCATGCAACACAAAGTATAGAGATAGAGTTAGAAGGCAACACCGAGATTTACTTGGAAACGTAAATTGGGAGAAAACAACGGGTGGAGGAGACCACCGAGAGAAATCCACTAGTGAAAGATGAAAATTAGAATGCTCTTGAAAGAGTAGAATCACAACAATAGTGAGTGTGTGTATTTGGAGATAGAATTGATAAAATGGGTGACGTATAAACATGTTAAAACTACAAAACAGGAGGTTTTCACCGACTGTGTTAGTGTATATAAATGTATAAGGCTCAGCCCACGCTCATGGGCCCATATAGTCTGTGTATATATTCCCTTGTACTCTTTAGTCTAGGTTAAGTTGTTCTTTTACATTCATATTGTACATTTACTTTTCTCTCAACCAATATATCGATGTCTCAAACCTTCAGCATATTCATCGTCTCCTTCAATCATATTCATCTTCTAACATGGTATCAGAGTTGTAGGTTTGCTTGCAATCTCACCATTATCATCATTTTGTTCATCATCGTTTTTCACTGTTCATCGAGGTTTACTGTTCATCGATTGTATCGCGTCCGCCGCCCTCTGTCTATCAGGTTCGAATCGCATACCAAAACCCTAGCCGCAGACCGGAACTACTACCGGTCGCAACACCATACCGGTCGATACTACCGGTCGCAACACCCTACCGGTCAATACTACCGGTCGTTTCCTACCGGTCGCATACCGGTCGCCCCATACCGGTTCATACCGGCCGCTTCATATCGGTCGCATACCGGTCGCACCCTACCGGCTCATACCGGTCGCATCCTACCGGTTCATACCGGTCGCATCCTACCGGTCAATTCTACTGGTCGCTCACCCTACCACTCTCAGTCAACTATTTCTTGACACATCCATGGCTGCCAATCTTAGTCACCCAAATCCCATCTTGGTTGTTTTCAATGGTAGCAACTACATTCTGTGGCATCACCACATGACAATTCTACTAAAATCCTATGGGCTTTACACCTATGTTACTGGTGCATCCAAACTTCCAGTTCAGGCAGAAGCTGAGAATGTTGTTGATTTTGCAAAACGCATGAATGAATGGGACATCAATAATGCTCGTATTCTGGGTTTCATTAATGCCTCCACTACTCCTGAGATCAACCAACAGTTTCTTGACTATGTCACCGCCAAGAGTCTCTGGGATTTTCTTGCCAAGAGGTACACGTCATCAGGCCTATCTAATCAGTATCAACTGTAGACCACCTTTCAGAACAAACGTCAGCTTCCTGATCAATCCGTAAACTCTTATATCTCTGAAATGCAGTCTTTCAAAGATCATATAAGTCTTGGAGCTCCACAAATATTTGATGAAACAGCTCAACAATTCACTGCCTACTTCAACCAGCTACACTTGATCACCATTCTGATGGGTCTTACTGATAAATTTGAGAATGTTCGTGCTTCTCTTCTTCATAGGCATCCACTACCTACTCTTGAAGAAGCCATAACCGAATTGCTAAGTGAAGAAACTCATCTTCACATGCGCTCACCGATGCCCGCTACTGATAGCCTTCTTTACACGTCTCATCCCAAGTCCAAAGGCAAATGGACCAACAGCAACATTCCAAACCTGTGGGAAAGGCGAACACATCTGCGTGTGCCTTTTGTCATTCTACTGCTCATCTTCTCCTTGATTGTCCTATTCGCAAGTGTCGTAGGTGTGGCATCACTCATCCGCACCATTATGAGTCTGACTATCCGAAGAATTCAAAGCACACTGGCCCTCATAATCGGACTCACGCTGTTGCTGGGTCTACTATTGTTGATAACGAGGTTTCTCCAGTCTCCTCACCTGACCTAATGGAACTGATGCGTCGCAATCAGGAACTCATGGAGCAGATCATGTCTGGTGCTATGGGTATGAATTCTCCACACTCCGCTGCCTCAGGTAACTTATGGCTTTTTGACTCTGGGTGTTGCAATCATATGACACCTGCACTGATGGCTTTGTTTCTAAGAAACCACCTACGAACTGCTGACAACACTGACCTACCGGTATCTTTTAGTGGCACTGTCTCCACTTCTCATATATAATTACCAGATGTTCTAAATGTTCCGAAACTATCTCTGAGCGTAGTTTCGATTGCTCAGCTTCTCGAATGTAACTTGATCATTTTATTTCATTCTTCTGGTTGAGTTGTACAGGATCCAAAGACAAAGCAGATCATTGGACTCGGCCGTAAAGTTGGACGGATGATTGAAGTGGTCTACCTTCGTCTTCCATTACCCTCTTCCAGTCTTGTTGCCTCAGTTTTCAGCACTTCTTCTTTGGATTTGTGGCATGCCCGGCTAGGCCACTTATCACTAGCCAGAATAAAATTGTTAGCTAGTTTAGAGATGTTAGGAAATTGTGTGTCGTCTGATAGTATTTCTTGTTTATCTTGCAAACTGGAAAAACATCATGCTTTATCGTTTGAATCAAATGAATTTAATTCTATTTTCTCTTTTGATCTTATTCATTCTGATGTGTGGGGACCAACACCGCCTACACCACATCAATCCATTGGCGGTGCTCGATATTTTTATTGATGATCATACTCGTTTCACATGGATATATCTCATGAAACATCGTTCGGAGCTACCTAAAATTTATATTATGTTTGCTCGGATGATTCACACTCAATTCTCGAAATCTATAAAGATTCTTAGAGCTGATAATGCTATGGAATACAAAGAGTCCTCTCTTCTCTCCTTTCTTCAATCTCAGGGGACTCTCTCTCAGTACTCCTGTCCTGGCACATCTCCTCAAAATGGTCGTGTTGAACGAAAACACCGTCATATACTTGATACGGTTCATACTCTTCTCATTTCTGCTAAATGTCCAGAACGGTTTTGGGGGGAAGCTGCGTTCACTGTTGTTTATACTCTCAATCGTCATCCTACTCCTATTCTTAAGAATAAGTCTCCTTACGAGGCTCTTTATGAGATCTCCCTGCCTATGAACTTCTAAAAGTTTGGGGTAGTGCTTGTTTTGTTCAGTTACAACCTCATGAACATACCAAACTTGAACCTCGCTCCAGACTTTGCTGCTTCCTTGGATATGGTATTGAGCACAAGGGTTATCGCTGCTGGGATCCTATCTCCCAGCATCTTCGTATATCTCGTCATGTTACCTTATGGGAACATGTTCCTTTTTCTTTTATATCCAAGTTTCGTGAGTCTCCTCACTTCACCACTTCGTTCTTCACTGATGCTTCCGTTTCATTGGACTCACTCCAATCTGACATCATAACACCTCCACCTGTTGTTCCATCACCTTCTGAATCTACCTTTCCTTCAGAGTCTCCCCCCTACACAGTCTGCCTCTTCCAGTTTTTCTGATCAACATCAATCATCTGCTCCATCCGCACAACCAACATCTGAGGTGCCTGCTGAATCTTTGGCTCCTGGAACGTCTCAATCTCAGAATGTTAGACGATCGGATCGGGTAAGACAAGTTCCTTCTCATCTCCGCGATTATCATGTTTTTGCTACTCTACTGTCAAATCACGAACCTACTTCCTACAAGGAAGCCTCCTCTAATCCTGATTGGCAGAAAGCTATGAATGAGGAACTTCGGGCTCTTGACAAAGCCCAGACATGGGAATCTGTACCTCTTCCACCGGGCAAGTCACCCATTGGCTCCAAATGGGTGTTCAAAATCAAGACAAAATCCGATGGGTCTATTGATCGGTACAAAGCTCTCCTTGTGGCCAAGGGCTTCAATCCAGAATACGGTATTGATTATGAGGAGACATTTGCACCTCTTGCTCGTGTCACTTCTATTCGTAGTCTTCTAGCCATTGCAGCTACAAAACAATGGCCTCTTTTTTAGATGGATGTTAAGAATGCCTTCTTGAACGGTGACTTATCTGAGGAAGTCTACATGACACCTCCCCCAGGCGTTCGACTTCCACAAGGTCATGTTTTTCGTCTTCGGAAGGCCCTTTATGGACTCAAGCAAGCTCCGCGAGCTTGGTTTGAGAAGTTCAGTTCCACAGTCATCTCTCTGGGTTTTGCACCCAACAACTACGATTCGGGACTGTTTACTCGGACCACTGAGGCTGGCACAATCTTACTTCTGTTGTATGTGGATGATATGATTATTACTGGCAGTGACTCTACTGGCATATATTATCTCAAGACGTCTCTCAGCTCCTGATTTGAGATGAAGGACCTTGGTGCTTTACACTATTTTCTTGGTCTTGAGGTGATATCAGATCCCTCGGGAATTTATCTTTGTCAAGACAAATACACCTCCGATCTCTTGTCCAAAGATGGGCTTACTGACAACAAAACTGCATCCACTCCTCTTGAGCACAACCTTCATTTGGTTCCGAATGCTGGACCTCCTCTGCGTGATCCTACCCTGTATCGACAGCTAGTAGGGTCCCTCGTCTATCTGACAGTGACCCTTCCTGATATTGCCTATGCTGTCCATAAGTCAGTCAGTTCATGTCTGCGCCCTATTCAGATCACTATGCTGCTGTCCTTCGCATCCTTCGATATTTAAAGGGGACCATGTTTCACGGTCTTCATTTTTCATCTGCATCCTCTTTGACTTTGCGAGGATTTTCTGATGCTGATTGGGACAGTGACATTACTGACCATCGCTCCACTACCGGCTACTGTTTCTTTCTTGGAGACTCCCTCATCTCTTGGAGGAGCAAGAAACAATCTCTGACTGCTCGATCCAGTACTGAAGCTGAGTATCGAGCACTAGCTGACACGGCTCAAGAACTTGTGTGGTTACGCTGGATACTCTCTGACATGGGGGCACCTCAACATTATCCAACTCCCTTGTGGTGTGACAACAACAGTGCTCTTCAGATCGCTCACAATGACGTTTTTCATGAGCGAACGAAGCATATTGAAATTGACTATCACTTTGTTCGTCAACACGTGACTCGTCAGACTATTCAGCTTCTTCCTATTTCCACAATTGATCAACCGGCCGACATTTTCACTAAAGCTCATCTACAGGACGGTTTCGAGATCTAGTTTCCAAACTCCATCTGGCTCATTCTTCTCCCGATTGAGTTTGAGGGGGGATGTTAGTGTATATAAATGTATAAGGCCCAGCCCACGCTCATGGGCCCATATAGTCTGTGTATATATTCCCTTGTATTCTTTAGTCTAGGTTAAGTTGTTCTTTTACATTCATATTGTATGTTTTACTTTTCTCTTAATCAATATACGAAGTCATCAAGCCTTCAGCATATTCGTCGTCTCTTTCAATCATCATCATCACTTTCTAACAATACTAATTAACCGGAGATGGTCGGACTTCCACTTTAATCACCTTCCCCAACTAGGTGATGCTCCTCGCCATACCTTGAAAGAAGCGCCTGTTTTATTCCTTCTTGACACACTTAGTATATATATTGCCACTACAAGAAAAAACCTTGTTAATTACCAAAATTTTTGTAACTACTTATATTTTGGTTTTCAAGTTTGTTCACTAGTGTGAATTTTAGTGACACAAATTAAATTTGGTCACCAAGTGGACTAATTCTCAAGGAATTTCTTTTACGACTTTGTGTTAATTTTCTCACAAAAATTAGCGATCAACACATTGAAAAGATTAGTAACCAAAAGATGGTGGTAACCAAATATAATATGATAGTGACCAAAAAATAGTGGTCACTAGTTGTATTCCTTTGTTGTATAATTGTCGGTGGGTTGGATATGTTAGTAACCAAGTGGTTACTAAATTGGAAGTGTTAATGACCACCTTTTGGTTATTATTAAGTGGTATTAATTATGGTGTTGACTAAGCTGAATCTCTTAGTGACCAAAAAATAGTGGTCACTAAGTCATATTCATTCGTTGTAGGATTGTATTGAGTTGGATGTGTTAATGACAAAAAAAAAGGTGGTTACTAAATTGAAAATGCCAATGACCAATAAAAAGTAGTCACTAAGTGGTACTCATTATAAATCATAATATTTGAAGGGTCAGTGACCAAATAATTAAATCATGGTTACTGAATTGATAGCGACAAAAAAAATAGTTGTCACTAATTCGAAATTGTTAGTGACCAAAAGATAGTGGTTACTAAATGGTATTCAACATCATTGTTCAAAATGGCACGCAATGGTTGTAGATGATGTAAGACGTGTCTCTTATGTTTAGGCTATGTTTGGCAAACTAGCTGATAAGCTAGCTGGTAGCTGATAAGCTAGCTGGTGTCAGGATCGAAATTCAAACAAGAATTTAAATAACACACTCAGAAACTTATGTTAAAGAAGTTGCGGAAAAACACTTTAACAGAAAATCAATGGAACAATATATAGAACTCAAATCACAAGTTTATATTACAAAAAACTTAGTGATTACACACAAAACCTCAATCTGTTGAACAGGCTCAACAGACGTTCTATATTTCTCTATAGAAAGGATCTAAACTATTCTTGAGGTTAATTCTCTCTAAACAAGACGTATGAAAAATTGTTAATTCTAACAAAGACTTCTATACTATATATACAGAGTTGATTACAAGATAATTATCAAAATAAAATTGATCTTCAATATCAATACCATAATTATCTTCAACCTTATCTCCAGCTCATCTTTATCTTCAAGTCTTCTTTATCTTTAGAAGCAGCATTAACCTTCTTTTAGCAGTATTAATCATCTTGCAGCATTAACTTCCTCAGCAATATTAATCCTTGAGTAGTACTAACCATGCTTGCAGTAGTAATCTTTAACAGTACTAACTACTAACAGTACTAACTCTCCAAGCAGTACTAACTATTCAAGTAGCAGCACTAACTCTTCAAGCAGTATTAATTCTACTAGCAGTATTAAAATTACAATCAGTAGTAATACCTTTCAACTAGCAGTAGTATCCATCCTTAGCATATTCAGACCCAACAATCTCCCCCTAACTTAACTTTTCAGAATGAGATGTTAAGTTCTTCAGCATAGGATCTTCATGATGCTTTCAACACTTCAGCTAGATTCCCAAATCAGGATTCAGACCTAGACTTTGATTGATGGTTCTCTTTACTACTATCTTTGCCATTTCTGAGTGCTTTGGACATACCAACTTTGATTTCAACATTGCTTGCAGTTTAGCCTTGTTGTGATCATAAATCTTGTCCACTAGATAGTATTCATGATAACTCTTGTCAATTGTTATCATATAGACACCACAGTTTTCAAATAGCATCCAATGATCAACCCTTTTAAAACCATACTCATGATGTAGATCTTTGATCCTGTTCTTCATTCTTTCTGGCTCAAACATCATACACAAATATTCTATGGCTATCTTGGTTAGACTAATCCCAGCTTCTTCCAACACATTACCATATGAGCTCATCCCAACTGTATGCCTTTCTTCCAAATCAGACCTGGAGCAACTTCTAATAATTTTACCCCATGTAGCATACACTTCATAGTGATATCCCAATCTCTTGATCCTGAAGTATTCTTTGCCTTGATCTCTCAGAATATCCCAAAAGATAATTTCTGGTGCTTTCATAGAAATAGGATCAGCTTGTACTGGGTCTTCCTTTGTCACAGTCATGTACAAATGGAATTGCTCATTGGATTGTTGATTTGACTGCTCTGGATTCTGCTCTGGCTCTGGTAAAGGTTCAACAGTAGGTTCTGCTTCTGCTCTTTCTTCTTCAATTCTTGCCCTTTTTGCCTTTGGCTTGGTGGCAATGGTTTTCTTTCTTTTGATTACTCCAATTTGATGAGCCAATGTATCTTCTTTCTTTTCTTCTTTCTTTTCCTAGATAGGAGTTACTTCTTCACTTTCAGGGAAGGGCTGTTGTATGTTGAGATCATGCCTCTCTTTCATCTTCCTTTCAACTTCTTTTCTTTGAGTGGATTCCCCTTTTAGTTTGGCCATCTCCTTCTGGTAGAGTTCTTCAAGCTTTCCAAAGGACATACTTGTAAACATTCCCTCAGGAACTCCAATAGCTCCTTTCAGGAAATTTATCATCTTCCTTCTTTCTTGGTTTGCTAAGTATGTCTTGGAAGGTTGTCTTTGTCTAGTCTTCAGTGGTAGCCTTTGCCTTGAAGCCTTCTTTGTGACTTTCTTAGCAGCAGCTGCAGACTTCAGACTCTTTTGATATTCTTCATTAAGTTTAGCAGCCATCTCCAAAGCAATCTCTCTGTCTTTGGCAGATTGAATTTCTTCCTCCTTTTCCATCTCTTCTTGAAGCTTTTTGGCCACTTCTTCATCCAACTCAATCTGTTTTTGTTTCTTCAATGGTTGCTCAGATTTAACTATCTTCTCCTTTCCCTTCTTCTTTGCATCCTCCACACTGATCTTTTTCTTTCTCTGATCTGCGCCTCCTTCTTTAATGACCACTCCCTTAGCCTTTTGAGTGGCCTTGGGAGTGTCAGTCTTTGCCTTTAATAAAGTCTCTGCAATTGCTATTTCTTCTATAGTCAGCCCTGTTTCTGCTGCAGCTTTCTCTGTTTCTACTTCTGTTGTTACTACTTCTGGTGTAGTAGTTACTGTTGCTGGTGTGGTTTCTACTTCTTTTGCTTTTGCTGCTGCTAGTTTAACTGTTTCTGCTGCTGGAGAAGTTTCTACTTCTTTTGCTTTTTCTGCTGCTTTGCTACTTTCTGCTTCTGTACCCAACTCCCCCTCAAACTTTGATTCCATGTCAACAGGGCTTTGTTTCTGCCCTTCAGCTTGTCTTTGCCCCTTGTTGAAAGCATCTTCCCTTTTCTTCAAAACATACTGATTTCTTTTCTTTTTCTGTATCAACCTTAGAACCATTTTCTTTAGTTTGGTAATCTGCACTTGTTGAGACAGAATCACCAGTTTCATCTCCTCTATATCAGCACCTTGTTTGAGGACATCAAGATTGATATTGCCCATAGTTTCCATCAACTCCTCATAGTTATATCTATCCTCACCTTCTTTAGGTGTGTTGACCACCCTGGAAGGATCCTTGGAAGTTTTAGTAGGAGTCTTCTGCCTAGCAGAAGCACCCTCTACCCCCTTGGTTTCTTGGCACTTGGGACCTTTGGATGATTGCTCACCCAAAGTTGTCGTGGGGAAGGTCTTAGGGATGTTCACAGTGTCCTTCCCTGCACTTTGTGCAAAGTCAGTAGTGTGAGCCTCACTGCCCATATGCTCAACCTGCTCCTTAGTGAGCAACTTCTTGGGGTTGGGAGACACCCCTGTGGTTTCCCTATCGATATTCTCTAATGGAGAATGCTCCATTAGAGGTCTTGAAGGCTGTGGGGGTGAAGGTACAAGAAGGGAAGGAACCTTCTGTACCTTTTTCCTTATATAAATTTTGGTGATGGGGGATGTGGGCTTTTCAATAGGAAACTGAGGAGGATTACTAGAATGGAATGGTGTGGGTAGGTCATCAGTTGGGAGGTCAGATGTGGGCTGTCACCCTGATGCCTCACCATGGGAAGGAGACATAACCATCATTGTAGAGAACAATGGTGTCTCTTGTCCAGAAAAGTCCTTGCTAGGCCTTTTCATGTTTGAGAATCCCTTCCCTTTGGGAGGTTTTGGTACATACACCTCTTAAAAAGAGGGTAGATCCGTCAATTCCTTTAGTATAATCTCTTGTACAAACCTATGATGCATATAAAAGCTTTTGGATTTGGTATCCAGGTTTGACATAAAATCACTGAAAATCATTTGTGAGAAATTAAACTTTCTAGAGGTGGCTAAGCAGACCAAAGCATAAGCTAAGGTACTGCTAAACTCACTCCATCCAGTTGTTTTTCGTGAAATGCAATGTTGTAGGGTATGAACAAAAAATCTCCACTGTGGTGAAAATCTGTTCTTGAAAAACTTGAATACATCAGTGGGACCTTCATACCCCATTTGACTAAGTACAACAAAGAGATCTTCCTTAGGAAGAAAGGTACCTGAGGCATCATTTAAACTGAGATGGATGCGAATACACTCTTCTGTGATGGTCAGGGTTTTATCACATACCCTTGTTTTGATGACCTGATTTCCCTCTTCAGATTGAATAGCAGCATTGGCCCAGAACTGTCTTTGATGTTCCACATAGATTGTGGGATTGACAGTTAGAGCGTGGGCGATGTGAGAGGATTTGAGGAAATCCACTATGGCATGGAAACCTTCAGCTTGCTTTGGTTTCTGTAACATGGCGAGCTCGTTGTGTTCATCAAAGAATGCTCGTCCTGCCATCTTTCTGATTGATTCTAGCGTTCGAATCGTGACTAGGGTTGACACTGGTAAGCAAGAAATCGAGATAGAGAGAGAGACGCAATGGAAGTTCAAAGAGCCGTTTGTATTTTGGCGGTCACACAGGGTATTTATAGGTGGAGGGTTTCAGTTAGAAGAAGTACTAAGGGGGCGTTTGGTTCGCTGGATTCCGCCGGAATCTGGTGGAATTGGAATAGTCAATTCCATTGACCGAATTCCGTCGTGCTGTTTGGTTGCCAAGGGAATGGAATTTAATTCCATGAAATCCTTAGATTAAGGAATTGGTCATTCCATTTGAAAATGGATGGAATTGAATTCCATTCCATTATGGTTTTTCAAAAAGACAAAAATACCCTCCAAACCTTTTCTAACAAAATTAAAACCCATCAGATGTGGATTTGGTTTCCTCTCTCTCTCTCCTCTCTCTCTCTCCTCTCTCTCTCCTCTCTCTCCTCTCTCTCTCCTCTCCTCTCTCCTCTCCTCTCTCTCTCCTCTCTCTTTCCTCCTCTCTCCTCTCTCTTTCCTCCTCTCTCTCTCCTCTCATCTCTCTCCTCTCCTCTCTCCTCTCCTCTCCTCTCTCTCTCTCTCTCCTCTCTCTCCTCTCTCCTATCTCTCTCCTCCCTCTTCTCTCCTCTCCTCTCTCTCTCCTATCTCTCTCCTCCCTCTTCTCTTCTCTCCTTTCTCTCCTCTCTCTCTCCTCTCCTCTCTCTCCTCTCTCTCTCCTCTCTCTCTCCTCTCTCTCTCTCCTCTCTTTCCTCTCCTCTCCTCTCTCTCCTTTCTCTCTCCTCTCTCTCTCGACATTTAAAAAAATAAAAAAATAAATAAAAATAAAAGAAAGGGTATTTTTGTCATTTTTCAGAATCCCATTCCAATTCCTTTGTAAACAAAACAGACATATTCCAATTCATTTGACTGATTACATTCCATTCATGCCAACCAAACAGTTGGTCAAACCTGAAAATATTCCATTCCAATTCCTTCCAGATTCCAATTCCATTGACAGATTCCATTCCATCAGAAATCATTCTGCGAACCAAACGCCCCCTAAGTACCCTAGCAGTATTAAATAACTTGCAGTATTAACTCATATTAGCAGTAGTAACACATACTGGCAGTACTAACACGGACTAGCAGTATTAACACAGACTAGCAGTATTAATACATACCAGCAGTAGTAACACTGATTAGCAGTATAAATAAGGCAAGCAGTAGTAACTTTGCACTGGCAGTATAAACCACCTAGCAGTAGTAACCATACTTGACCATTTTTGAAAAGTTATCATGAGTAATATAGCGAGCAGTATTAACTGATTTAGAAGTACCAAGTATCCATTTGAAGCAATCTGAGACACTGAGACACACAAGGTTAGTAGCACCATGCACAATACAATATGAGAAAGTAGACAGGAAGGAATCTATACAGGTACATGAGACAAAAGATAATAGGCTTATTCAGAGTTTATCATGCCCACACTTGTGACCAAAAATGTGAATATACCCACATCAAAAGCTTTAGTGAATAGATCAGCAAATTGGTTACTTGTATAGACTTTCACAACCTGAATTAGCTTCTTTTCATTACAGTATCTGATAAAATGATACCTGATTTCTATATGCTTTGTTTTGGAGTGCTTGACTGGATTATTAACAATGCTAATAGCACTGTTATTGTCTATGAAGATTGGAGTGTGAAGAAAAGTCATACCATAGTCCAACATTTGATTCTGAATCCAGAGCACTTGAGAACAGCAGCTTGCAGCAGCTATGTACTCTGCCTCTGTTGTAGATGTGGAGACTGTGGTTTGTTTCTTGCACTGCCATGATACTAGTCTTGCACCCAAAAACTGACATCCCCCTGAAGTTGACTTTCTATCCAAATTTGCACCACCCAAGTCACTGTCTGAATAAGCAAGTAGGTCAAATGGTGAGTCATGGGGATACCAAAGACCTAATCTAGGTTGGCCTTTGAGATATCTGAATATCCTCTTGACTGCTTGAAAGTGTGACTGCTTAGGCCTTACTTGAAATCTTGCACACACATAAACAGGAAACATGATATTTGGTCTTGAAGCAGTGAGATACATGAGGGAGCCAATCATGGATCTATAGTGATGAACATCCACATCCTCCCCCTCAAGATCTGCAGTGATCTGTTTGTGTGTCTCCATGGGTGTGCTTGCAGGCTTTGAATCTGAGAATCCAAACTTATTAAGAATGTCCTGCACATACTTGGATTGGCTTATAAATATCCCATCTTTCTTCTGTTTAACTTGTAGGCCAAGGAAGAAGGTAAGTTTACCCATAGAACTCATCTTGAATCTCTTGTGCATCAAATCTTCAAAATATCTGCACATTTGATCTTTTGTGGATCCAAATATAATATCATCCACATAGATTTGCACTATTAGGATGTCCTTCTTCTTCCTCTGAATGAACAGAGTCTTGTCTATGATTCCTCTTTGAAAACCATTTTCTAAGAGATAGGTAGACAGAGTGTCTTACCATGCCCTTGGTGCTTGATGTAGCCCATAGAGTGCCTTCTTCAATTTGTATACTCTGTCAGGATAATTTGGAATCTCAAATCCTGGAGGCTGACAGACATACACTTCTTCTTCAATTCTTCCATACAGAAAAGCACTATTTACATCCATCTGGTAGACTTTGAACTTCATGAAAGAAGCATAGGCTAAAAATAGCCTGATTGCCTCTATCCTGGCCACTGGTGCAAATACCTCTTCATAGTCAATTCCTTCTTCTTGAGTGTACCCTTGTGCCACTAATCTGGCCTTCTTCTTTATTACTATTCCTCTCTCATCTTTCTTGTTCCTGAAGATCCATCTTGTGCCAATTGCTCTGTGTCCTTTTGGAAGATCCACCAGATCCCATACATCTTGCAGTACAAACTGCAGTAGCTCCTCTTGCATTGCTTCTATCCAACTTGGATCTTTCATTGCATCATATGCCTTTTTGGGTTCAAACTGGGATAGAAAGCAAGATAATAAACCTGATTGTAGATCTTTCAATCCCCCTATCTTGCTTTGTTGCCTTGTGATCATTGGAGAATTGATGTCACCAATCACTAATTGAGGAGGATGATTCTTTTGAGTTCTTGTAGCATTGACAGCCTCTTCATTAAGATTGACTTCAAGATTGGTGTCATTCTTTTCTGGAGTGCTTACCCCATATACTGAAGAATCATCATCTGTGTCATTCTCTTCCAAAAATGGCATCTCAGGACCTTTGATTCCTGAATCTGAAGGTTGATCTTCCTTTTCACCTCTGTCCTCTTCATTCTGATCTGGTTCAGTGTCCTTTGAATCTGAAGACTCTTTCTTATCTTGGTCACATAATTCAACAAGATCAGCAGTAGGTGTTGGGAACAGCACAAACTCTTGTCTTTGTACTTGTACCTGTTCTATCCATGTTCCTGCATTATACTCACTACTGAAACCCAAAGAATTAGTTAGTGAATCAATGTCAAATAGCCAATTAGGACCTGAACCAAGTTGATTTGGTGTGTTCTCATTGCATTTGACATTGTCACTTTCCTCAATAATCCTAGAAGAGCTGTTAAAAACTCTGTAGGCCTTACTTTGAGATGAATAACCAACAAGAAACCCATCCTCAGCTTTGCTGTCAAACTTGCCTAGGTGATTTTTGGTATTGAGAATTGTGCAAGGACACCCAAATGGTTTGAAAAATCCAATAAAATGTTTCTTCTTTTTAAAAAGCTCATAAGGTGTCTTGTCTTGGGATTTTACTACCAGAACTCTGTTTTGAACATAGCAGACAGTATTAACTGCTTCTGCCCAAAAAGTAATTGGAAGTTTTGAATCTGCCAACAGAGATCTAGCAGCTTCTATCAGAGTCCTATTTCTCCTTTCAGCAACACCATTCTGTTGAGGAGTTCTAGGAACACTGTATTGTCTCTCAATTCCTTTTTCCTCACAGAAGTTGTTTAGGTCATTATTTTTAAATTCAGTTCCATTATCAGACCTAATGACTTTAACTTTTAGATTTGTTTGGTTTTCAACTCTAAGAACGAAGGATTTGATCAGTCCACTTGTCTCATCCTTTGTCTTCAGAAAACAGACCCAAGTGAATCTAGAAAAATCATCAACAATAACCAAGCAGTAGGATTTCTTGCCAATACTCATCACATTTGTAGGGCCAAACAAATCCATATGCAGTAAATTAAGAGGTGAAGAGATTGTATTAATCTCTTTGGACTTATGAGAAGTTTTGTGTTGTTTGCCTTTAAGACATGCAACACAATGATCATCACATGAAAATACCTTTTGTGGCAAACCTCTTACAGGGTTGTTTTTCACAAGTTTGTTCATTGTTTTAAAGTTCATGTGACACATCCTTCTGTGCCAAAGAGATGATTCATCTACTGAAGCTTTTGAAAATAAACAATTTAAAGATGAATCAGAAGCTACACTCTCCAAGTCTAAGCAATAAACATTGTCCTTTCTGGGATTTCTAAGTAGTATCATACTTTCATCAACTACCTTGAACCCTAGAGCAAGGATAATACAATCAGTATCAGTGAATAATATACTATGTTTCTTGTCACAGACCTGTGATACACTTAACAGGTTGTATCTCAATTGCTCAACATAGTATACATCCTCAAAGGTCATCTTACCTTTTGACACATTACCTTTTCCACTTATTTTTCCACCTGCTGGATTATCACCAAAAGCAACATGTCCTCCATCAATTCTTTTGAAGTTTTGAAGGCAGGCCATGTTACCTGTCATGTGCCTGGAACAACCACTATCAACATGCCAAATGCTCCTTCCCTTGAGTTGTTGGTTGCCCTGCACATTTAATAAAGCAGTTAGTTTTTAATAGGAACCCAAGCCAAAGTGGTCTTGGGTTTTCCATTCTCATCAACATATTCATATTCAGATTGGATGAGATTATCATACTGAGAAATCTTATTGCTTGAATACTTTGTCACAATAATGGGTCTGTCACTGGAAGCAATACTAACTTGATTGGCAGTACTAACTTTGTAAGCAGTACTAACATCATTAGTAGTACTAAGAGATTTAGCAGTACTAACTTTGTTAGCAATACATACTTTGTTAGCAGTAGTATTGCTTGCAGCAGCATTATTTCTGTCAGCAGTACTATTTGAAGTAGCAGTACTAACATATTTCTTTACTTTTGGAACCTAAACCTGGACAAAATTGTTTGCTTCTTTTTCTTTAAGTTACTCCTGGGCTTATTTGGAGTATTTTTCTTTGAATTAGCAAACTTATTCTGAGCATGAGATTTTACAGGTGCACTATTCTCAGCCATATGATTCTTTATCAGCTTCCTATAACCAACAGGATTTTGTATATTTCTTTGAAAAGTGATCCTTTGGTTAATAGGATTGAAATAACAGTGTTTGGCTAGATGATTTAACTTGCCACAGATAAAACAAGGCTTTGGTCTGTTAATTTTTCTCAGATCAATTCCTTGTTTTAAATCCCACTAATTATTTCTATTTCTTTGATTTCCCCTTGTTTTATCATGTTTTTGGGGCTGATTCTGTTTACAAGTACAGGGATTAACAACAGTGGTTTGCATGTAATGGACTCCCTGTACCTTTTCCTTTCCTCTCTTAGGGGTCTCAGCTTTTTCATTCTTAATAGTTTCTTCCCCATACTTCACTTTCTCACTCTTGACAAACGGTTTACCCCCCCTTTCATTTGTCAGTATGTGGTTTTCTATGGGAATATCTTTGTGGTCTTCCTCATTCTTACTCTCAGAGTCCTCTTCTTCAGAATCTGCCTCAACCACTACTTTGTCTAAAGGATCTACTTCAGTGGCTCTCTCAGGTAATTCCTTCTTGTCCTGTCTTTCTAAGAGATCTGAGGTGGGTGGTATATAATTATTGTTGTATGGTGGAGGGGTGGTGTTATAGCCTATTCCTCTTCTCAGTTTGTCATGGACTTGAGCTTTTAGAAGTGAGTCCATTGCTTTAGAAGCATTGGAATATTTCTCAATATCTAGCTTGGCTTTCTCAAAATCACTCCTTACCTTCTCACATTCCTCTTCAGACTTTTTAAGCTTAAGCTCTAACTGATTTTTCTCCCACTTCCAGTAGTTTGTATCATAGGAATGTTGAAGTTCATTAGCCTGGTAAGACTTAATTTGTTCTTCAAACCTCTCAACTATCAAAACATACTCTCTTCTGTCTTTCTCTAATCTTTTAAGGTCATCACACATACTTTGATTGTGATCCCTGTACTTTTTAACAGTTTCAATACAGGTTTTAGAGCAAAGATTAGAAGTTGCCTCTGTGGGAATATCAGTGCTTGCTGATTCTGAAACTTTAGCCATTAAAGCTTGATTCTGAACTGCTTCTTCTGCTTGGTCACTCCAATCAAATCCCATTTCTTCTTGGGAAACAAGAGCTTGAGAAGAGTTCCTACTGTTGAAGCTAGTGGACTGTGATGGTTGATGGTTGCTAGTATGCTGTTGAGACATTCCACTTCAGCATTCTCTTGCAAAGTGCCCCAGCTTGTGACACTTGTAACATTCAACCTTGGATTTATCAAATCCAACCCCATCTTCTCTTTTCTGAGCAAAGTTGTTCCTTCCAATCCTTTTGATGAATCTTTTTACCCTTATAGTCAGCATAGCCATCTGCCACTTGATATCCATCTCTTCCAGATCATCAGCATTTATCTGTTCTAAGTCATCATTGATTAGAGTGGAATTAGCATGACTGGCTAGAAAAGCTTCTAAAACTGAGTCATTGGATCCATCTTGCTTTGATCCATGGGCAGCACTAACTGATTCTGTATTAGCAGCAGAATCAGTAGAGGATGATAAAAGAGCAGCATTGTATGAGTATCCAGAGGGCCTCTTCTTTGCTTCTACCTCTGCTTCAAACACCCTAAGGTCATTATAGAGGTCATCCAATTCCTTGTCCTCCAATTGGTCATTCTGTCTGAAGGAGACAGTGTACATAGTCCATTCATCACCAAGAGATCTTAGAAATTTTCTGTTAACATCATCTTGATCTATCTGGACACCAACAGTAGTCAATTCACCAATTAGCTTATTAAATCTATCAAAAGTTTGAGTCATGGATTCATTCTTTGTAGACATGAAGTTTTCATATTGCTGCTTTAATATGGCCTTCTGATTTCTCTTGGTACTTTTGGTACCAGAAAATCTTTTCTCCAGAGAATTCCAAAGAATTTGTGCATCAGAACAGTTGTAGAATTGATGTTGGTACTCATTAGGTATAGCCAAAAGCAGAGTGCTCAAAGCTTTCATCTCTGTCTGCCTCAACTTTCTCTCTCCATCTGTCTTTGGTGGAGGTCTCTTTCCTTCTGCATCCATCTTTCCTCCATCAGAAGGACCATTCTCAATGATGTCCCACATTGAGAAGTCTGTGAGAAGAATGTACTACTTGATTCTGATCTTCCACATGTCAAACTCATTGGGTTTGAGCATGGGAACCTTTGATACCAAAACACTGTCGCTTGAACTGTCCATGATTAAAGGTTTCTGAATTTTCAGGCTCTGATACCACTTGTCAGGATCGAAATTCAAACAAGAATTTAAATAACACACTCAGAAACTTATGTTAAAGAAGTTGCGGAAAAACACTTTAACAGAAAATCAATGGAACAATATATAGAACTCAAATCACAAGTTTATATTACAAAAAACTTAATGATTACACACAAAACCTCAATCTGTTGAACAGGCTCAACAGACGTTCTATATTTCTCTATAGAAATGATCTAAACTATTCTTGAGGTTAATTCTCTCTAAACAAGACGTATGAAAAATTGTTAATTCTAACAAAGACTTCTATACTATATATACAGAGTTGATTACAAGATAATTATCAAAATAAAATTGATCTTCAATATCAATACCATAATTATCTTCAACCTTATCTCCAGCTCATCTTTATCTTCAAGTCTTCTTTATCTTTAGAAGCAGCACTAACCTTCTTTTAGCAGTATTAATCATCTTGCAGCATTAACTTCCTCAGCAGTATTAATCCTTGAGCAGTACTAACCATGCTTGCAGTAGTAATCTTTAACAGTACTAACTACTAGCAGTACTAACTCTCCAAGCAGTACTAACTATTCAAGTAGCAGCACTAACTCTTCAAGCAGTATTAAAATTACAAGCAGTAGTAATACCTTTCAACTAGCAGTAGTATCCATCCTTAGCATATTCAGACCCAACAGCTGGTAGCTAGCTAGCTGATGAAAAAGTCATGTTTGGCAAAAACTAGCATATAAGCATTTAAATTACCAAAAAAGACATTAATTATTTATTTATAATTAAAAGTTAATATATAATAATGAATATTAATGAGGGGCATAATTGGAATAATCACAAAAAACTCCTCATAAGCTACTCCAAGTAGCTTATCAAAAAGCTAGCTTATGGTCATACAAACATGTACCCAGAAAATAAACTAGTTTATTTTTGTCAAACAATGTCTTAGATAGGCTTATAACGTTTTTTAATGTGTGGCTCACGTCACGCCATGGCACCCTTGAGGCACACCATGGCGTGACTTAAAAAATATATATTTTTTAAATTTTTTAGTTTTTGTGTTTTTTACATTTTTAATTTTAGAGTTTACTTTTTATAGATTTATTTATTTACATCACTCACAGTTTCACAAATTCGTACACGTCATGGATTCACGATTAAAACAAAGTTGTAATTGACTTAAAGTAAAATGCAATTAAATGAATCCTTTAATTTTGTGATCCATGTAAACAATATAATAAAACACATACAAAATGAGGAAGTGATTAGCATATACTTATGTAAATTTATCTGCGGCAATAGGAAACCTGGCTATCAAACAAAACGAGCCTAGTAAATTTTACACGAAGTAATTAAGGTTTGAAGAACTTTAAGATATATTATTGGTCATTCCTCTATCCGAAGAATGAGAGCACATAAATATATAATTATTTTGTTTTGACACCATATTATAATATTAATATACTTGTATGTTTATCATCCCAAGCCCTTCACGTACGGTCGCCACAACATTTTCATAATATATTCATCTGATTTAAAGAAATTAATCATGGAAATTGGTTACACCAGTAATTTGCTACATGTTTGTTTATGTAAACAAACACATTAAAAAGATGATATCATGTCATCATTATTGCTTATTAGTCATGCATACATATATAGGATTGCAAACCAATTTGTATCAGCTAATCTTGTTCAATTTACTGTTATAGTTGAGCCAAACGCCTAATATCGTATGGAGATGCATCCAGGGGAGAGAGTGCATTGTATGATCTTGCTGCAATGACTGTGTTCGCAGTATCCGTGGGATGAAGACCATCATAGAAAACAGACGCCCGAATCAGGCAAGGTATTGAGTTTGGAATGCATAGTCCGTCTTCCCTTACTCGACAACAAGGAACATTTGGCAATAGTGCAACTGCAAAATCCAAACAATTTATTAGATCAATACCATCATATGAACTTTTATGCAAATACGAAATATAGTTTTTACTTGAACATCAGGAAGAAAAAAAGCAAATGCCTTACTTTTAAATTGGAAACTTTTGTACTACTGCTTTATATACCTGTTTCTAGTGCCAAAATGTTTGTAAAGTTGATGAAAGTGAATCTTGCATCAGAGTTCTCTATGTTGAGGTCATCAACAAGTGGCTTAAGCCTGTCATTAAATAGTTTAACCGCATCATTGATCGACTCAACGCATGGTCTTCCTTCAGTGCCAAACCTTGCTATCTCAGTTGGGGTGCACCCTATCTGAGCCAAACCAAACACGGCAACCTTCCTAGCTCCCGCGTTGTACAAAGTCTGTCATACGAATCAAACGCCCATTTTGGGTTTTTCAGTTCACTACAAACTTAAGTACAAGACATAGAGGGAGGAGGTTCAGGGAAAACCTCAAAAAAATTGAAAACTAAGTAACACCTTGGTAACCCTTCATCTAGACTGTATGCACTCGTGCATACAAGTAATTAAGTTGTCTTTTGGTTTTAATACACGTGTGCATTATGCATTTGTGCATATGCATGCGTGCATGTTACAAATTACTTGTATGCACAAATGCATACCGTTCATATGAAGGCTACCATGGTGTTCCTCAGTTTCGTTATTTGAGGTTTTACTTTGAAGCTGAACTAGAAGACATAAAAGATTAAATATCACAAAAAAAAAAAAAAGAAGAAAGAGACAATGTTTCTTCCATACTATACATACTAGAAAGGGAAGATCAGAATGTGTACGTGTACCCTTAGTTGTTGAGTTAATTGTTGCACGAGGACTTCTGCATATTGATCGGTGTTATAAATTCGGCTCGTGGGGTAATTGTTAGGCATAAAGTAGTTGTTGATGTAATCGTTGTTTCCCATATTTACTATGTAAATACATTTTTTTAAGTAATCATTGGTAAATGTTTTGTTCCTTTGCATGAGTAAAAGGCGTGAAATTATCTCTTCGTGATTACGTAGTTGCCTATTCAAGCTGAACCGATCACCCTGGGTTGAAATTAAACACGACCACATCAAACACATGTTGTACTTTAATCTAATTGCAAATGAATTAAGAGTATATATCAGTACTTCGTTGCAGTGATTACCATATTCCTTCCAGTTTCGTCTCGAATACCAGCACCACCACTGCCGTAATTTACTCCTGTGCTGATCTGTTGGTCAGTTACGGTGGCATAAGGTGGAATGAAGTTGGGAAAACGAAGAAGTTGACCTGAAATCAAGAAAACCTTTTTTTTTATTAATAAATATGGCAAAGTGTATCATATTCTTGAAAGAAAAAAAATATAAATTTAGATTGTTTTGTTGGAAAAGTACAACCCTTTATTATTTGCAAAATGTAGAAGTTTGGAGGAATAAAATATCAATATTTTAGAACATTAATTACAATGTGAAAAATGAACAACGAACATTTTCTCAAAAAATGATATGTCTATTGTTTCAATAGATGTCTGTGGTCAATCAAAGAGAGAGAGAGAGACCGACGATGTCCACATATAAGCGACCGTTTGAGAATCTACCGGTAACACCTTGTGGAAAATCAATCCCGTAAGGTGGGTAGTTTGCTTTAGCTGTGGTTATGAGTCCATTGTTGTTTCCGCTGTCAACCAACGAGTCACCAAATAAGAAGTAACATGGGACTTGTGGTTGGCCAGCAACTACAAGAATTCGAACCAGGATGAACCCTAGAACCATAAGGGCAGAAGACAATGGGCTGAGGTCACGAGCCATGTTTGTTGGACTAGCTACAAGTTAAAGAGGGATGATGATTGGTTTTGAATGCAAAATGCATACTACTTATAGAGAGGAGGGATGGGCAGATGGGTGAGTGGGAACTTTTACATTTTCAACGATAAGAGGTGGCCAAGTTGGGAATTTAATTAGAAATTAAAATCTATTTTTACTTTATATTTTATATCTATATATATTTAGTGTTAAATATTAATAAATTATGATATATGTTGAAATGATATAAATTCTTTCTCATTTTGAGAAAACCAAAACCTCATAACCTATAGTTTTCGTAGGATCAAGTACTTGTGATAGGCATAGTTAATTGATAGTATTTAATGTTATTAAACACGTTTGAAATGGAGGGTATAAATAAAGGAAAAGTTCATAAAACCCAACAAACTATTCTATTTTGAACAATTAATTCTCTGAATTAATTTTTGAATTAAAAAATATTAAACTTTCTCATTTTGAATGATTAAGTCCCTAAACTATTTTTTTGAATGAAAAAACCATTGAACTTTCTCATTTTGAATGGAAAAACCATTAAAATTTTCCATTTTAAATGATCAAGTCCCTGAACATTTTTTTTCAATAAGTTAAATCAACAAACTTCTAAAAGTTGGTTACTACATCATTTTAACCCAAGAAAAATTACCTGTAACCGGTTATCTTTTGATTCTTTCTCTTTTGATAAATCGAAAATAGATCAAAAGAGGTAGATCAATGGCAGGGGCAACAACGTGTTAGGCGATATGGAGAACGAACAACGTTCAGGCAACGGAGAGTGGCGAGACAGAGCGATACAATAGTTTGTGAGGGGTTTTAATAGCATAAAGTTTGAGAACGGTAAAACTGATTTAGATTTGTTTTTACTTTAAAACCTTCATAGTTAGTTTCAGGTACCTTTAAAAAAATGTAACTAATTTTTAAGTTACTTGTTTATTTATTCAAAAAAAAAGCTTAGAGACTTAATCATTTAAAATTAGAAAATTTAATGGTTTTTTTATTCAAAAAAAAAATAGTTGAGGAACTTAATCATTCAAATTGAGAAAGTTTAATGATTTTTCATTAAAAAAAATAGTTTAGGGACTTAATCATTCAAAATGGAATAGTTTATTGGGTTTTTTTGAACTTTTTCCATAAATAAATGATCATTACTTTTTGTTATTTCATTTTTTAATAAAAATATAGTTGATACATGTTTATATATTTGTTCAAAAACATACAAAACTCCTTCAACAAATTGCCATCGGGTTTCGGCATAACCAAATTGCGTTAAAATGGAATAAACTTTGGCATAATTTCTGTTTTAGGGAACCAACTTTGAAAATCATCATTTAATGATTTTAAACAAAGTTTATGTTTATTTGACATCTAACCTAGAAATGAAGATTATCAATAACATATTTGCTTTACTACTAGAATGTATGATACTAAACTATAAACAAAACCTAAATCGAAGAACATCATAAACCCGCATCATCAGGAAAATCAAAAGAAAGATATAATTAATTCATGTTTAACGAAAAAGAAATGGAGGAAGAGCATTTCGGAAAGAAAAAAAAAAGCCCCATTCTTTACCTAATTTTGCGAGAGTGGAAAAAAGCCCCATTTTTGAATGCTAGGTAAGAAGCACGTGAGTGGTCTTCCATAATTTCTTTGAAATTTTAAATTGGTTTGTTTATCTCTTTGAGCTACCCAAAAACAAACCACATGTTATTTCATTTTGAGATTGTTGATGCAACTGAAACAAAACCAAGCAGTCCTCTATGGCCCCATCTCATAAATCTAAGGTCTATCACAACTCTCCACCTTCCAGTTTTATTTTGTAATTTGTAAGTGGCGGTGGAGTAGGGATGTTATTGAAGACGAAAGGTGTATTTACCAAGGAGCAGTAAAGGTGTTTGGGAGAAGAAGAAGAGGTAGGTAGGGTGAATGTGTATTTCCACGTAATTTTTTATTTATTTATAATTTGCCAAGTCATATTAAGGTGACCGGTTACCTACATAACCGGTCAACGAGACCCTTAAATATACGTAAACTTTGTTTCAGACCCTTAAATGATGATTTTAAAAGCTGGTTCCTAAAACAGAAATATGACCAAAGTTCGTTCCATTTTGATGCAATTTTCCCTTAAAGAGCCATCATGTTGGCTTTCTAATCATTTGCCCATAGATGACAAGAAAAATAAAATTCATATCACCATAAATTTATTTAATTATTAACTCATCTTCCTTGGATTATAAACATCAATATCCATTTGATCGTCTTATGTGACTTAAAACAGGAAAAGATCATCTGTCCCACCCCTCCTTATCCCAATCTGGTCCCATCAATCAGACATATTGTTAAATTTTTAGAAGGTTTGTTATCACTAATAAATGGAAGGTTTTTACTAAGGAAAATCCGTAGCTAACGTGTTACACCGGATAAACAAAAACTTCCCAAAACGAAAAGTGTGGTATATAAATGTCAAGACATGAGCTTTCCAAAGGGAAACAATACACGTCTGTTTAATTACAAGTTTGTAATTTAAGGGTAAGAGATAACAACCTCTAATTAATCTAATCCATATCAAGAAATAAGATTACAAATGGTTCTCCATCTATTGCTCAAACTAAAGTTCTTCAAGAATGACGTCCCAAAAATTGTTCCTAAGCTCACACCTAAAGTCCGTCTAGCTCTTCTTGGTGACCATGCCACTAAAACCTAAGATACATGTCGACACAAACAAGCGTTAGGCCAAAAAGCCTAGCGAGTTTGAACAAAATATAATCCACAAATAGAGTGAGAGGTAAGCAATATACAATAATAGTCCAAATAAGGAATCAAATGGGGGAGACCCAAAATACCAAACAAGTTTCACCTCAAGAGTCGATACACCTTGATGTTCACCCTATCGGGCAACACCACAAAGGCCCGACACTTTGGGGACTACCTCCAAGGCATCACCCCAAATGACGGAGATCTAATCACATACCTCCAAGGTGGCGCCCAAGATTATATTCTCCTAGTACCTAGTTGCGGTTCATCCAAATTGCATTATATCCCAATGCAATTTACTCCAAGCAAAATGTGTATAATATCAACATGGGCATTTGTGGTGCAACCATCATAATATTCATGCATTTACCCCATATAATTCCTAAGACCCGCAAACTCAGGTTATGAGAGTATGTAGTTCTTTATTTAGAATCTTACGTGAGAGATCATACCATATGCACAAGGAGACATAGGCACTATATTACCATAGACCATGAACATACAAATCCCTATCAAAGTAAAGTTTCAAATTAGGTCAACACTTCAAAAAGGTAAATATGATCACAAAAGTCATATCCCAACATTTATTGAGGGAGCAATCTGCTAGTAACCTCCATATACCATATATCACATTTAGTAATCAAAATCATCCAAACTTCCAAATATTTGTCAAGAGTATTTTACCCTAAATAAAGATTTTCACCAAAATGAGTATAATGATGATTATGCAACATATATTGGCATGAGTTTTACAAAGGTTAGAGAACTCATAATCTATGTTTTGAGTAAAAACCTAGAAAAGTAGAAAATCCTAGAAGCTTGAGAGGGAAGGAGAGATTTATGCTTGAACACTTGTATAACCCTTTGCACCATGATAATTTAATGCTTAGTGAATGAGCTTACCAAATCCTAGCTTGCAATAAATGAGGGAAGGGTTTGAGAGAAGGAAAATCGGTTCTAAGGTTTGTCAAAATCGCACCTAAACTGAAAATGGGATAAATGGGGTTCAAATTCAGTTAAGGGTCATTTTATACACCCAGACCCCCGACGACGATAATGCCCGGCGACATTACCATTTGGCACTGTCGCTCGCATTCTCGCGGAGTGCCTTCCTCTCTCGGTACAATACCGACGAGAATGACACGCGAGTAAGCCCCATGGCACTCTCGCTGTCACAATCGCGCATTATGTACCGTGGCTTACCTAACCACCATGATTGTGACCAACGGCTATAACACTTGTCATAGTCGCGTGGCATAATCGCCTAGAGCTCGGGTCCATTTTCACCCATTTCGACGATTTCAAGCACTCGATCTTCAGGTTGAGGGTTTATGGTGTTTCTCCAACTACTAGACTTATCCAAGAGTGAATATATATATATATATATATAAATGATACGAAATTTCTAATATCACTTGCTTGCATTTTTTCTGGGTGTTTCAATCCTCCCCTCCTAGAAAAGGATTTCGTCCGCGAAATCTTGCTCTAAGCAAACAAATGAGGGAAATGTTTCTTCATGTCTTCCTCGGCTTACCACGTTACATTTTCTCCCCGATGATATTTCCATTGAACCTTGACCATAGTTATTTCCTTATGGTGAAGTTTCTTCAATTTCTTTTCCAAAATGGCTTCCGGTTCCTCAATGCAACGATTACCGTTATCCACACGATTATATGACAACGATTGATACTTTCTTCTTCGTCCAAGCACTTACGTAGGTAGCATACGTGGAATGTATGGTGAATTCCCTCCATCTCCAGTGGCAAATCCAATCTGTAGGCTTGCAGTTCGATCCGCTCCAATATGTGAAAGGCCTAAGGAAATGGGGATTAAGCTTCCCACGCTTCCCAAAATGGATAATGCATTTCTATGGGGACACTTTCAACATCATACAGTCACCCACTTGGAACTCAATTGGTCTTCGTTTCTAATCTTTATAACTCTTTTGCCAGTCTTGTGATGCTTTCAAATATTCTCGTATGCTCTCCACCTTGTTCGTCGTCTCTTGTACAATTTTCGGTCCGGTGAATTATTTCTCCCCCGCTTCAAGCCAACATACCAGGGTCTTACACTTCTGACTGTATAGAGGCTCAAAAGGTGTCATTCTGATGTTGGAATGGTAACTATTATTATATAAAAATTCTACTAAGGGTAGGTGTGAATCCCAATTTCCCCCAAAGTCTATGACACACGACCTTAGCATATCCTCAAGAGTTTGAATAGTCCTCTCGATTTGGCCATCCGTATGAGGGTGATAGGTCGTGTTCAACTTGACCTTCGTTCCTAATTCTTTCTGTAGGTCATCCCAAAAATTAAAAGTAAATCGACTATCCCTGTCAGACATAATGGATAGTTGCACACCATGCCTTGACACCACCTCGTCAATGTAAAATTTGGCTAACTTATCCATCGGTAACGTCTCCTGCATTGTCAGGAAATGGGCACTCTTAGCCAGTCGGTCTACTACCACCCAAATCGTGTCGTGACCCGTCAAGGTCCTTGGTAGTTTTGTAACGAAGTCCATCATGATATGCTCCCATTTCCATTCCGGGATTGTCAAGGATTGCAAACTCCCATACGACTTTTGGTGTTCTGCCTTGACTTGAAGGCAAGTGACACATCTTTCTACGTAACACGCTACGTCGAGTTTCATCACCGGCCACCAATAGTGTAATATCAAATCCCTATACATTTTTGTGCTACCAGGATGTATAGAGTATTTAGACTTATGAGCGTCTTCTAAGAGTAATTCTCGATTTCCTCCCAGTTTTGGTACCAATACTTAGCCCTGAAAGATTTTGAGGCCACGACTATCTTCCGTTAGGGACTCGTGTTGCTTTACCATAACCTCGGTCTTGAGATTCCCTTCTAAGGGTGCTTCGGATTGGCACACTTTAATGCTTTCCATTAGGCTTGACGTCACATCGATTCTTGTGAGCGATAATTTGACACCACCACTATAACTCTTTCTACTCAAGGCATCCGCCACGACATTTGCTTTACGTACCGGGGTGGTAAAGCAATTCAATGTCGTAATCTTTCAATAATTCTAGCCACCTCCGTTGTTGCATATTGAGCTCCTTCTGGTCGAAGATATACTTCAGGCTTTTATAGTCGGTGAATAGGGTACACTTTGTCTTATAAAGGTAGTGTTGCCATAGTTTCAATGCAAAAACCACCGCCGCCAATTTCAAATCATGTGTAGGATAATTCTTTTCGTGTTCTTTGAGTTGTCGTGACACATAGGCTATCACATTACCTCTTTGCATTAACACATAACCAAAACCATCATCGATGCATAGATATACACCACGAAGTCTTCTGACACTTTCAATAGGGACAGGACTGGTGCCTCACACAATTTATTTTTGAGGGTTCTAAAGGCTTGTTCTTGAGTCTCGGACCACACGAACTTGACATTCTTTCTCGTCAATGTCGTAAGCGATGATGCAATTTTCGAGAATCTTGGATGAATCTCCGATAGTATCCGGATAATCCCAAGAAACTTCTAATTTTTGATGGGCTCATTAGCGGCTCCCAACTCATCATGGCATTGATCTTTGTCAGATATACCTTCACTCCATCAATGGACACCACGTAACCCAATAATTGAACTTCTTATAGCCAAAACTCACACTTATAGAATTTGGCGAACAATTTCTTTTTTCGAAGAACTTCTAGCACTTCTCATAGATGTTGACCATGCTTGTCCTCATTTTTCGAATAGACCAAGATATCGTCAATGAATACTATCACCTATTTGTCCAAGAATGGGCGACATACTCGGTTTATCAAGTCCATAAAAATGATCGAAACGTTTGTCAAACCAAAGGGAATTTTTAGGAACTCATAGTGCCCATATCTTGTCCGGAAAGTCGTCTTTGGAACGTCGTCTCTCTTCACCCTTACTTGATGATATCTGGACCGTAGATCAATTTTGGAGAAGCATCCCACGCCTTGTAGTTGATCCAAGAGGTCTTCGATTCGAGGAAGTGGATATTTGTTCTTCACCATGACCTTGTTTAGCTCTCGGTAATCGATGCACATCCGCATGGATCCGTCTTTCTTCTTCACAAACAAAACTAGAGCTCCCTAGGGTGACGAACTCTATCTTATAAACCCCTTCTCCAGAAGTTCTTGTAGATGTGTCATTATCTCTTGCATCTATGTCGGTGCTAGACGATAAGGAGCGCTTAGGCGAGTGCTCCCGTCTCTCGGTACAATACCAGCTAGAGTGACACACGAGTATGTCCCATAGCACTCTCGTTGTCACAATCGTACGGTATGTACCGCGGCTTACCTGACCACCACGATTGTGACCAGCGGCTATGACACTTGTCATAGTCGCGTGGCACAATCGTCCAGACCTTAGGTTGAGTCCATTTTCATTTGTTTCGACAATTTCAAGTTCCCGATCTCTAGGTTGAGGGTTTATGGTGTTTCTCCAACTACTAGACTTATCCAAGAGTGAATATATATAAAAATGAAGTGAAATTTCTAATATCACTCACTTGCATTTTTCTAGGTGTTACATAAAGCCTAAAGGGGTAATTCGTCCCAAAACCATTACGAAAGTTGGTGGGTAAATTGTTGGTGGGAAACTCAAATCAGTAACGGATTACCTAGGCCCTAATTTATTTATTTTCTTGAAAAACATCGATTCTACTTGAACCATCGGTATTTTGTGGGTGATCCTTCGGTAAATCACTGATATAAATCTTTCTGGGTGATTTTTGTGGGTAAAGGTCATTTGTTTTGTAGTGTATGAAAAATTTGCACCAACTCGTTATACATGAATATCTTTCCGGAAGCAACTTTTTCATCGTTTTTTAATGAAACTAGCACCATCCAATTAAACATGATTAGCTTTACAGTTGTCATCACAAGCTCATTGTTAGTCGCCGTCGAACAAGTCTCCAAATATAAAGTAACAAGGGTTTTTGTGTTCACCAGCGACTACAGATGTTCGAAATTGAGTGAACCCTACAACTATGATCGATTTTGATTTTGGTTTACTCAGATATGTGATCTAAGATTGTAGTTATGTTTAGTTTTGTTGTAAATATATGATGGTAGCGTGATTGGATTTTTTTTGTTCGCTCCGGTTCAGTTCGATTTTTGTCCTGTTATGTCGAGGGGCACCTGAGTTTTCTTTCTCCTTTAAGGCCAAGTTTGTGATGTTCTTCTCCTAGTTTTTGGGTTTGCTTTTTACCTTTGTTTGTTAGCAGGCGTTGTTGGTGATTTTAGTGTCATCAATCATTTTGGTATAATTGTGATTTACTTGAAATCAATTAAAGTGATGAGGCAAACATATGTAAGTTAGGAGGTACGGAGAGCACACTTACAAATGTTGCCCCCATCACCTTAGATCGCCATAAAGTGGAGGTTAAGGGGGTCACGCCCCTAGTAGGGTTCCAAGGGGTTGCGTTCTAAATACTTAGAAATTTTACTAAGCTCTAAGTTTTAAACAATGCTTTAAGAATTCTGGACCTGCGTGTTCAGACTTGTATTTTTAGACTTAGAAATCTGATAAGTCCCGACTCTGGTGCAGAAATAGCTCTGGTATAGCTAGCCATCTCTGGTTGGCCTTCGTGCCACCTCTAGTTGGTCTTTGGCCTATCTCTGGATGTGTATGTCCATAAATGACTATGACTCCTATATTTGGGTGTACATATATCTGGAGTTCTGGACCTGTTTGTCTCAGAACTCAGATTCGGTTATAACTACCTCTTGATCTTATCCATTAACGGTTATAACCGTTAAATTGCCAATAACCGTCGATCTCTCATTTAAATATGTAAAGGAGAATCAGGGTATATAAGTCTCGATTTTCACAGTTTGAGAATAGAGGAAAACTCTAGAATTATCTCAATACGAAATTCGTGAACCCAAGGCTAATAGGGTCAAATTATTGCATTCGGAAAGTGTTCCTATACACGATTCTTGAGATTATCCAGTCCTTTATCATCTCTTATACACAATCCCTAACAGGCCCTTTTTTTTTCCTATTTGTTGTTTTGAGTGGTTCTTGGTTGCTTGTTTTTGTTGTTTTCGTTTTGCTGTGTTGCTGGTCGGTTTTATATACCTTGTAGAGAATGGGGTCTCTTCTCATAAGTGGTGTTCGGTTCGTGTAATTCAAGGGATTTCAAGGGAATTGGAATGATCAATTCCTTTGACCAAATTCCAATTCCATTGTTTGGTTCACATATTGAAATGGATAGAATCCTTTGAATTACTTTGAATTCCACAAATTAAGGAATTCATTAATCCTTAGCATAAGTGAGGGAATTGAATTCCATCGCTTTGCATCCAATTTAACCAACATCGTTCCCCCTTCCCCTACCACGACCATGTTACTACTGTCACTGTCTCGTCCCACCTTAACCCCCACCACTACACCACAACTGTCATTGTCACAACCGCCACCTACCCCTGCATACTCAGTCGACCATCATGCCACTACTGTCATCGTCACAATTACCACCCCCACCCCACCCACCCCACTGATCATCATGTCACTACTGTTGTCGTCACAACAACCACCCCTGCCCTGCGCACCCCACCCACCCACGGGGGTGGTGGGCAGGAAGGGTGGGGGTGGGTGTGGAAGTGATGAGGGTGGGAATTCCTCCCTGCCACCACCCACCACCAATACCACCAACATGGGGGTCAGCACGATGGGTAGATGGGGGTGTGGGTGGGGTAGGGTTGTGGGTGGGTCTTGTGTAGTGGTGTAAAACGGACGGGTCGGACGGGTTTGGGTGGGCAAACCAAAAACCTGAACGGATTTCAGATATGGAAATGAAGACCCGAATTCAGGTTTCGGGTTGATGTCGGTCGGGTTCGGATATTATTATAATGCAAAAAATATATATAAATTCAATCGATTTTCAGGATGAATTCAATCGATTGAGATATTGATAAAATAGATAGTAAGTTTATAAAATTAGAAAACATTTCGACCGATTAAAATTTACGATTTTCAAAAGATCATTAGACAAATGAATATATTTATATAATTTATAAAATGTGTATATATATATATATATATATATATATTATTTTGGGTTTTCGGACCGGTCGGGTATCCAAAGATCAAACCCAACCTGAACCCAAATATCCCCACAAAAGTCGGTTTTCAGAGTTTCGGATTTGGGGGTATTCGGGTTTTACAAAAACACATTATTTTCGGTTTGGATTCAGGTTCGGATTTCGGACTATATATCCAGGTATTGCACACCCCTAGTTCTG